>JANZLQ010000079.1:40892356-40940032 GCA_026212715.1 Elanus axillaris
GCCCCCTCCCTGCCTGCCCTGCTTATTTAAAATTAAAAACCTTTTGGGGATATAAGTACCTTTTTAGAAGCAAAAGCAAACACTATGTATAGTTTGAAAATGGTGTCTTATTCTTTATAACTCTTCTAGATTCCTTTATCATACTTCAGAGTAGTTGTTTTGACATATTAGGGTATCAAGTCCAGTAGATACTGTCTTGTGCTACAGAAAACTTAAAAGGCAATTTTGTACTAATTATAGTGTAAATATAAAAATTGAACATTTCATGAAGTCGTGCAGTTTATTTTAAATTTATTCTGATGTCCCATATATATGTTCTTTGGCAGATACAGTAATATGTGCCTGATTGTAACTCATTTGGTCATTTCTCTAGAAGAGGTAATTTCCCTCTTCTTTCTCCCCCAGCTGAACAGAATTCATGCAAGACTGCATTTCAACTAAATACATCAGACAGAGCCTTTATTCATTAGCTGAGGATATTTGTGATTAGAAAAAGCTAGATAAGTTGCATCCTTCGTATTTTACAGAGAAGTGGTAGTTAGTGACCATTTCCTTTTTAATGTCTTGTCTATACTTAGATACTCAGGTAAATTTAATTAAATTACCAAAAGTGTGAGTTTTACAGGGGATCACTTAAACCATGTCAGATACTTGCAGAGCTGCAAGTGAGGTGAATTAACCTAAACTAATTTAAACTCGCTTCTTAATTTCTTGTGAGAATATTGACAAAGGAATATTTTGATTTTTAACTAATCCACTGTACAAATTAATTAGAATTAATTTTCCTGAGTGTCCCATGTTACACAGGCCTATAGGCTCTATGTATTCATACTGAGCTATCTTTGAATCCTTTCCACTGTTGCATCAGTGTTTTACACCTGTGAAGAGCCATGCTAAGCAGCCAGTTACCAAAGCTATGCATCTTCAGATCAAGTTTTTTTGGTGTACTCAAGAGAAATGGATGGGGAGAGAATGTGTACATTTTATTCTAACTATGTTTTTTCAGATTAACGAGTTCTTACCACTGTGTGCTAGACAAACCTAGCTATTGCACCAGTGAGGGCCATACTTTTCCTACATTCTGTAATTTAATTAGAATTTCTGTTGCTAATGGAGAGTACAGATGAACAGAAGGATATCTTTGAGCAAATAATTCAGATTACACAAACTGGCAGACAGGTTAAGACTCATCTTTGAAGAGCCACTTTCTCATTTTGCTAGCATTTGACAATGACCTATATCCCTGCTCTTTCAAAGACATGTTACTAGGAAGAAACAAGTTTGACTGACAGATACATCAACTGGAAAGGGAACTTCTCATCTAAGGGCAAATTTTCTCTCAATTTCCAATCTGAAGAGACATCAGTTTTCTTATCAATTTACATGACCATTCTACTGAGACCATTTTATAGTATCTAGAATTGTAATAGCCTTAATACATTAACTTTGCATTTGGAATGTAAAATGTTAACCATTCAGGATAATCTGGTCTCCTAGACATTTAAAATTAGTGTTCTATCCATATGTATCTATATCTTTGTCTATTGCTCTGTTGTGAATATCCATTTGTATGAAAATGACAAACCAGTTTAGGTGGTGGTCATGTTCCTTTCACACATAGTGAGGCAAAAAGCAGAATCATCAGGCTTTTCAAAGAAATAGTTATATTTGCTACATTGAAATACTGTGAAGTGCTATGCCATTTTAAAAAGGGAAAGTTTAAAAATAGATATGTACTAGGTTACTTGATTTTTATGCTGACCCTGTTTTCATATTGAAGTTTTTCGAAATGTCTGACTGTCAATGATCATTGACAGATTAGCAGCACTGGCAAATTGGCTATAGTTAGGAACATTTGGATTTCCTCCAAACTACTATCACCTTGGCTTTGACTTTATTGGTGTTCTTTTACCTTTCTTAAAAGTTGATATTAGAGGAACCAAGAATCCAAGCATGCTAACACATTTGTGTAACTTAAAAAAATATACGCATATATATAATGGATCTATAATTTGTGACATAGGGGTTGTTAGTAAGACCACATTCTTGGCAATCAGGAGGTTCAAAATCATAGTGTCAGGAAAATCATGAAATACCTTGTCCTTTCTTGTTAGCTTCTAGAATGCACAATGAGTCAGAGCAGTTATGGAATGGGACATTATTTACGCATATGAATGAATTTAATCATATTTGTACCATATGCTGTTTGGTTGTAATTAAGAAATTACTTCTTTTTCTCCCCAATCAGATCTACTTTAAGCCTTGGGTCTGAAAACTTGGGGATGTGTCATACAACAGTCCTCTCAATTTTTTTTCTGTTTCAGGTTTCACTTACAGTTTTTGAAACTTTTTTTTTCCATTTGTCAAACAGTAAAGCCTATTCGACCAGCAGATGTAATTTTTAATGAAAAAATACATTTGGTGAAATCTTGGCATGTCTGTCTACACTATTACCTACAAGATTTAAAATCTGTAGAGCTTAAAACTTCTGTGAGTTCTTCTAGCCCTGTTTAAATTAGTGGGTGGAAATAATTGCATATTGAACGAAGAAACAGACCAACTCAAACCAGCAATAACAGAAGAGGCAGTGGGAAAAGCACATGGAAAAAAGAGGTATAGCAGTACCTATGGTGTAGGTAATTAATTTTTTTTTTTTTGTCAATTTAATTACTATCCTGAAAGGTTCCTTTCATTAGCCCCTTTCTGGGACAGTGTTTGCTGGGTGGCCCTCAGTATTCAGAGAAGTCTGAATGCCACTCTGGCAAACACTAGTGCCAGATAGAAGTGGGGAGTCCTTACAAATGACATATTGGATGTCACTGCAAACAATAACTGATGAAGAGAAGATTTGTGGTAACATCAGTTCAATTGAACAAAATTCTTTGCCAGCTCTAATATGTATATTTTGTATATGTGCACTAGGCATAACCTTTTATAAATCAATTGTGCGGAAAATCATTACATTATTCCACACAATGCATTTGTCAGTGTGTCAGAGTACCTCTTTTTGATTATAGTTCCAAGGAAAGATGTTTCCCCATATCAACCCACAAACCACTGGTCCTTGAGAGAGAATTTTCATCCACATTAATTCTTTTAAATTTGTTTGGCATTTCAAAAGCTTTTGTTTCTTTAAAGGGAAGAGGGAGCACCAAATGAATATAAAGTGCATAGACTGCTAAAATAATAGTGTTGTTTTTTTAATATAAGCTTCAAAGTAGAATCTATCATCTAGTCACATGCATACTTTTTTGTATAAATGATTGACCATAATTTTTTCTATTGCATCTTTGCATTGGTGATGCAGGTAGAATTTTCAGAAGTGTTAACTTGAGTAACTTCAACCCAGATGGACAAATAGGTTGGTTTGGGGTTTTTTTTTGTGTGTGTGTGGTTTTGGGGCTTTGTTGTTGTTGGGTTTTTTTTGTCTGGAAAGATTGCCCCACTTATGAGCCTGTGTGATCAGGGAATATAGTTAGAGTAGTGCTTTATTTTTTCTATTATGTTGGTGCAATTTTGAGTCGATGGGGAATTTCCACCATTCTAGTGATTAAGAAAGGTAGATTTTAATGTTCTTCAAGCTAAGGAAGAGTCATGAATTCAGATTTCGCACTACTGATAAAGTGTTTACCCCGTAAGCCACTTGACTGGAGAAGCTGGACTGGCTCCAACTGTGCTGTCTTTGAAGGATTTTATTTTTTCTCCTACCACAAGCACATAGAAAGAATGTGAGAATGTAGTCTATACAAGACTTGACTCATGATGTCTTGCCAGAGGGAGGTCTTTTAATACAGAGTAGGAAAGATGAAGCAGCTCAGAGTAGGACCTGATGAACATCAGAATGAAAGGAAGAGTTCCTGGTAGGGAATACAAGGAGGGACAATGGAGAATGGGAGCACACACATTTTAGTGGTATTCTAAAATGTAATCTACAAAATTCACCTAGAATGAGATTTCAGTATGCAATTTCACTGACTTCTATTTCTCCATGAAGTTGTTCAGATATTTCTGCATAGTAATTCAAGGACACCTGAGCTGTGTGTTGGAACTGGAAATGGGCATTTCTTTGACATCCATAAGCAGTCATCTAATCCTAAGAGGAACGAGAATTAAATCACAGCCAGTTCTCAACATTTCCTATTGCCTAATATTTTTATAGCTCAAGATCATCTTTCCAGCAATTGATAATCCCATTTTCAGCAACATGCTCCCAGATGTCCCATTGCAGCTTAAGTGCTTAGTGCAGCGCAGTAGATTTTGCTAGGGAAACCAGACATGTAGGAACTGGGTGCTTTAAAAATCTGTCCTGTGGGTCTAGCTTACTGACATTTCTGAGAATTTCACTGGGAATTTCTGTTCAACTATGTAGGAGAGCTCAAACACTCGCTTAAACATTTTCTAAACCAGAAAAAACTGCTTTGAACACACTTCAAGCACATGGGGATTTTTTTTTCTTTTTTTTTGGTGTTGATTTATTTAATTTTTTTCTTCTTGCTTAACTTTAAAATATCAATAAATTGAATACAATAAGAAAACATGAAGGGACATAAGAATCAATGAATAATTGTTTTCAGAGGGCAGAATGTTCTTAAAGATGCTATATCTCAAAACAAAAGAACCTATTGCTTCTATGGTACATTAATTCTTGAGAGAGCTGGATTTATGTTTCCTTGGAGCTAAAGTGCTGTTCTCAGAAAACTGAATACCAAAAAATTGGTGGTGTGGGGACCAATATTAGTTCTCATTGCAAAATCTAAGCAGAGTTTTGTGGGGGCTTTTCCCCCTCCGTATTCCCTATTGCCAAGTCCACAGTTCATTCCTAGAAGCTGAAAAACAGTCTGTGCCCTTTCTGGCTCATGCATTAGTAAGAATTTTGTTGTTAACAAGTCTGTTGGTGATAGGTAGACTACAGGAAAATCTGACTGAATCTTTTAGTGGATAGCTGCATAGATAATATCTATGTAACATTTTCCCTTACTAAAGCAAGCACCCAGACATAACATAGCATCATTGTTCCATACTCATATTATTGTTTGTGGAATTGCTGGTCAGTGTAGTTGACTCACCATAGAAAAATTCTGTGGTGGCTTCTGAGGTAAAACTTAAATTTTGAGATCTTTCCTAAAATTTCACATGTGATTTTGCCCACAGTAAGGTTATGTTGATTCACAGAAGAGATGCTGCAAGGAGCACTAGACAGTTGCATAGAGCTTGGCAAGGATTGCCTTTGCTATGTTCACAGTACAAAGGTATAGTATCTCTTGAACTTCATTTCTATCTCTATTTTCTGCCAAGAGTGAGTTAGAGGCAAAGATAACACATAGTTTGGAGATTAAGTAGTCAAACATACTGTTATCCCCTTTGTATACTCTGTCATCAGCATAGAAAATGGAGATGATAGCTTGTAACTGCAAATAATAAAAGCTGGTTTTGCTTCAAGGACTGATTTTAATAGCAGTTTAAAAAACTTAACAAGCAGAATGAAGGCGTCATAAATGAAAGTTAACCCATAGTGTTGGGAAGCTTAGAAATCACTTGTTACTTTCCTGGTAGTGGGCCTAATTTGTTTAAAATGAAATCCATCTGTTCATTTTGCAGTCTTTGTCACACTTCCTTACAGCAATCCACAGTGGATTGCCCTTTACTTTAAAAATTGCCTGCACTTACGATAAACCAAATAACTCTTATTTTGTGGTTTGCTGTAGCGAGATACTTTGGAGAACAATGAAGCTTCCCTTTATTCTTAAAAAATAATCAGCTATTGTTGTTTTTTTCAGTTAGACCTGAGTATTTTCTTAGTTAGGTTTTAAGTAAATATGCGATCTGATGGCTTTGCAAATTCAAAATATGTTTTAATGTTGATGAATCAGCCAAACACCTCTAAGTGTGTAAATGACCTAAATGTCAGTTTGGTATTTGCTTAGCATGCCATGCATGCAACAAAACTTTGGAGTGATTCAACTTTTCTGGCCACATGAAATTTATTTCCTGGGATAAGTTACCTTTTCATACAGGGACCAGTTTACTACTGTGCTCCCCTCTGTTTCCTCCTGAATATGTATTAGTCCTCCAGAGATATTTTAACACGTTATACATACATAATACTTCTGCCTTTCTCTGTCTTTCTGATTGTTAATTTTGTGAGATGTGTATTTCTGACAGCAGTTGAGTGAATATTCGCTAATCTATGATATAATTGAGTTTTTGAATGTGTACTTCAAGAAGTTTATAGAGTTGTATAGAGAAATCATTAATTTTCATTTGTTAAAGTGAAGATTCTCAAGTCCTGATACTCTTGTGTTTTTATCAGTGAATCTGTTTTAAGGAAGTACTTCTGGATTTTGAATGTTTTTCATAGGTTTTTTTGTTTATGTAGACACTCTTCTTTGTTGAGTGCAAGTTATTGACCTGGTACTCTATTTATAATTCTGCCTGGTTCTTCAGTATTTTATCTAGCTGTAACTTATTAAAAACCACAAATATGAAATGGGGATATTAATGACAAGTGGTTTAAATGTGAGAGTTTCAAAATGCATGTCAGAATATTTCAACACTTTGTTCACTGTAATTTTACATTTTTTCATTACTTAAGTAATTAAAAAAATCCTTAGGGTTGAATTATAGTAAAAATTTATACATCTCAGTACTAATTTTGACTCTCAGTGGACAGCAATAATTTAGATGTGATTGTTTTTACTCTACCTAATTTATTCTTATTGGGGGGGAGGGAAGTACTAACCTGGCAAATTTTGCTAATTATAATAATTTCATTAATATTGTTGGCTGTTTTTAATGATCTCCATGCCTTCAGAAACTTGTTCTTCTATATTTTGAAGAAAAACATACAGATATACAGGGTTCTGTAATAGAATGTGTTTACAGTATTTATCCCCTAGGTTTGCTGTAATAGTAAGGGGAAGTACAGTGACAGATATAACTTGCAATAGTTGCTAGTGTTATGTGCCTTTCATTAATTTTTTTTATATCTTAGGTGGGGGTTAGCAGCTTTAAATCAGTTTCATTTCTATTGAAGTGGATATGGTGATACATTCTTAGAGCTTTAATAGTTTTACTAACTTTAAATAATTTAAAATCTGTAAGGTAAATGGTTGTATGGATGGTTTTGATAGTAGATTGTTCAGTTTAACTTTTTACATTTCATGCACTGCTAGATTAGAGGGAGAACATAGTGGTCATATCTGGGTTTTTAATTTTTTATGCTTTCATTTTGTACTATATATGATCAGTGGGACTTTCTCACCACGATAGGTGTGTTCACTGTAGTGGCTTTTTAAAATGTTCTCATAGTTTGCACTGTGTGATTCATTTGAATTTAGCTTACAAATCAGTCCCTTTCTGTAGGTATCTGCTTTGTACCTTGACAAGTATGAAAATAATCAAAAATAACACTGTGTTTGACAGTGAGATGGTATATTTCTGTTTCTGAGCATGAATAGCATTTAGCAAGGCTTGTCTAGTTAAAAGGCAGTTAAACTAGTAATCATACATGATCTGTGTTTAACTGTCATTTGTAGAAAAAGTGATACAAAGTGATATGTGGTGGTAACAAATTTGGAAGGAAAAGAATACAAAATTCAGATAGCAGCTTGAATGATTTGCTGTTAGCATGGGGCCCAATAACACTACAAAGCTATAAACTCTGTCTTTCTAGATTGCCCAGTTAGGTGGCAGAGATGCAATTTGTCTTTTCTGATGCCGCCTGCTGCTTGCTAGCTCCATCTCCTGTCACAGCCTATTAGCTCCCCAAGAAAATTGGTGGGAAATTGCCTGCAGATTGTAGGAAATTGCATCTCCAGGCCCTGGAAAAAATGTAGGATAGCACAACACTGATCCTCCCAGAGCAGCTATTAATACAGCAAAAGCTGACCTTTGGCATGGTGTGAAACGACTTTGCTATTTGCTGAATAAAGACTGTATTATGTGTGGTTGAAAAAGGGTACAAATTATTATCCTAGCTATGCCTGTAGCCAGCCTGCTCCAGGAAGCTTACGCATTAGTGATAGGTTTTGCTGCTCCCCACGTCCTTCCTATTGGAAGATGGGAGGTGAGATGTTAGAGCCTTATTCAGAAATTTCACTATACAGATTGGCAAAAGCCACCATGTATTTAAATGACATTAGTACGTCTGAAATTTGAAGGTTTAGTGACAAAGCTGAAGGATAATTTATGAAGCTAATCTCAAAAAAAAAATAAAAATTGACAATTGCCTGTGCTTGGTCTAGCCTTCGTCAGAGTAGGAACAACTTTTTGGCTATTTTGTTCTATGTGTACATCCACAATAAACATTTGATTTTGGAGCAGTTACAGTGAAATGGAGCTGATTTATACTGTAACTGTTGAGTGTAAAAGTCATGGGCCACACATTAGTTCTGATAGATTTTAGCATTAAATTCCTTTCCACTAGGAAACTCACCTTTGTTGTGTTTAAACAAATTCTCGTGTTCTTTATGGTGTGATGTGCAATGAGTTTCATTCTCTGTCATTTCTACTAGAGCTACCTTTCTAATCTTGTACTTTACCTCAGTTTTATAGGGCCTTTCAATAAAAAAGTTGACTTTTCCATGAATCCTGAGAGAGGGGATATGTAGAGTTAGTTTGCAACATAAAAAATAAATGCCAACATTTTCTTTGAGCTTGCAGTTGTACTTAGTTGGTTCAGAGCCTCCTGAGGAAGATGTGTGTGTGAATCAGAATGATGTATTGATCAGAAGTGAGCGTGGGGAGGGCAGCAGCAGGGAAAAAGTAATTTTGCAATCAAGAGCATTGCTGTTTTCAAACTCAGCTGAGATCTGTTGGTAACTGGCGACTGCCCAGGGATCTGAGGGAAATCAATATGTTAATTTCCTATTGTATTAGTGTCCACTGATGTAAATGAGCTGACAAGGCTTACTAACACTCACACAATTGATTAGAGAAAATTAGTGGCCAGCCTTATGGAGCTGAGGCAGAGGAGCTGAGCATAGGGCAGCATGACGAAACAGGTACTGCTTGTAGTTCAAAGCACAGCTGAAGGGAATCAAGAGCACTTCATGTTACAGGGCTGTCTGGGGCCCTGTTTTGAATTCTTATGATCATGCATGCACACATATGTCGGTCTAAAATGCTAATTTGTTGAGGCATTGTCTTTCTAAATTAGTTATAGCACATTTTAAGGAAGTTATGCAGTTTAGTGCTGTGTGTCTTTTCTTGTAATACACAAATACAGGAACAGAAGAGCTATGGTGATTGAGCCTTTATTCTGTATTTACAATAGCTGTTCATCTTCCAAGGTATTACATACTAATTGCATTCTCAAAATAAACCTTGCCATTTAGTAACAAACATGGGTTTTTTGTATAGTGCAATACCTGTATTGGAATAAGCAAAGAACATTTAGAGGACACATAAAATCTGCCCCATTTTGAGGACACAGAAAATCTGCCCTGGCTAATCACTGAATTTGCTTTCTCTTGTAACAAACAAACTAAATTGAGTGATGTAGTATCCAGGAATTAATTTCTTCTGGCTGATGGTATAATGAACACTGTTACCTGCATGCCTACTCTGGCTTTAATGAGGCCAAGGCCATTATTCTACACAGAGCAAGGAGGTAACAAATAATTCTTGTACAAAAAGCAGATGCTTCTTGTCATAAATTCAAAGTTGCAAGCTGTTGCTTTGTTATGGAAAGAACAAAAATTCAGACTGGGCTGTGAGGGATTTGGAGTGCATCAAATGCTGCTCTGGGTGGCTGGATGGTTTAAGAGAGGGTTCGTGGGGAAAAAAAACAACTCAGACAAACCAGTTCTCAGCCAACACTTAATGACTGGAAAAGATGTGCAAGCCATAAGTAGCACCCTTCATCCTGTAACAGCTTATAAGCTCCAGCAAAAGACAAGACACTAAACTGCGCTTGCTTGCTTTTTCTGTAATTAGTTCAAAGAGAGTTTGTTATCAACCTAAGCTCTGGACAGTCTGAGTTTGGTCAGGATATGTTTTTCATATTCCATAAATACAGCCAATAACACATCAGAAAAACAAAATCTGAGTTCTTTAATCAGCCTGACTTTTTTCTTTTTTTTTTTAATGATGCCTTCGTGTGTAACACTTCTCACTTGCCACACTAGGAAAATGCAGCTTTTTTTGCCTGTCTTTGTTCAAATTTCCAATATTCCAAGTGTCATAAAATGGTTCTAATTTACTTCAGTATCCTCCTGAAAATCAAATGGTTTACTGGTGTCATTTTTCCTAGCCCCAGCAGAAATTTTTTAACTATGAATTGTTCATTGTACCCAGAATCATATTCATGGTCTTTCAATGAAACAATTCAGAATTTTTTTCAAGTTCTCCATCAATGGCTTCCACTGGGTGTTTAATTTTTATGAATTAGTTCATCTGAGCATTCCTGGGCTCTACCAAAATATCTTTTCTCCTGCACCATAACTTTCTGATACTCCAGCTGAGAGTAAACCAACCTAGTCCACACCATTTGCTCTTAAGAACCCCGCACTATGAGACAAAATCAAAAAAAGTGCTTGGTTCAGTTAGCCAAAAAGCTTATTTTTCTATGAAATATTCCAAAGCTTTTCTTCATACTCTAATAAAGGTTCAGCTTTCTGCTTATTATAAGGCACTAAGCAAACATATAGCATGACCACAGCCCTTCTTAAGGCTTTCAGTGCTGGAATGGGGTGGTGGGGCAGGTTGAAATGGGGGGCGGCAGGGGGTTGGTAAGATGAAGAGCAAAGCCTCCCTTTTGGCCAGGCTTTTCTCATTCGCGCTTGGCCATGAGTGGGGAGATGCTGGTGAAATGCGTGGCCTCGAGGACAGGGGCAGCAAGGGTTTGGAGGGGCCAAGGTGCCATGTTCTGGGCGGCCCCCAGTAATGTTGGGGCTGGGCAGGGGGAGGGAAGTGTGAGCAACAGTGTGCACACAAGGTAGTCAGGTATAGTGTGGTCTCCAGCTTGCCTGGACAGTCCCAGTGCTGCTTGGGGAAGGTGCTGGGGCTGGGCTGCTGGGCAAGGAGCTGAAGGATGGGGTGCTGAGGGAGGGGGACTGGCATTTGGGGCCTTCTGGAAGAAGGGTCACCAGGGGAAATTTAGAGGAGGAGAAATTTAGGGGGGAAATTGGGGTCAAAAGATGCAGTGTTAATAAATCTCTTGTGGATGAGGATGAGCTAATGAATTTATGAATAAGTAATTTATGGCCCTATCACTGAGTGTTGTTTAGGGTCGAGGCTTGTCCAAGATGGTCCAGGGGCAAGTGAAGAAAAAGATCTAGAAAAAAGGGGTTTGTGGGATGGCATCAAGTGTTTGGCTTGTTGTGGCTGCTTCCACTTGTGGGTTGTCCACTAAATTAACAGTGAACTTGTCATCTCCCTCACCTTCCTGCAGCAAGCTGCTCTGCAGCAGATTTGAAGCACCTGAGGGGAAGGAATTGCACACCTTGGCTCTGCTGCCTCTCTCCAGCCAGGGCGAAGAACTTCTTTATCTGGGGCTTGTTTACTGGAAAGGAAGGTGACTGTGGATTGAATTGGAAAGGAACATTATTTTTCTGCCAGCAGGGAAGACTTTCCCATTTACAGAAGAAATGGAGATAATGTTAGAAATAGCACACTTGAGCAGCAAAGAAGATGTAACAACAGAAAGGTAAGCCAAAACTTTATAGTTGACTGAAGAGATCTGGGTGGAATATTACATTTGGGTTATTGAACCAAATACAGCAAAGCCAGGACATGCTGTTAGTTGTTCTGATTTTTAATTAGGACCTTCAGGAAAGGAGGCAGTGGAAGAGCAAATATCCAAGCAAATGTTTATCTGCATATTTGATAAGTTCCTGAGAAAGTTCCTTAAGTTCCTTCCTATGGCTAACCAATGTGGTTAAAGTGTAACGTGCTTTTGGCAAGAGGTATCAACATTCTGTTTTGAGCCAGCTTGCTTGGAATTGTTCTAATGAAAATAGGCTCTCAATAGGTACCGTCAGAGGTCCTCCTTTCTGTTCCCAGGAAAATGTTGTACTTGTAAGGAAATTCACCTTCCTGTTCAGGAACACAACATCTAGAAAAGACTGAAAATTCCCATTACAAATATGTTGATAATTAACTCTTGATCAGTCATGCTGGAGACTTTGGAACCTGGATATAGGACAGGAAACGGATGAGGTATTTGCCCAGGTGAAGTCTCTGCCTTTTGCAGCATGGGCAACTGTAATGTGACATTAATAGCTCCTGTTTCAGAACTAATAGGGGCCAGCATGACAAAGTGCTGAACATTGCATAGCATTTACCTTCAAAAAAAAAAAAATCCTTTGGCAATACTACTGAAAATTCTTTGCTCTCTAATCTTTGCAAACTGGCAAATAATACAGAAAATTGCAGGTATCATTCAAAATCACTGTTGCTTTTCTAGGGCTGGTACTATAGAAATGCTTAAAAGTGGGTTTTGTATTTGTGTGGGCTCTGTTAATCTCATATATAGTGACAGAATCTTCCTCTGTCAGGAACAGCATAGTGTTCTGCCGTGTTGCTTTGAAATGTTCCACAATATGTGCTATAGCAAAGTATCTTCCCCACTACACTACTGCTTTAAAGTCTGAGGCTTATCATAGCAATTTCCCATGCTTTCATCCAAAGCCTGAAAATATGCCTCAAGCAAGACATTCAATCAAAAGTAAAACATTGCCAGTTATTGACTGTCTCTCCAGCTCCTTGGGAGGTAGCTTGCTGCTACGCCAATGTGAAGAAACTCATGTTACAAAAGCAAAATGAAAGAAAACAGAAATTAAACAATAAGAACAGCTTCAGCTCTGAGCAATTGTCTGAGTATCCCACAGCAATTAAGTTTCCCCTTCTAGAAGAACTTTAATTTGATCTTACTTTCACTGATTTATTTTCTCTTGCAGTTTTGAGCTTTTTAAAGGAAACATTTCCTTCTTGAATGTCTCTAATTGGAGATGGGGAGGTTTTGAAAGGCCTCCCTAACATTTGTAACTCCTCTATTCTTTTCTTCTCCTTGATTTTTGTTTGTCTTGGGATTACACACAAGTAAAATATCCATTTCTCTCTTATCCAGTCCTGAGAAACTCGAGTGATGAGTGGGTTGGCCTGCAGGACTTTTCTGCAATTGGTAAATCAGGACTGCCCTCTTTAGATGAAACTAGTTAGAAATGGTATTAAATTCCAATCTTCTGGATTTTGGCAGCTTAGCAGGCTACAGTGTTTAGTATCTTGTTGTACTGGAAGAAGGAGCTGTTTTGTTATTTCTGTTAGCTTTGCAGTGAATGTCATGTTGTGCAATCAATATGTGCTTGCTTTCCTGCTGCGGGTAGAGGGAGGTCATCTCATAACTACCAATTCAGGCATCCAGCAGGAAATCTATTGGAAAGAAAAAAAAGCAAATCAAACAACCAACTAGAAAAAAGCCTTTCTTTTAGAGTAGTAGACCTACTTGCTATACTGAGGGGAGCACGACACATGCACATCCACCATAGGTCTCCTCAATTATACATCTTTGCCAGCCTTTGCTAAAATCTAGTTATTTTTCAGCCACTTCTCTTGTATTTGTCCCATAAAACAACCCCATTTATTTAGTGTAGGCCTCTAGCTTCATATCTTCCTGTTCTTGCTTCCTTGTCTCTATTCGTGACTACTTCCGTAAAACCAAGGAGGAAACATAATCCTTATGTTGATGTTTATCATAAAACCTTCTGACCTGCTAGCTCCTTTTCCCACAAAGCCAGTTCTTACCAAAGTTACTGATGTAGCTTGGAAAGTCTCAGGCAGTATGTCTGTCATAGGATCATTTTATAAAATTTAGGTCAAAAGGGGTATCTGTATGTCTTGCACAACATCTGCTCAGACAGGGCCAGGTTCAAAGTTAAGCTGGGCTGCTTAGGACCTATCCAGTTGAGTTTTGCATAACTCCAAGAGTGGAGATACCACAGATTTTGTGGACAACACATTTCAGTGCCTAACCATTCTTATGACTTTTTTTTTTTTAATTCAGTCAGAATAAGGACAGCTGCCTCTTTTCCTTTGGCTGTGCAATTCAGAGAGCTGTTCAGTGTTCTGACAGGCAGAAATAGTTTAATGGGGCAGAATGATTTGTGGGCTGTTCTTTCTCCCTAGGACTCTGAGAGAAGAGACATTGCCTTCCTCCTCTTCATTGTTCCACTTGTAGTCCTTGCTCAATTTTTATTTTGTATTTCTCATCTACTGGGACAAGTGGTAACTTGAATTCACTAATGATGGCAAGATGTATCATGAGTGGTGGGACACAAATGGGATGAAGTAGAAGGAGAGAAGATTAGACGGGCATGGGGAAACAGCAGTGAAGTTGGTAACCAGCTGTGATGAGAGGAGCTGGAAAAGACAACCTTATGTAGGGAAAAAAGAAATGGTAATTTCAACTCCTCCATGGGTATGACTCAGTCTTGAGTAGGCTGTAAAATTCTGTCATGTTTTTTTCCCCTTTCGTTATATGAAGAAGGAATTTATACCTTAAAAATACCATTGTGGTTTCCATCCTTGAGAACTGTTAAAGCTCTTCTTTATATAAAAAACCCCTCCGATGCAGTAGCTGAGATAACTTCTCCTTAACTGCAAGCACAGCCCTTGTATGCAGCACTGACTTTATGGAGAGGGACTTATTCTTGGGTGAATAGCAAAAGCACCAGAAAGCTGTTACATGCTATTATTGTGCCTGAGTTGTCCTAAAAGCTCTTTGTATATCCTGAGCAGTCACAGGAACATTATATGCACTGGAATGAGCTTGGCTAGTGACAACAATACAAAACGTGGATTCAAAAGGATAGCAATCTTTTCTTGACCATCTTCCTCTGGGCGCACTAACTGGGGAAGACCTGGGAGTACACAGCTCTACAGTTGGTGCTGCTTGATACGCTCATGTGTCCAGATGCAGTGTGATGGACCAGAGGAGATCCTAAGAGAACTACTCTCCTCCTACTCCTCACTCAGCTACTTGTAGCTTCAGCTATTGAAAAGCCTCATGGTGTTCTTGTCCAAGTAGACACTGTGTACCCTGCTATGGCATTGAGATACACAGATTATTTATCACAGATTAGTTATTAATTGTAATGCAAAGTTCCTGTGAAACAGAAACACTGTTTTTCCAGTGTAATGACCATAGATCAAAAACTAAATGTGGATATTGACGGTAAGATAAAAAGTGGTCTACCAAATGAAATGCAGTGCATAATGTGGCTTGTAGACACAGCTGAACAAATTGCTCCAGAAGCTTCAGGGGTCACTGCAGTGTAAACAGAAAGCAGCAGTGACCTGTGCTGTGTTCTCAAGACATAATAAATACATTCTTCGTGCTGCTGCTTACCTTCTGCTGAATCAGGTATTTTAAAACACTGTGGGATTCCTTCTCTGGGCGAAACTTTGAGTGTCAACTTCCTGTATTTCAGACAGGATTTATTTTTGTTGTCCTTTAAAAGTTGCATTTAAGTGTGTTGGAAGCTTCAAAATCTTTCTGTAGTACAGTGTAAGGTACTGCTTGTAAAATTGCTGGTTTTGGCAGCTGGCAAATCTGTCTGCCAGTTCCAGGAAGGAAAATTAAAGGTTTTTTACAGAGATAAGCCTGATCTGGCTGCAAGTTGTACATAATTTTGTTGAGTTTGGTGAAGAGCAAGTACCTTATGCTGAATGAAGAACTGAGCTACTTCAGTAGCTGTTGAACCTTTTTTTCCACACTCAGTACTTCTTACGTATCATCTGAGTACTTTTATTTGTTGGTTTCTGTATTATTGTTTGTTAATTCTAATATAAAAAATATAGCTTGCCTGTTCCTCCTTTCAGCTGAGTAGGGATAAAAACTGGAACATGCATCTGTCTTGAGGAGAGTGGAGAAAGTACGATAGATTCAAGTAAGTTCTTCTGAACTATGCATATTCTGCACTCCTAGGAGCTCATGAATAATAGAGGTCTTATGGGCAGGTACTAATTTTGTCTTGTTTTTTTCTTGGTATAAAGCACTCATTTTAGACACTAACTGGTCTGATATACTGACTTTGTTGTCTGTAGATGCTACTTGCTGAGTATATGTTATGGCATCAAGAAAAGAAAGAGCAATAGTAGTGGCTAGCTTAAGCAAAAGAAAATATAAAATGAGATTTTCCTTGACTGTCATTTATCATGATGATTACTATTTGACTTCCCAAGTTTGGAGCAGGTACCAGCAGGCTTTAAAAAGAGCCATGGAGCCTATCACAGGTTACTGCTGTGCCAAATATGATGTTGCTAGACATATACGTGGGACTGAAGGAAGAAAAATACTCAGCAATCTGCCGTAACTTAATCCAGATGGTCAAGTTTATGTTTTCTTTAAAATGCAAACTGTCTCCAGTGAATTCATTAGAACCATATTGTAGCTTTCTTTTCTAGTGTAATTTTAGTGGCTAGGTTAAAAAGCCTGGGATTGCCAAACTAATCTCAAGTGCCCGATTATTTTCTTTCTGAAGGATTTAAACTTTTCAACAATTCTTTCTCTCTCCCCCCTTCTCCCTCCTTCTCCACTCCCTCTTCTCCCCCCCTTCCCTCTCCTCTTTCCCTCTCTCTCTTTTCTTCTCTGTTCCCCTCTCTTACCCCCCCTTCTCTCTCTTCCCCTCACTTTCTCCCCGCTTTGCTCTCTTCCCCCTTCCTCCTTTCTTTCTTTCCCTCTTTCCCTTTTCTATTTATTTTTTTCTTTTAATTAAACCAGTGTACAACCCTGTGAATCATTGTCTTATGGTATCTAGAGATAGCCAATACCTTGGTTTTGTCTAGCATTAATCTAGATGTTTGAATAACAGGGAGCTATAGTTGTATTCAGCCAGAGTATCTGCCTTATCATGGATGGGTCACTTACTGAATAAGAAACATTGGTCCTAAATATGCTAGATGCCTTTGTCTACTCATGTTTCCAGACTATTTCTTCCTATACCTTTTTGTTATTTTGAATTTTCTTTTTAATTTGTTTTAAAGATTTGCTGAAAGTACCCAAAATTTGGGACAGGTGTTCTTATTTAGTAGTTTAATCAAAGTAGGCTAAAGCTGAAGCAATTCTGAGAACCTAAATAAAATGTTTTTTATACAAATTAATTCTGATAGAATTAGATCCTTAAAGAAACTCTAATAACTACTACTAGTGATGTAAAAAAATTCCAACTGAGTAAAAAAACACAAGAACATACAAAACCATCAGCATTTTGCACCCAAATGTCTCATGGAAGAGCACTAGGTGTTATTTACTGATGTTTCCTGATAGTGACTTTACTGAGAAACCAGGAAATCAAATTTCTAATGAAACAGAACAAGCATATACTGGGACAATAACAGGATACTGACTGACTCATCTGTAAAAGGACAGTGTCTATTTTTAAACTTGGGAAAGAACGGGGTAGAAAAGATAGTTCTGGGTGTCACTACTTTGTAGGTTTTCTTTTTCTTTTTTTTTTTGTTGCTTTTAAAACAAAACTAGCTTTCATCCCTCCTAAAAGATCAAGGAGCTGAACTCTGTCTATGTGAATAGTATCCTACGACTTCTTTAATTTCTTTTAGGAACTTATTGTCTAATTTGCTTGCAATAAATAGTGTGACTATTCCCCAGATATACAAGAGAAGTATTGACATGAATAAGTCCACTGATGTTGTCTAATGCAGTATGACAAGGAAATGAAGAGAATAGGTTGTATGGGTTTTTTCTTCCTGATCTTTGTTTAGTTATAAGGAAGTAGTTCTGGAGAGGGATATGACATTTAAATTTATCATGTCCTCTGAACTACTGAATTTGAATCAATTAATACCTTGACAAAACATCAAATAAATATATATAAATTGGAAGTCATAGGATGAAGTTTTCATTTGCTTACTTAAGCAGATCAGATTCTAACAGAAGTTGTTTGGTGCTGGATACCGAGTTGCTTTGCCCCTCTCAAAACACATGCAGCAGCTGTGTAACATGTCCTCTTTGAAGGTGTCTGTCAGTCCAGTTCAGACTCTGGCTATTGGCCACTGTCAGCTATTTTTTTTCACACTGAATGCCCTTGAATATACCAGGTGCAAAATTGTGGTGCTCCATATGCATCACAACAGTCATGCAGCACAGCATCATCTCAATACTGTTCACAGCCCAGTAATGGGCCAAAGTCTGATCTATTTCTGTTGCAGAATTGCATTGTGTTGTGGTAACAAAACAGCTGGAAAATAAAGCACAGTAGTACCCAGGACCACATAAACCATCTGCCTTGTATATGGTACCACAGCAGTGAGTCAAAGATCAAAGAAGGAACAAGTTATGAGTGGGGCAGCAGTACCACAGTAATATCAAATGTATTAGAAAAATGAGTATGCTTGGGTTTGTTGTCGTATATATTAGATGATTATTAAGCAAAACCATCTCTGTTTTCTAAAATGCTTCAATTTCTACAGTGAGCTTGAACTTAAATATGCAGACACTAGTGTTTTCACATGAGACAGTGAGATGCAATCTACCATAGTAATATTTGGACACTATTTGCTGTATCTGGTACAATAGACTTGCTTATTTTTCTGAGGTGTTGCTTTCAATATTACAGTAGTGTCCAGCACTCCATTAGCCTCCACTTGTTGAAACAAACGAACAGAAAGACATCCTATGCTAAAGACCACAGCATCTCCTTTAGAAAGACTAAATTAAGCAAACTGGGAGAAAGGTGGAGAGGTGGCCTAGGTTAAGTGTATTTAGCACTGTAAATTGTTTTTTCTAAAAAAAGAAAAAAAAATATTTGAAAAAGTAGTTTCTCTATAACACAAGGGAAGTAGGCACTAATGCATGCAAGATGTTTGTTCTTATCTGTGAGGTAGCAAAACACCCAAGGGAATATGCCAGTTTTGGTCCAAGAGAATGTTGCAGGACAAGGATTTGTGTAATGATATCCATACCCAGCCTGCTTCTGACTAATCTTGTCATATGTGAGAAATGGAGCAATAGTTAGAGGTTAGAATCAAGGTGCTTAGAAAATTGTCACTTGTCCCAAAATCTTTACAAGGGCATTTCAGACGTCATGGGATGGAAGGCTGTGAGATGCTGAGTAACTTATCTCTGCCAGGAGATCTAGGAGCACAAGTTAGACACCTGGTATAAGTTGCTGGAATCATTACAATAAGACACATTTCCAGAACCATGTGGGATTCAAACTCTGGACACAAGATAGAAAGATTATTTTTTTTTTTTAAGCTTGTGAAAACATGCATACAATGAAACTTGCAGAAATGTTGCCATTGACTTCAATGAACCTGCAGTTTTGCCACATTTTCTGTGCCATGTTTCTAAAAGCCAGGCCTGCATGACAAAATGGCTGTATCCGTCCCTTCAAACTCTCTTCAGAGCTCTATTGCAGACCTGCCTGATATAATCAGGTCTGCATCTCAGAAGTTTATAAACAAGACATGAGAAACTTTCTTTTTGTTGGAATTTTTTGGTTTGTCAGAAAAGGAAATGCTTCATGACGATGAATTACCTGAGATGGTTTAAACCTGTTTGAGCTCTTGTCAGCTCACCCACCTAAACTTTCAGTAGCCCTTTTTGCTGGGGATGCCAATGTTGCCAGGTGTCATGAAAACATGAGACATAAACCAAGCTGTTTTCCCACTGGGTGCTACTTCTAATCTCAACAAATCATGATTTAACGAAAATCTTGATAGACCCAACTTCTAAAAAGCAGTATCTCTTGCTGAAGGATTTTTCTGGCAAAATCCAAGGAGTCTTCCTCTAGGAAAGCTCCTGCTTTTAGAGGGACTGTCACTAAGAAGAAGCTGGGTAAAGACTAGGTTTAGTATATGCCAGGGGATAGCCCTAGGCAGCATGAATGCTTTTCTCCACTTAATGGTCTTCCGCTTTTCTCTCTGGCTCGATAGCCTGCAACTCTTTTGTGAAACAACAGTATAACAAAGACCATGACAGCACAGCTAGCACTTTTAACTTATAACTGTACCCCACACAACTTCATCCTTCTGCCTTTTTTTCTCTTCTGCCAAGAGTAAAACTGAATAGCCAGAATTAGTGCTCCTTGAGTACCAGTTCACTTGCCTAGCAATTTTATTCAGAAAACAGATGGTTCAGTATGTGAAAGAAGGCTGGTAGAGATCTCTGTGTGAGGTCCTCGGCAGGGTAATCTCATTCCAAAGATCTAGGTGGCTGGAATTCCCTCCCCCTCCCCTTTAATACAAATTCTTAAGTGTTAAGTCAGGCAGAAAATAAGTCTAGTCTACATTTATCTTAGTGAATGGCAGTGAACTCCCGCCTAATCTTTCAACATATATTTGTTCAATGGATCAACAGATTGTGTAAGCAGCATGACGGACGAGTTTAGAAATGTGTCTGCTTATGTTTGGTTTGTACTGAACCATTGACCATTTTGTTTGTGAATCCATCATAAATTACATTTCCAAGTTCTCAGTACGAGTGAGGAGGGGAAATACTTGTTCTCACTGTGTTGAAAGGCATCTTACACAGCTGTCAGCCTCCAGAAGGGAAGCTGAATTGCATCAGTACTACTTTAGCTTTGTTTTTCAAAAGCTGGATGGATATGGCTCTGCTTTCACAAGTCTTTTGCTAATTGCAACTGTACTTCTCACTGAAGATAACAGAAGGCAAAAAGCAAGAACTGTTATTGTTAAATAAATATGTAATAATTTGGAAACAAGGATACGATAGTGGATGTGTATGTTATTTTAGCTGCATTTGACAAAACTAAGGCTGAGTAACACCAGAAATATATGGAACATTTTTAATAATGGAAAAACATATTCTTTTCATTGTTATAACCAATGCAAAAATGACCTGATGGTTGTATGTAATTATATCTGAAGGCAAGCTAGTGAGGTGGCACTTCCAGCATTGACAGGACTGTGGACTGTGTAAATGTTTCAATTAACTCTTCCTAATCTGAAAATTGTTTCTAACGTAGTTGTCATGTGACTGCTGCTGCCTCGTGTGGAAGATGAAGGAACAGGAGGAAGCTCCAGGACCTAGAAACTGCTCTTCTGGAAATGGGAACAGCTTGCTTGGAAGTGGGTGAGGAGCAGGGGATGTGAAGGTGAGCACAGTCCTGCTGAACACCTCTTCCCAGAGGCCAGAAAACTGAAATTGAGTGTCTGCCACTTTTGGTGATTGTGTTGGCTTTGAGCCACTGCCCACCCAAGGACCATAGGTGAATACACGGTCACCCTTATTGTTGCCACCCGCCCTCATTTCCAGCTAAAAGTTAAAGGTTTGAAAATAATTCTGAATAAGAAAGAGGCTCACCCTGTCCTAGCTGCATATTTGAAGGCAGTGAGCCTCAGGTGCAACTCCCTGCAGCCTCCATCAAGCTTTGTTTAAATGGCTTCAAGCTGAAACTAAACAGCTCTGGAAAAGAAAGGCAATGAGGAGAGAGCTGGAGGAGAAGAAAGGACACTCGGCAAAGGACTAAGTTTCTTTATGCAGTCAGAAGGAAGAAACTGCAGGAGAGTGATAGCTGCTGGCTACTTTGCTGTTTTAGATGGTTACGTTCTCATGAAGGCAAGTTTTTGAGTCGTTTTTTTTGTGGGATTTATGTTAGACTTTTTTTAGTCTCTTATGCACTGAGACTTTTTGCGATTGGTAGGAATGATTTTTTTTTTGATGTTTAAAGGCTTCAGGGAAAACTATGTACTGATCTATTTTAATTATTTTTTTTTTAAAGAAAGCACAGGAAAAAAGTATTTTTGGCAAACAAAGTGCACATAATTATGTTTGAATTTCCTCTTTTTTTTTCTTTTTGTGATAGAGAGTAAATTTGTCATTTCTCTATAACAAAAGGCTTCCAACTTTTAGTTCAGCTGAGAAAAATAATTTCTTCCTAACCATCTTTAATAGGATTTGAAGAAACTGGTAAGGAAAAAAGATGAGAAGGAGGAAAGCAGACTTGAGAATATGAAGAAGAAACTAGGAATGAAAAGTTGAGCATTTCTATAGAACTGCATTTGGGGCATAGCAAGGAAAATGGAGCTTGTAACTCAGTGAGTAGCATGAATGTTATCCTGTGATCCTGGAACTACTTTTTCTTAACCCTTGACCTCTAAGAAAAAATCCAACATCTACTCAGTATAGTAATCCCTGGAGTATCATTTTAGTAATTTCAGTTACTGTATTTCTTTTATATGGGTCATGATGCTGACTGAAATTTCCCTTCCCTCCTCCTCTGTCTTAAGACGATGTAGAGGGTTTAGGAATTGCTTCTAGAATACAGTGTTTTCCAAATATTAGCTCAGGGAATAATATGGCTGTGAACTCTCATGTTTGCTGGAATAAATAATCCTACACTGTCCTTGTGTATACTTTTGTTGTTTTTTTCCATTCTTTTTTTTTTTTTAAATAAAGTTAAGAGTAGGGTGGTTTGAGTTCCATCTTATGTGCCATTAAAGCCTTTGAATATCATGTTCTTCCTTTTATCTTTTGTTTATTTTCAGCTCTTCCTTTAGACAATATGGAGAGTTCCTTTCTTAGCCCAAAATTATAGCATTATTCTAGTTTCTCATTTTTGAAAAAAAAAAATTAAATTATGTAAACTGAAACAAAAGCCTCTTCACCTAGCAGCAAATGCATAAGCTTACCAATGCACAGATACAAATATCAATAGATATCTTCACTACTTCTTTGACAGCTAGTGCTTAATATGAAATACTGGATACTCTGGCTGTGAAGTCTGTGATTTACTGAATAATTCCACTTCTTCCATGCACTTGTGTGTATATACAGTAAATATTAAGGAGGGCACAGAATTACTTAGACAGCAAAATTCATAATTTTCACTCAGTGTGCGTTATCTGTCAGGCTGACAAATAGAAAATTATAGTACAAGAAAATATATTAAACTGCTGATTTGCAAAGTAATTCCTTTAGAAGCATATATTACTTCCATATCAGTATCTAACTAGATAATTTGTTATTTGTTGTTATAATGATTAATTGCAGAAATTTGGTCAGAATAGCTGCTGGCCCTCTACCAATAAAAAGGGGTTTGCTGGTTGTAACTAAGGCCAACTGAACATCTGAATTTTTGGCAAGAAGCATGTTATCTTCTCCACAGCAAATCTATTTTTACTGTTGAAAATGTAATTATTTTCATTCTCAGATATTGCAGTCCTCTGAGTCCTCAAGTTCTTCTTCCTAGTGCTCAGAAGTCTTGACTGGGCTCCTGAGGGGAATGGGTAGGGAAGCACAACTACTGTGAGCTACAGGCAATGCATCAAGGAGAACTTGGCCTAGCTGGGAAGACTGATCTACACAGGATAATATGAACATTAAGTCTTCAAACTAGAAGCCCCATGTAATTTCATTATAAAATATATTTTTTAAACTTTTTTTTTGTCCTTTAAAATTTTTCTCCTCCTTGCTCCTTTCTTCCTAACATATTGAGTAATTTCGAGGGGAAATATGGGTTCTGTTTTGAACTCTGCCATTGCCATGAAACTCCAACAATTGAAAAGTAGGTCATGGAGTGTCTTTCACTCTATGTTTTGAGTGCTGTACCCTGGCTATACAAATTAGGATTTTAATTCTCACTCCAGCTACTTTTAAACCATGTTATATGGCCAAAGCAACATGATCAGCTCTTCAAAATGTGCAAAAAAACTTAGAAATAATAGGCAACAGAAAACCTGTGCTGTGTCACACTGATCCCTTCTCCAACCTTAGAAAATATTTAGGTGTTGCTGAGATGGAAGAGGTGGTACTGAAGCATGCACATGTGTAAAGGTGTTAGATAGTGCTGTGGTCCTCTCTGAGATGCCTTTCAAATACGCTTCAAACATGTCAGATGTATAGAGATTCAAAGCTGCTTAAGCATGGTCCTCTATGCATGCTATGCATTTACTTCCCACTATAAGTAGACAAGAATTTCAGCTCTGGATATGCAGTTCTGCTTCAGATTTCTCTTTCTTGAAAGCCATAGTTGGAATTTTGAGCCACAGTCTTCTCACCAGGATCTTTTGAAATAAACATTTAAAAAAGATGTTGACTTTTGAAAATTGGGGTCCTTCTATTTTTGCCACCTTACCTCTAAACTGGTATAAACTACCTTTGCTGTATTCTATCAAAAGGATGTTTAAATATGTTGTTGGGTTTTGTTGTTTTTTTGGGGTTTTTTGTGTGTGTCTGCTGCTTAACTTGTCTTTTATCAGTGCTGGAGACTGCATAATTAGTAAAAAAATCTTCAATATGCTCTAGTGAAGGAAGATACAGGACAGCACAGTGGACTAGACTGACTCGTTAAAAGCCAGTTTGGTCATAATCATCTGCTAAAGAAATGTATTGCAGTTTTAAATGGTTACTGGCATTTTCATATGGGAGCACATTTTGCTTAAAGTCTTACTTTGGTTTACAGGTATAAATTGGAAAGGTTTCTAGTGGTTTCAGCAGTAGGACTAGGTTTGAAAATATGGCACTGGAGTCTGCTAGAACAGAAAAGCACTCCTGGTGAAAAATCAACTGAAAAAACATTTTAGGAGAAGACCAATCCATGGAAACGGATTCCTGTAAGTAGCCTTGTGCCTTGCCTTTTCTTTTTTTGCAGCAATAAGAGCTCAACATCCATAGCATGGCATGGAAAACCTGCTCTTCGGAAACAGGGCTGCAAGGTACTTCTGAAAGTTTGCCGGCAGGCAGGCAGGGAGCACCCTTGTTAAGGATGTTATCAACCCTAGTTTCCGTGGCCAGGAACTGCTTTCCTGAGCAGCCTCTATCAGGCTGTTTCACCACACTGTCTCTCACTCTTTTCTGTCTGCTAAATGGCATGTTGCTCACGATCTTCTGTAGCATGCTTTGAGATTCACAGCTAAAATGCCATGTAAAAGCTAGGCAGTACTAATCTATGCTGGCAGCTTGTTAAAGTGTCATGGTTTCAGTGATGCATTTGTAACCACTCTAACATAAGATAAATGTGACAAGTGCTAATTCCAAACACCCACGTTATTGAAACTGAGAACAGCTTAGCTGAAGCACTTTGAATTTCCTGAGGACATCTGAGGTCTGTAGTTACAGCATCTAAAGGCTGCTTTTACCTGAAAAATGAAAATGTTACATTAAAGATCCAAAACTAAAAGACAAATGGTTGTTTCAAAAGAAGTTTGGGAAGAAATGCATATGCATGTGTCTAAGACCTGCAAATGCTTCTCATTCTCTGGAGGAAGTGAAGGAAACTGTAGGGTAAGAATATGTAGATGTCCCTATGGGAAAAGAAACAAGCTAATACCCAAGCACCAAGACATGTGCATTAGCACAACTTTATTTGTGAGTGTCCCTTGCCATGAGATTTTCCTGATTAGTCTGTGTCAGGGACAAGAGAAGTGCCCATGTGAAAGGCCAGCTGGAGGGAGGAAGAGAAAACTATTTTTCAGTTGATATTTTGCCAAAATGGAGTAAGCAGTGCCGTTTTATGGCTTGAGTGGGAAGCTCTGTACATGACAGTGCTGAAAGGTGGTCCCATCAGTGTCCATTGTAAGCAATGGCATTTGTTGGGATTCGTAAATTTTGATTTAAAAAAAAAAAAAGAGCGAGAAAGAGAGGCCACGTCATTTTCAACTGACTTTTACCTATGGGTTTTCTGTGTGGAAGATTGTAAAATACTGAAATGCCTGATGTCAAATTACAAGAAAGTGCAAGATGTCAGCCAAGTACTGAAGAATCACTGAGCAAACAGTTACCTTGCTAGTGACTCCAAGGTGAAAGTCCCCTGTATGACAGACAGCAGAAGGTGTTTGGGGTGGTGGTAATATTGTGCAAGCTGCAGAACAGGCATGGGACAGTGAGAGAAGAGCAGAAGACAAGAGGTGAGTGAGTGGTCTGCAAACCACGAGTCAGGCTCTTGACTATACTATGAAGGGTTTGAAGACTAAAGTATGGTTTGGGCATAACTGCTGGAATAGAATGCAGAGAAAACAGTTTTGCACAGGAAAAGAAGGAAGCTTATACTGGGGACATGTAAGTCACACCATCTGGGGCATGTATTTCTGCAGATACTGCAGAACCTCCTTCTGAATGGTGGATCTGTGCAGAAAGTGGGATTCTTTTCCCATCATAAATCTCATACTTTGATATTTTTCATCTCCAAACAAGAGTAATATAAAAAGCCTCACTAAAAGGAGAGTGATTATGGTGTCTTTTCCATTGTTCTTTCTAGGCTATTCTATTGTGAAGTTACTTTCCAGAAATTGTTGCTCTCTGTGGATATTTAGACATAAATAAAAGTTTCTGCATTCCAGTTCATGAACAGTTCAAAGTTGTCTAGCTGGAGAAAAACTACAAAGAAGCAGGGAGAGGGATAACGAACCTTTATCCTACTTGCCAAAATTTTCACTTAGCCTTGAAATACAATTTATGTAATATTTATATCTAATCCTTTTGCTTTTTTTCCTCTTGCTCTTAACCCATGAAAATATCCTAAAAAGAGTGTTTATTTTGGTAGAGAACAGTATTTTTCCTTTGGTGTTTTCTTGTTCTGAAGAATGTAATGCAGTTATTCTGTATTCTTATAGCAGTTTTTCCTGACACTCCAGCTAAATTTTCCTTTGATTTTTGTTCCTTCATGTGACATACAGTATCCTTTTTGAACTTATAATGAGTTTATCTCCATGAATTGCTAGAGATCAGCCAGGTTAAACTATCAACATAAAATGCTATCCAACAGTGACACCGTAACAGTGTTCATCTGAACATATTGCTTTATACAACTCACATGCAATAATAGCTACCTTAAAATGGCAGACCTATTAAAATAATTTACCTGCTTTTATGGCAGAAAGAATCTATAAATGGTCAGAAAATTATATTTTTCTCTCATGTAGCTATTTTACAATTAAAAATGGTGTAAACTTGTAATACATTTCTGATGTACTAGTAATATTGAAATAAAACAAAAGATGAGCCCCTTAAAAATACAAGGAAAATTAATTTGGATAAAAAAAGATCTGAGAAACGCATCTGGATACAGCAGAAGGAAGGAAAGGAGTACTGAAACTCTTCTGCTTACATGATAGTTACTTTGAAATTGTGTGGTTCATGTATAACTCCTCATCTCTTATGGTTTCTAATTGTAAAGTGAACAGGAGGAAGAGAAGCTTTTTCCTTGGACATGGTAGAACAGCAGGAGTCTTTAGTTAGATCCTGTATATCTGGAAAACGATCATTCTGTCCTACTTTTAATACATTTCTCTGCAAAAAATAGCTTCTTCATGCTTAATATTCTGTTTGGCAACTAGATGTTGTCTAGGTGCTTAAACTTGCTCTTTTGAGATGAAAGTTATACAGTGATTTGGCATCTTGTTCTTCTGAACTGGGAGATGTCTTACAGAACGATGTGTACTATCAAGAGCAGGAGCGAGAAGTGGGAGAATCTGAAGCAACACTAATACACTCAAAGGCCTTACTCTCTTTAATTCTTGCTCAGGACTACTTTTAAAGGCTAGAGGAGTATGGAAATTCCACATAGAGGGTATCTCCAGGGTTATCAAAACATCTTAGTAAGATTTTCGATAAGTATCTTTAAATAAATTTATTTGTAGTTCTTTGGCCATAGCTGTACCTTTGACATATTTTTCCTTTGTAAAAACTATTTTCCTTTCTGCTTCAATGTATACAATGTAGTACTTGTTTGTATAATCCCCTGAGGTTTTATTGTGTAATTAGTCTGTAGTTTTTTCCTGAGCTTAATGATAAACTTGTTCTATAATATTTCCTTTCTCTTATTCTACTATTTTAAAATTTGGGAAATGGTCTTTGAGGTCAGAGAGAAGCAGTGGAACATAACCATCCCTGGAAACTCTCCTATGTAGCATCAAAGTTATCAAGGAGACAGATGATGGATGACTATATTTTTCAAGTTGTAGGATTTTAGGTTTTATGACTTCAGATGTGGACTCTGCTGCTGACTCTGAGCAAACAGCTTAATCACTCTGTGCCTCTGTAAAATGGTTATAATAATTCCTTGTTGCATCAATGTTGTGATGAAAATGAAGCAGTGTTTCTAAGTGGCTGGGTAGTGTGGCCATGAGGTCAGGCAGTGAAAGCTAATCCAATTGCATACCAATTAGCAGACAAAAAGTTATTTAACAGTAGTGTAATAATAGTCCTTGAATTATTATGCACAATATGCCTAGCTGTGTGCAGGAAAAGTGATGCAGCTGTAAAGCTGTGACTTGATGTGGTTTGTAAGTGAACAGGGGAGAGGCCGGAGGGAGAGGGAAGCGCTGGGGCAGCTCCTCAGGCTGCATGGAGAGGAGAGTACTGATGAGTCATGTCTAGGCAAGGATGAAATGTGTACATCTCCCTCCCCAAACCTGGATTTATTTTTATTGTTTTGGGCTTTGCAATAATCTTGATCTCTCTCCTTTTGGCACTGCTTGTACCTCTGAGTAATGCCCATTACAGACATACGGTCATAAACACCAAAATTATCTTATGACTAAATCTAGCTAGCACTGGATCTTCTCATCTCCCCAGGTGGTGACCGCTGGCTGTAAGTCACCTTAGTGCCAGCTGGCAGCTCTCTCATCTCCCCTGGGATGCGCAATGGACAGCAGCAGTGGAGCAGCATAAAGACCTGTTTCAGAAAGTAGGCTGGGAGCAGAGTATATAACTGAGCATCTTTGTGCCCCATAGTGAGGTGGCCCTATCTGTGAGGTGACTGCTGCCTAAAATGCCCCTTCTTAAGGTGATCATACTGGTTGCACCAGCTTGGTGTGAGCAGCTATGGGAGGCTTGAGGAGGAGTGCCACCTTTCCCCCAAGGGAGCTGGGGGGAATCAGTAGCATAGCCAGACAAGCTAGGTGTTGCCTTTAGCTGAGAGCTGAGCTGTGTGAGTCGTCTGTGGGTCCCCCCTGGTTATGATGGTGCTGGTGGCACATGCAGCCCTGGCCACCTCAGCTGCTGCAGCTGGTGCTGCTGGCCTCCCTTGGGTTGCGTGGGCAAAATCTGCCTCTTCCCTCACACTCAGACAGGGTGACAGATGAACAGGTCCCAATTAGCCCTTGCATTAGAAAACTGCTCAGGTCTTAGCTGCCTTTACCAATCATGTAGCCTTTAGAAAGAAGTAAAGAAGATGGCAAAAGTACGATCTGACCCCTTTATTAAAATTTTTATGCTGTAAACATCAAATGGACCCATGTGAGAATACAGGAAGGTGGTTTGCACAGAAGGTCCTGTCCCTTTTCCATGGTGCTCCTTTTCTTACGAGGATGTTTTGTCTGCTTTAATAGACAACAAGATGATAGAGCTGGTCCAAAAGTCAAAAGTTCTGGCTTTCTGGAACCAGAAGTGGAAATGCCAAAATTTCCCACAGAAAGGCAAATAAAGATCTTGGAAAACAACTGATGACTTTACTTGCAATGAAATGTAGTGAAATGGATGAAATGGAGTGAAAGCACCCAACATCTAACCTATGGTCTTGGCCTCAGTTCTTGCAAACCTTCAGTTCCTGCAGTCTTAAAGTGCTTGTGGTCCTGGCTGGACAGTTTACATGGATGTCTCAATCTGTGGCAAGCCATAAGGGATGCTATCAGCTGCTACAAGCTATGCAGACCTGCCATGCAATCTGCAAAATGGCTCATTGGTGGTTTTAGTCAGTAGCTGTGAGAATTCAGGGGGGCTTGAAGACTGGGACATTCATGCTCCAGCCCTTCTTCCTGGCAGAACTGTACTAGAGAAGTGAATTCCTGTGGCCTAAGGTCACCAGCAGGCTTTGGATGGATATTGAGAAGGATAGAGAGGTGGCCATGAGTTTTTAATAAAGTGTCAGGAAAACTTTTAGGTCTTTCACTGGTTTATGGAACTGGTTTATGGAATTGGTTTATGGAACAGAAAAGTAATCGGGAGATTTCTGAACTGGCTCTACCATATAGTGTTTGACTTGTTCAGAAATGATCCCAAACTGTGCAGATACTCCTGAAGAAGAATAATGTACATGAATGTGACAAGTGCTAGACGTAGTGACCAACAGATATATGGCATACTACATTTTTCCAGAGCAGATTAGGCCTGTTCCTGATATGCAAATTCTGAGCAGGAGTAGAATTAATTACACTTATTTTAAAGGATGATAATGTACCCTGTGGGAGCATTAATGTCAGAGAATTAAACCTCATTGCTTATCTCGGCTTCATTTGTCATCCTTATTTATGATTCTTTACTTCAATTGAAATACTAGAAGAAAATAATTCAGGTGGTGAGGTGGAGTCTTTGTGTTTGGGAATATTGCAGTGAGTTCAGCTTTTCTACAGTATGCCATGTGGAAATGCTGTGCTAACATAGTGACAGAGGATGAGGAAAAGGCTGAGGTACTTAACGCCTTCTTTGCCTCAGTCTTTAATAGAAAGACCAGTTGTTCTTGGGGTATCCAGCCCCTGAGCTGGAAGACAGGGAGGAAGAGCAGAATGAGGCCCCCATAATCCAAGGGGAAATGGTTAGCAACCGGCTACACTGCTTGGACACACACAAGTCTATGGGGCTGGATGGTATCCACCCAAGGGTACTGAGGTAGCTGGCAGAAGTGCCCACCAAGACGCTTCCAGTCATGTAGCAACAGTCCTGGGGACTCCCAGTTGACTGGAAGTTAGAAAAAGTGATGCCCATCTACAGGAAGGGCTGGAAGGAGGATCCAGGGAACTGCAGACCTGTCAGTCTGTCCTCAGTGTCAGGGAAGGTCATGGGGCAGATCATCTTGAGTGCCATCATGTGGCATGTACAGGACAACAAGGTGATCAGGCCCAGTCAGCATGGGTTTATGTAAGGCAGGTCCTGCTTGACCAACCTCATATCCTTCTATGACAAGATGACCCTCTTAGTGGATGAGGGAAAAGCTGTGGATGTTCTCTACCTGAACTTCAGTAAAGACTTTGACACCATTTACCGCAGTATTCTCCTGGATAAACTGGCTGCTCATGGCTTGAATGAGTGTACTCTTCTCTGTGTAAGAAACTGGCTGGATGGCCGGGCCCAAAGAGTTGTGGTGAATGGAGTTAAATCCAGGTGGCAGGCAGTCATAAGTGGTGTTCCCTGGGCCTCAGTACTGGGGCCAGTTCTGTTTAATATCTTTATGAATGATCTAGACATGAGAATTGAATGCACCCTCAGGAATTTTCCAGATGACACCAAGCTGGGTGGGAGTGTTGATCTGCTTGAGGGAAGGAAGATTCTACAGAGGGATCTGGCCAGGCCGGATTGATGGGCTGAGGCCAGTTGTATGAGCTTCAAAAAGGCCAAGTCCGGGTCCTGCACTTGGGTCACAACCACCCCATGCAGTGCTGCAGGCTTGGGGAAGAGTAGCTTGACAGATGCCTGGCAGAAAAAGACCTGGGGGTGCTGGTTGACAGCTGGCTGAATAGGAGCCAGCATTGTGCCCAGGTGGCCAAGAAGTCCAATAGCACCCTGGCTTGTGTCAGAAACAGTGTGGCCAGCAGGAGCAGGGAAGTGATTGTTCCCCTGTACTCCGCACTAGTTAGGCTGCACCTTGAATACTGTGTTCAGTTTTGGGCCCCTCACTATAGGAAAGACATTGAGGTGCTGGAGCATGTCCAGAGAAGGGCAACAAAGGTGGTGCAGGGTCTAGAGAACAAGTCTTATGAGGATCGGCTGGGGGAACTGGATTTGCTTAACCTGGAGAAAAGGAGGCTGAGGGGAGACCTTATCACTCTCTACAACTACCTGAAAGGGCGTTGTAGTGAGGTGGGTGTTGGTCTGTTCTGTCTGGTGGCTGGTGATAGGATGAGACGAAATGGCCTCAAGTTGAGGCAAGGGAGGTTTAGGTTGGATATTAGGAAAAATGTCTTCACTGAAAGGGTTGTCAGGCATTGGAACAGCCTGCCCAGGGAAGTGGTTGCGTCACCATTCCCGGAGGTATTTAAAAGATGTGTAGATGTGGTGCTTAGGGACACGGGGTCAGTGGTAGACTTGGTAGTATTAGGTCGATGATTGGACTTGGTGGTCTTAAAGGTCTTTTACAACCTAAATGATTCTATGTATGCACTACAATCCCCTGGTGGAGGTTTGTGAGTGACACCAGGAGGACTGGGGCTTGCACTATTGCTGAATCATCTGAAGCACCAAGAAAAAATTATACAATTAAAATTATATTTACAAGTTGCTGAGGGCATTATGAGAAAGAAAATATTTATAAATAATTGATCATCTTACCATGAAAATTAGAGATAGAAAAAGTATTAAGAATTCAGTAAGGTAGATATTTGGATTTCAAAATTTTCTATACAAGCTGAACTGTCAGCAAGACTGTTCTAATTTGTAAGCTTGTTTAGGGAAATGTTTTTGAGCTGAGTTTGCACATATGGATATTGGAACTTAGTGAAGTGTACCTACCTTACCTACCATACAAAAGCGCCCATAACAATTTATGTTGCTGTGCATTGTCTCTATTTTATATGATTCTATAATTCTGTGATAGAAAGGTTTTATTGTAAATGGTCATTAGATTTATAGATCTGGTAGATTTTTAGGTAATGGGCTGTAACTATCTGAGATGACAGCTTTATTTAGCTAGGGCTACCAGTATTTGTGTGTTTACTGCATTTCATACCAGATTAATCTGAAGAAACAATCAAGTAGACTGAGGTAGAATATACATTATAGGTTAAAAAACCAACAAACCCCAAGACTGGGTCTCAGTAATACGGATATCAATGTTTTTCTGGGTGGAAAAGAAGCCTGAAGAATGATGGAGGAGAAAAGACCACAGTCAGACATGTAATGAGTTCATTCACACTTGCACATATTTGTTGTTAAATTCTATAAAGAACATCAGGTGTCATTTTGCTGTAGGCAGCAGAGCTACCTGAGCATATTTCAATTCAGAGAATCAGATTTAAAATTTTTTTTTCAGTGACTAAATTGTGAATTATTTTATACCTAAGGTGATAATTTTGAATGAGCGAGAGGTACAAGAATTACATGCCTATTGCTGATGTTGTAAGAATAGTTATTTTTTTACATGGGCAGTTCTATATATCCCCTATTTATACACACAATTATTTAATCTGCCAAAAAAAATAGTAAACACAAACCATAGTCAAGCATGCAGTCATGCAGAAAAAGCAAAATAGCAACCTCCAACCCCTGCCAAACAGTGCATCTGTAATACCCATTATGACAGTTAACATTGCAAAAGGATGTTTCTGGCTTGGCATACGTTTTTACCTGCTCACCTCTCTGTCACTGCCATTGCCCTCCCATCTTGGATAGCCTGAAGACAAAAGATCCCTTAATACAAAGGTTAACACCTAAAATCCAGTTTTGACCAGACCTTGTAACATACTGTTTTTCTGTCCAATCTCTTTTCCCTGTGTCTTGTCCTAGGGCAGCTCTCAACTGTGCAAACTGTCATGGTCTACTGGAGCCAGAGAAGTTTCTGCAGTTTACAACAACAGTTAATCTGTTCCTCCTGTCCTTTGCTGTTCTGTCTTGCATCCCCTCACTTTTTTAATGCCCCATACTCATTCTACTCTCCCAGCATTTCTACTGGCATCTGGTTCAGAAGAACAGTTTGTCTGCCTTTGCAGTTTAACTTTATGCAGGAAATGAGTACACATGCATAAGAATTTAGGACCTGTTTAAACTGGAGTGAAAAAAAGAATATTGTATAGGAATTATATATATCCTTGAGCAGAGCATAATGCACTCTGAATGTATGTAGGCACAAAGTCGTCGTGGACTGAGGGCTATTATTAAGGTGGCAGCATTACCTACAGATGACTGTCATTTCTTTTCACTTTCTCCTTCCCACTAACAAGTATAGGAACCAGTGCTGGTTTTACTACCTTCTGAATCTAGATTTGTCTTCTGATGTGTGGTATAACATTTTATAGGTGGAAAAAAGTCATTGTTCTGTAATTTGATGGCTAGTGGACATAGGAAAACAAATCAGAGTATCCTCTAGAGAGAATGCGAAAAACCTTCAGCACAGAGCTTGTAACAGGTCTTTACTGCTCATTCAGCATTGAATAATCTTGTTATTTTTCCACTCACTTGGATTTTTATCACCCAGTATAGTAGACTTTGCTGGAACATTACATATGCTGGATAATGCCTTGTGATACAACAGTAGCTGTAGAGTAGGAGAAAATGCGGTCTTTAAGATTGAAGGTAAGATATTGCATGTTTTTTTCTTTTCTCTGTAAAGCTGGCTATTTAGCAGATGCTTACTGGGTATAGCAAACATGCATCAGACCTCTCTGACCTGAGGAATGAGGATTGTCATGAGAAAAGTGTGCTTGTATCTATGTATCTCATTCTGCACAGAGGACTTTCTTAAACATAAGAAAGCCTCGAATCTTGAGCATGTTGTCCAACTGAGCAGTGAACTGATTGTGGGAGCATGCCTAGTACCCCTCTGATTTAAGGCAGATGGAAGAAACATTACTTTTACATCTCCAGGGTGGCCTGTAAATTTTCTCTGGCAATGACTCAAGTGGACGTGTCTGAAAGAATGGACATTTTTCTCACTTAAGAGGCTTTAAGGAAGTCTACTGACATAGCGGTATCAGCAGCATGTGCTGTCATTCCGATCTGTGCCATGCAAACTAGGCTTCCTGGGAAAGTCTGTTCTCAAGAAGCACATCAGAAACCTGTTGATAAAAAGAGCACTGAACTTTCTTATGGTACAAATCGTTGCTGGTTAATTAACTTCAGTTATACTGTGCCAGATCAGCTAGCAGAGAGTTTGACCCGAGAAATATACTGTGTTTTATGCAAGGTGACTTTTTGCTATGACTCATTGCAGGAGCTGTTATTGGAGGGTGGAGGGGACTCTTCTTTCTCACTTTCACTGTGATGAACATCCTACATTTTATATGACCAGATTTGCGTAGGACAGAGGTGAAATGTGTTATCGCTTTTTTTGTTGTTGTTGCCAGAAAGTAAGATGACTCACAAAATGACATTATTTTTTGTTAGAAGAATCAGCTGAATATGTGAAACTTCTCCTTTTAATCTCTTTCCAGATATCCTTTGCATTTGATAGACAGCCAGTAATGCACTGGAAGGAGTCTTTGGTAATTTGTATAAAGGACTAAAAGGCTGTAGCTTCTCCAGGAATGTTAGGACTTTTATGCTTTATAATATTTAGAGTGGCTGACAACATACAGTATGTACTGTATGAGTTACTTCTAGTCTGAAACCTGAATTTCATACCAAAATCTAGAATGTAAAAGTTCATAGTTTTTTAAGAAAAGAAAGGACAGTTAGATCACATATTTTAATACATGCCCAGTGGAACACTGGTGTTTTCAACTTTTTCTATGCTGTTTGTTTTGTACTTAAATGTTCTAGATGTTTAAAAGGGCAAAAAGCTAAGCGATCATACTAGTTGATGTTTTTTATAAAAGCGCAACAGCAATCTTTTGCTTGAAAGGATACCACTAACATTTAAGCCTGTTCTTAGCCCTAAATGAATGTGAATTTAAGTTGACTGTAAAAAAATATTAGCAGAATCATGACCTACAGAGATAGCTCGATAATATTCCATAAATTATTGTGGATGTAAGTTATCTGATATGGTAGTTAAAAAAGGTGCAACATCATATCCTTAAGAGTTCTCTAAATAACTTAATATTTAAGTGACTAAAAATGTACTGTTCGTTTTAGTTCTTTACTACTGGAACATCTTTATGTTCCTTAAAGTTGTTCTAATTATTGTGCAAATGTAGGGAGATAAGTTTCAAATGGATCTGTGTGACAGAATAGAAGTTAGATATATTGCATGATGGTGTACAGAGATGACAGTGGAATTTGTTTCTTGTCTATAAACATTCAATATGTCACCCCATGTGATGTGAAGATGCTTGCTGCAGAAAATATCTTCCATGCTGCAAGTACGTAACAAAATTTCTGGTTTTGCTAACTTACAATGCATCTGGCTTTAGTGCCACTATTATGTGTTAAGTTACAAGTTAAGGTAGAAACCAGTTCCTGATCCCTATGCTCCCTCCCTCCTGTTTTAAAATCATAGCTACTGAAGTGGGATCTGACCATGTTTTATGCAAACATATGTTGCATTTCTGTTTTTCCTGCTGTATTTAATAGAAAGCAACCCTCACTTTAATTCTGGCAGTTGGTTTGATTCTGATAGTAGATTAGTGTGTTTCATAATTTCACTAGTGTTAACATGGTTACCCTTTAGTAGGTGGATGAGAATCCATCCACGTCTGTTGCTATATTGCTCTTGAGAAGATGAGGTGGCTGGTAAATGCCTCAGAACAAACCTTCACTCTCAGAAGTGTTACAGTGCTCTAAATGGACAACCTATGCAATGGGAGCATGCACTGGAATTTATGAATGGCACTGTAACTTAGGATATAAGACACTTTGGTCCTCTTCCAGCTATGGTGATGGCTAGATAAAATACAGACCTTTTCCTCCACACCATAAACTACAAACACAGCTGCATAATATACACAGTCAAATGCCAAGGACCTAATAAGATTTTGCTTTCCAGAAATATAAATAATTTAATCAGATTAATGACATTTTTCTACCTGAGGGATTCTATAATTAGTAGATTATTGAAGCAGCACACAAGTTATCTACCATTAGCACCTGGAGGAATTCCTGTTGTCTTAAACAGTGGAATCAAATGATATGAATATTCCTGTCATGCAATCTGTAAAGATAATAAGCCTCTGGCATTTTGTAAGCTATATAAATCCATGGATTTCACATTAAATATTTAAAGCACAGGAGGTGTTATTTGTTAGAATACTGATAAAGAGAGTTCAGCCATTACAGCTGCCTTTTCCATTTGGTAAATCTCTCTTTGTTTGAGTTGCTTTCAAGCCTTTTTAATTTGTTTTTTCTTTTAGTTGTATATTTTTCCAGTTCCTCTGGAGGTGTTTTTTTGGACTTTCTATGATAAACACTCAAAATATATTTATAGAAGTTTTATCCTTTTGATACAGAGAGCATATTCAAACCAGGGGTATAAACAGATGTGAAGCAGGCAGATCTTTTTTGAACACCAAAGAAATCTTTCTTGAAATACTTGGAAAAGGGTGTCTTTCTTCTGAATACATTCACAAAGCAGAATCTTCTTCCCTGATGTGTGCTCCATTCTAAGAGTTAATGTTTAGAATAATACTGGGGATGGAACTCATCAAGGTCAAATACACATTAACATATCATAATGAGAATATTTTATAAATCTTGAAAAATACAGGCCACAGGGAAGATGGCTGATGTCCTAATAGCCTACAGAGTTGAACAGAAGCTTTTAAAGATAATAAAAATATGATGACTATTTGTCTGAGAGTGACCACTTAACAGTTTCAGTTATCTGGCAATTTAAAGTGAAAACCTTTGTTGGGAAGAGTCTCCCTGTTTTTAATGGATTGCCATGTCAGGCTGGAGCTGCAGCCAGGATAACTGATGACCTTTGAAGTCCTTAGAATAGATTATGGTTTGTGTGCAAAAGATGATAATGCAGTTTAAAAAGATTTATATAATAGTTCTTCAAAGAGCTTGAGGCATTAATACAGGGTCATAAATTAGTAGGATTTACAAGTAAGAAATTACTTTACTGGACGAGTCCTTTTCATCCCATATGGTTTTGCCTCCAGACACTTGCTGATTTTTAAGTGAAGAGATACCTGATGAACCCTCCAGGCAGCTGTGAAATTACAGGGGCACCTGTGCTTTTAACAACCCATCCAGCTTTAATAGCAGCCAGGTACTTCCCCTGTAGAGAAGTGAGCTTCTACTTGCAGGACATATGTCAAAACCTTGTCACAAAGTATTTTTAACCTCAGGCTAAATAACAGACCAAAACCTATTTTTACTCTTCTAGGCTTTAGGGGTGGTCTAACTAAGTGGTTTCTAGCTGTTCTGAAGTATATTAACAACTCCAGATGACTTGTGCCTATCAATGCATAGATATTTCTTTAATCTGAAAAAAAATTCCCATATTAAGTTTTAACAATCTTGTTTGGGAGATGCTTGACACCTGTGTAACAAATGCTTTATGAGTTATTGACGTTACTACTTCTGATAGTAGATATTTTTCAATATTTGACTTGAAAGATTTAGACCTTCAAGGAAAAAAAAGACAGTGACTTCAGTAATGGTATCTGAGCAGTGGCAAGAAATACTACATCCATCTTCTCAGCAGTTCCCACAGAAATCAGAGAAGGGCTTGTTCTCCGCCCCCCCCCAATGCTTTTAGCTGGAAACCTCTGCTATCATTTCACAGTCTCTTTCACTGAGGAAAGCTTGTCGTAGAGAATGTGCTGATTTCCTGGTGAGGACAGCCACATGAGAGTCTAAAACAGTAAATGTCCTGAAGCCTGAGTATTTGTTTCTTTAACAGGCCGGAGAAACAGCCATTAATTATTTGAGAGGTTTGGATTGATATGCACTGTCACTTGCACTTGTTAATACACTTTAAAGAAACCATGTATCATTTTTTTTTCATTATCCTACCTCTTTAAAAATAATATTGTTGTAAACTTAAACTCAGTAAAAGGGGGCAATCTCTAACTCATTGAAGTCTATTATTTCTTGATCTCACTGTGTCAGCAATGAGATTTTCCTAGATCAATCTATACATCTACATTATTTTGGTTTCACTTCCTTTTAGACTGCAACTTCAATGTGCAGTTCACTGGGATCATCGACTCATATACCACTTTGCCAGTCCAAGAGAAATTAAGTTGGGCTCAAATACCAAGGTGCTTATTTTGTAATCCCACAGGAATGTTGATCCTTTCCAAAAATGGCTTTTTATTTAAAAAATAATGTTCAATATTTGGAATTTAACTAGGAGTAGATGCATCTACAGAGATTCTGGCAAAGGGAAATATTAGTATCACAAACTTATTTCAGCTAGAAAGGAAGCTCATCTATGCTTTGGCAGTGTGGTTCTTTACAAAGCTGAGCAAAATGTCTTTCTTCTTAATTTTTGCTCTCCTCTTTTTGCTTTCCTCCACAAAAAAATGCTCTTTCATGCTTTTAAAATAATGCCTGTAGATGAGTTTGAATTTGATGACATCATATGATAACACAGAGACATCATGTGTATTGTCTAGGACAAAGAAGGGTCATGTCAAATAAACAAGATGAATATAGGTTTGTTGGACTCTCCTTTGTAATGAATCCCAGTGCACAACCCTACCACTCTCCTTCTTACATAGGAAGCTTTTTCCTCTCCTCCACCTCTTATAGCTTTTCACCCATGTATGCATATGTGTTTATCATAAGTGCAAATATTAGAAGCTACTATGAACTCTAAACCAAACTTAATTCACCTTTTCATGCATTTACAAACTCTTTGTAAAGACAATGGAGTGAAAACATCACCTTTATCCTTCATAAGCAGCTATTTACCTGAGCTGGGTCAGCAGGGTGTAAAATGCAAATGTGGAAGAGAATGAAGAACATGACTCTTGATGGTTTTGGATTCCAATAATGTAATACTTGTTTCTTGCTATGCAGCCTGTAATTCAGCATCTGCAGAAATAAAAACTGAAGACTAATTTAAAGGAAAAATACATGCATCTCACTAAAACTTGTTTCAAACTTGATACAGAGAGGATGAAGTTTTGGGAAATGCCAGGTATTTAATCAGTGCAAATTAGACAACTCTATCTTGTCAGTGCTTCTAATTCTAATTGAATGAGCTTTGGCTGTGTCAGTGCAGTGGGCTCTGATTATCTGCCTTGGTTCATTCCTCCACCACTTGGGTTTATTAGCTTACAGGTTAGATAAGCCCTCTTTTTATATCTACAGCTTGGATGCAATTAATGGTTTTCCTTTCCCTTGGCTAGCCAAAGATTGTGATAAGATATTTCATGCTGTTCTTCTACTCTGATTTCTGAAGCTTCTAATTCTCAGTTCAGACTTTACAGACTTCATAGGAGAAAGTGAGTTAATTATGACACTATGGCTACTTGTCTGTGGCTGTGCACAAGGATGTATTTATACATTGGCTTTTCTCCTAAGTTTTGTTTTAGCAAGTATGACAGCCTGATTATTGATAAATGGGCCAGCTTTCCAACTGGCTGTACTGGAATATCTGTTTTCACAGCCACAAGTTTGTTGATGAAACTAACCTCAAAAGTAGTTTTGTACCTGTAACTTTTCTGTGTTTCCATCTCCACTTCGGTCATCTAGCCATCCCATTTCCTGATGCACAGTGGCAGTAATGTACGTTGTCGCTCACCCTGCCAAAAGCACAAGGATGCAGAACCACAGGCATGTGTTATGTGAAATGAACCGTGTTATCAGGCTGATTCAGGCCTCTGGGAGCAAGAAAGCTGTGATGCTACTTTCAGAGTTTACCTCATGCCCCAGTACTGATACTTAGCTGTGATGCAATAGTTTGCAGCTTATTTGAGTCTGGTCTTCTGGGTTTAGCCTGACTTTAGTGCTAGCTGGGGCCTTTTAGAAATTGCTGGGTGAGGGAGGCCTGGTGCTTTTCAGCAGCACAGTCACATGTGTGGCCATCCCATGTAGTTAGTTGCTGGGCGTTAAAGTGGTGTCTGCATTTGGTCTTCAGCTGTTGAATGATTGAAGCCTGTTGTTGATCCAAGCCGCTGGCAGCTGTTCCTGACCTTTGGCTTGCAACTTGGCTCTGGCTCCCAACCCTTGGATCATATCCTGGCTCTGGCTCCTGCCTCTTGGCAGCTTGTTCTGTTCCTGTCTTTGGCTTCAGCCTTGGCTTGTATCCTGGCCCTCACTCCAGACCCTTGGCCATGAGATAGGTTCCAGAATTTCAGTGTTTATCCCTGTTCCAGGGTTCAGTCTGAATTGGCTGTGCCCTTGTCTCCTGCAGCAAATGGTCTGCAAACATTTAATAACACTGGGATTGTGTACAAGGGAGGAAAATGTAATTGTTGAGGAAACTTGTCTCTGGAAGGCCATGCTTCATCATCTGTCCCTGAGATCCACTGGAGCAAGGCCTTACAAAGATGGAGGTGCTAGTAAACTAGTACTAGTGAAGTTGAAAACTGCCAAATATTTTCCCCTTGTTTTTGAAGTATGTCAGCACGCATAGTCTAAATGCTGTTTTACTATATGTTTGTTGGAAAGGGAAAAATGAACCATTTTGTTCTCCTGGAGTGAATATTTTGACTGTAAGCATTTTCTACAAAGCAGAGAAATATTATTAACCTCCCCCCCAAAAAAAAAACCCAAACCACAGAGCAAAAAGCAGTGCTTTCTTTAAGATGTATTCTCTAATCGTCCAGGTTTCTTAGCTTTTTGATGCAGGAAAGAGAGCAAGAGAAACAGTAGAAGGAGGAAGGTTTTGAAGGTGATGAAAACTTCTCATGTATATCAACAATTGTATTTTTTTTTTAATTGGTGTGATGTGCTGTTTAACCATAAAACATTGAACTATGTCGGCCTGGATGTTAATCTGACTTGAGTCCCAAGGAACGATAACTTGTGATACAATGCTGATCTTCAGGGAAGACATGTATCCTAGTGTATTGGCAGCCAGAAGCCAAGGGCATGCAATAGCAGAAAAAAACACTCAGGGAAAACTAACAATATTGACAAAAATCCACCTACTGGAGATTTTGCAATGCCTGTCTGCAAAGCAAGGCCTGATTTTGATTTTTATTTAGATATCAGGATGACTTCAATCACGTTCTGAAATCATTTAAGTCAGGAATAGCCTCATCAGTCAAACTGTCCAGTTCCAGACCATTCTATAGCTCTCATTTCTATATGCAGTATAACTAATTAATATGGGTTTTTTCTCTATAAAACCCCCCAACAACCTACCCCACCCAAACATCAAAACAAAATATGTAGGCTCTTGATGAGGTTGTGGATGGAACAGTAGAAAGAAGGAGAGTAAAGAAAGAGTTTGAGTGGAGGATGAGAGAGACTGTATCTTCCTGAAAGTGTACTAAGCTTGGCAAATCTTCCAGGGTGGAGGGCAGTTGACAAAGGGCATGAGAGATAGCAGACAGAACAAGAACAAGTTAGAGGGCTCAGAACAACAGAAGAAACTAGTCTTGTAACTAAGCTTTAGAAAGAAAACAGTTTTCCTAGAAGGAAGAAACTATTGCATGGAATTAATTACAGTCCAGGAAGGCACAGTTTGAGTTATGTTGGAAAGCAAGACTGGTGGAAAAGGTGGCTGATTTGTAGGATAGATGTTTCATCCTCCCATGCCAAAAGTCAATTCTGTTAAACTCAGCTCCCTTTAGCATATGGAAACCTTATTTTCTCTTTCTTTTCTCCAGCTGGGGCCAAGCTGGAGCCTTTTTTGTAAAGCAGGATTTACTATTAAACACTTAAATCTAGACTGATTGTATTTGTTTTCTCTGCCATTCCTATCATATTTGTTGACCTTGCCATCAAGCAAGCAACTTTCAAGTTTCAAGATTCCCCTTACAACACTCCCTATCTCCTGTTTTAAACCTTTTCCAACAAGACTTTTACTGTAAATGTTCTTTTTGGTCCCTTCCAACATCTTGACTCTCTAGATCTGTAATTCTGTAACCTTTTAGGAACAGCATTTGTTTTCTCATGGTGGATGTCTTGTTGGTTTAAGTCTACTGGATTTTTGAAGAGTGGTAGCCTTGTATCAGTCTACTAAGCAGAGAGTCTGTTAGATGCCTGCATATATGTTATGGCAAAAGCAGAAAAGGGTAAGTGCAGTGCTGTATGTCTTTCTGGATAGAGGTACTTAAGCATCTCTCTCTCTGTGGAGATCTCAGACTTCCCCTCAAGTCAAGGAGACTGCTGGTGCCAATTGCACTGTCTTGGAATTTAGTGCTTGAAGGTCTGTGAATTGTCTCTGGAAGTTTCATGCATTCAGGTAAACCTCTGTCTCAAAGAAGTGGTACAGCAGGTAAATCTTTTTCCTCTCCTTGTATGCCTCTCCACTGGTGCTATGTAAGCCAGATTTGGGCATTACGACTGAAATGATAAGCTGTATGCAGATCTTACTTGTCTAAAGTGAATGCTACTTAATTCAAAGGCACATTCCAGATTGCACAAAAGTTGCACCCTCATGTAACCTTTTCCATATATCCAGTACAACAAGTCATCTTGCACTCACTGATGTGGTAGTAATGTAGTGGTTTCTTCATAGCTGCAGACTCAGTCTGTCTGTCTAAGCTTCAGACCACTCTCCCAGCCAATTCTTTTTTAGATGAAGACTCAGGGGAAAGACTAGCAGTCATGGTGGACCTTCTTTCACTCTTGTCACTCTTGTTGGGAGTTATTTAATTGCCTAGGCATAAGGCCTGGAAATCTGGCTGCACCAACCAATTATGACTATGTGCAGTAGCCATCTGGCTGGTTTTATGTTGAGCTGGTTTGCTTGTTGTTGTGGAGTGTTGCTTATGTTGATGGTCTAGGATGTAGCAGCTGAAGAACTGAAAGACTTAATCCCTTCAAGAAACCAATTCATTGGCTTTATAACTGGATCTGGTGTCTGACTTTTAGCTTCCTTCAGGTCAGCAGATTCAGGCCAATTTTGTCAGCTATTTTGAGCCCCATAATGTTTCTTGGGATGCTGTCAAATCACTTCTGTGCCCTTGTTTCTGCTGTCCCCTCCCATCCCTGTCCCATGAATGCAGTGTGTTTTGTCAAGCCTATATAAGTGTACCCGTTGCTGTTGCTTACTTGTTGCCTACTGTTTTCACTCTTGTCCTCAGACACCTGGTTGTTTTCTCGTTGAAATCAAAGCACTTCCCTGTAATTAAATGGCCATAGGACATTGTGTTCCTCTAAGTAGGTCAGTGCCTCAAGGGCCCAGTCACAGAATAATTTAGTTTGGAAGTGATATCTGAAGATCATGTAGTTCAACTCCCTGCTCAAAGCAGTGCAGTCCTTTCCCCAGCTGGGACTAATCCTGCAGATCAGTCTGTTTTCTGTGCCTCACAGGTAGGTACCAGGTTTGCCTACCTACAGGCCTCTAACTTTACCCTTTTATCCTCAACAGAGTCCTGTTTCTGAGACTAAGAGGTTACTGTGTGGGGCTTATCCACTAGCATTGCTATAGCAAACTTTGCTGACTGTTATCAATCCTACTTATTTACAAAAATAACCTTGGCAGAATTATTATGCAGAATATTTGATGTTGTTGTTATGCCTTAGAACATTATGTTTTCTGTTCTTTCCATTTTTGTTTACTTATTTTAAAAAGGAACCTCAAAAAGCTAATTGTTTTAACAGAAGAGCTATGCATTTAAAAATAGTTATTACTTCAGTGTTGCTGCAAATTACAGTATAATACCAAAATTTGCAGTCCACACAAAAGTAAAGTGCATGCTTGGGAAGAGTGTGGAGCCCACCTTTAGATTGTTATTTTTTCATAAAATTGTTCTCTCTGAGAGTTCAAAAACCTCTAAGGCTTTGGGTTTAGACAATTTACTTGAGAAGAAATGCAACAAACATATCTGCTTACGTATATATTAGCACCAGCTGCTCTTGTAATCTGACCTGCCTGGATTAATCAAGCAACTACCTGATTAAAAATTGGACTACAAATGAGCAAATAAATAGTTATTTTGAATAAGTCAGAGTTTTGGGGGTTTGTGTCAGCACTCTTGCTGCTTTTTTGGCAGCAATATTAACGAGCAGCTTTTCTTTCGTTGTTCAAATAAAAACAAAACAGGGTTTGAATTTTGTGTTCAGAAATTACACTCATCTGCCTAATGTTCTTTTTTTTAATTAGAAGGATACACATATGACTTAATTAATCAAGCCTGTCTTAGGGAATTATGCATTTATTAATGGTTTCTGCACTCAAACACATTATTAAGGGATTTGTGCTAAGTACCTGACATAAAACAGCCTAATTTTGCTTGCTTTGCTTAATGTATTGAGAAACAGCTTGTTGATCAGATTTCAAAACATTCATGCTATGAACTAATGTCCTATTTAGAATGTTTAAAAATACAGTAATTTGGCAACCAAGTACTATAGTGGTTTATATTTAAAATAAAGTAAGTTGGTGCCAGGCAAGAAATGAGAGGAATAGAACTTCTTTGACTACAGTGATGATAGAAGCAAGTAAAATAAACAAGATTGCTTTGATTCAGGTTTTAATTTTTTCATTTTTTTTAAAATAGAAATGAATTGGAATAAACAGCTAGTTTTAGCTATTGTTCAGGAACTAGAATCTGTGATATTTTTTTTTTTCTTTATTTCTTTCTTGTCATGCACCTTTGAATTTAAGAACCACTCTTTAGTGGTGTCCTGCTTCACATGACATTCCATATCACCTGGAGGTAATGCCAGGTGGACAAAAATACAAAAGCACTTGTGATTTTTCCAGGTAGCCCCTGGAAAAGTGAGCCTGAAGCTCACTGCCACTTGCTCCTATTGGGCCCTTACTACTTGGGTGAGTTCACTTTCCCCTCAGGAACACAAAGGGGTAAGGAGAAAGAGTTCTTTGAAGTCCCTGCATGAAGAGTTTAGTGTCTTCAGGGAGCATGATCATATTTCCAGAACTCTTGCATATGTTTGCCTTCACTAATGTTCCTGTGTCTCATCCTGTGTAGGAATCAGCTATCCTAATTTTTTTTCTCTATGTACAACTGCAGTGCCTTATCTAAAGAGAAATAGCAGACATTTGTCTTTAACAAAAGTTTTGCTGTTTTGAAGCTATTAAGATATTTATGTTTATTAGAGTGATACAGTCTCATATGCACTCCCACACTAAGCTATATGAAGGTAAAAAGAAATCCTGTCTAGAAAGGAAGAAGGACTTGTATTCGTGTGGTCAGAAATAGAGATATCATGGTATTGGCATAATTTCTATCCTTGCAGACTGTTTCTCAGCAAGACAAGCTGGCTCCTACCAGTTTGGGTCTGGATCTGAGTGAGTTTGGTCCTTTTGAGTAGTGTATTTTACTCTTTGATGTCTTGCCTAAGACAAAGCCACTGTGTTATCTCATCATTATCCTGCTGATCTAGGACAGACAGATTACTTTAAAGTGATCCTTTCCAGAGCTGCAGTTTTCTAGACATTGCAGGCTGCAGCCCACCTGTCTGGGGAAATGTGAAGGGTCCCTGTGAGAAGGATGATTGATGCCCTAGACAGCCTCGTAGAACCATAAAAAAGTAAAATACTTTCAGAAGCTTTAGTCTTCTGTTTTTAAGTATTTTCAAGTCCCATTTACTCAAGGTTTGGTCTGCTCTCTCTCTCTCTCTCTCTCTCTCTCTCCTCCCTTTGTGTTCCTCCGTTAGAATATTAATTCTAAACTCCTCTTTCCAAAATAATTGGTGAGTGCCCTTCTTTGTAACTTCAATCCCATTTGTCTGTTGTCAGGTGATTTGTTATTGAAAAGTTCACCTGGAACTCCCAGGCAGTGACTGCTAACATTTGTCCACTGGTATTTTGGGTGAATAGAAGCTAATCCTGACTCATTTGTCTTTGTTAGTTCAGTTAAGTCTACAGGAAAGAGGCATGGAGAGTTTGAAAGGAGTTTAAGTCCCACATGTGTATTTTAGGTCTCATAAAGAGTGCACGGGCAGTTTCTCCAAATTTTAAATGAAAGCTTGAAAAAGACACAGATAATTTTGAAGAAACAGAAAAGGGCCTTTGTGGTGTATGGAAACAGGGGAACAGGAAAGGGGAAGAAAGAGAAAATTGAATTATTTTCTAAAGGTTAAACCAGGCATTTTGAATTGATATTGAAGTCTAATTTCCACCCCTCTGATGGTTTGCCTGTCACTGAAGAGGATTAAAGTTATATGGGATCTGAATTCATGTAAATGTTAATGTGTTGACCTTATCCTGCTTACTTCATTTTTCTACTTCCCATGGTAATAAGTCTAACTTTCCCAGACTAACATTTTCAAAATGGACTCCTCTTCCATGTAATCCAGGTTCTTCAGAGAAAAATCAGAATGAACCAATCAAGCAAGTGGCAAGTTGTACAGTTGTTTGATGAGCTGTGCTTCATTTATTGTACATCTTGGAAAATGCTAGTTATTTGTTGTTATTTTTTTCTTGCTTTTAACTAGCAGTCTATAACTGTTTCTTTTTGTTTTTTTAAAATAGTGAAATGTCTTATACAAGGTCATTGAGGAACTTGGTACAGGATTCTGCTGAGACCCCCATATGCAAGCCATGCCAATCTAGAAGCAAGTGCTGCTTTGTTAGTTCCCTTGTCAAAAGAACTGAGTCTTCTGACAATCTTGATATGATGCATCTGGTAATTTGCATTCAAAGTATCGATTGGTCACTACTTTAGCAGCAAAGGCAAAGAAATAATGTACATTGCTTTTTATGTTACTTGAAAATGACAGTATTCATCTGGAGGCAACTTCAAGAGTTACCTGTCAGAGGCTGTAAAACATTTTCCAGGCAGTAGACATGGAATTTAAACTTTCATAGCTACAAGAATTATGTCAAGACTAACCAAAAAAAGGGACCATAATTAGTTTAGTTTGGATCATTAGATATTGTTTTGAAGACGTCTGCTTAGAAGACTAGCAAAATTGTGAGCTGTGATACAAAATTGCTAGTTTATAAATTATGGTTGTTTTTCCTATTAACAAAATGCATTTCTAGCATAGTTAATACAATATGCTTCTAGACTGTAACATATATTTCAGTCATGGCAAAGGAGATATATTAGTATGTTGCCAGGACATTAAATCACTAATTAAAGTGAAAGTGTCACGTAAGAGACTTGGGCATTTTTGGACGGGGT
>JANZLQ010000079.1:40940041-40950041 GCA_026212715.1 Elanus axillaris
GGTGGGAAGGGTGGGGTGGAACTGCAATCAGTGTGAAAACTCGCGCAAGTCAAATACCAATGAAATTATCAAAATTTAATTACACTGTTAAATAATCACAGATGGGAGTTGTTTACTTCAGAGAAGAAAAATAATTAGTATTTAACAGCCCAATCAAAAGAGATATATGGTAAAGGTGAGGGAATGGTAGAACAGTAGCATGGTCCTTTGATTCATATCCTACGAATCCTGAAACTTTGCATTACTCGTCTATTTTTTTTTCTCCTATTCTGCTGGATGTCCTTGCAGAAATCATTTCTTGGCTGGCTATCTCCAGACTGCTCCACTTGTAATGAAATCCCAATATCTTTGTTGTTGCTCAACCAAATCAGACACCTCCTTGGGGTGTACCATAACTCCTCAGTCTGTGTTCTGAGGTTTCCTCCCCAGGGGGTTCAGTCCTGTGTGCTATGTACTTGTGTTGCATCTTGGCATTCTTCCCTGGGGCCACATCTGATGTAGGTGCTAGAAAGCAGTCACAGGTCCTGCTTGCAGTCCGAATGCAACTTATGTCTTTGCAACTCTTTCTGCTACTTAATTTTTAGTTGATTTAGGTAAAAATGCTCTACACAAAAGATTGTAGTGCATAGTGGCAAAATGTGTGGTAAATTGGAGGTCTTGTTCTTGTTACAGTTAAGTTGAGGTTTTATAGTTGAAATTAGTAACCACAGACTGTTCTGTAATGAGCTGCTTGCGCCTCTTCATCAAATTTTGTAGCTCCAAGCACTGCATTTGGATGCACATTCAGAGTAGTTAAGAAACACTTGAAGCAAAGTTTCTGGGTTTTGCCCATATTAAAAATACCTGAGCACTCTTCTACTACAGCACTGGTAAATATAAGGGAGTTTTCTGTTTTTCTCAAAGATCTTCCTACAGTTATATGTTTGGAATATGCTGGAAGACGATGCATGTTCCTAAACAATCACGTGGATTGTCTTCTGGCTGTAACTGAAACTTCGGCAGGGCGTTTCTCCCACTGGGAATGCTGATGTCTGATGCAACTTTTAACCCAGGGTGTCTCATTTTTCCCCAAGAACAGACCAGATTTGTGTAGCGTGTACTGGGTCTCCTGAGCTATCACCACAGAGAACCCCCAGACAGTCTTGTAGCATCTAAAGCAGTTTTTGAAGCAGGGAAGGAAGACTAAGAAAGCATTTAATTATTTTAACTGTTTCACTGGTGGCTGCAGCCTCTGAAAACAGCTCCCTTTCTTTCCTCTTGCTTCTTCTTTTAACACAGCCGTGGCCTGTACTGGAGCCAGTTAGGCTGGCTGCTGCTCCTTACTTCCAGCTGTTCTTGCAGACGTCCAAGCTCATCTCCCTAATAAAGTCTGGACATCTGTGGCAGCAGTTGGGAGCAGGGAAGGACAGCCAGGGTCGTGAGGCTTGCCAGCTCTCTGTCGAGTGGTCTGCAGCCTCACCATGTGGTACACACCCAGGCTTGGAAGATGGCTGTCTCTGGCTTCTTGGGCCTCCCCAGGCCAGCACTGACCCTGGCTTGCGGGGCGCTGATGCGGTGAGCAGCCCTACGCGCAGCATGGTTCTTGCAACCTGCTCACCTGCGCAGGTTCAGTGCTCTCAGAGTGCAGAGGCAATGGTTTCATCAGTGCCTGATTCAGTCTGGTCTCAGGGAAAGCTATTTTCACTGATGGATGCAGAATTACAAGCAAAAGGATAAATAATACGCATGTGGCTTGTTTGGTGTGCTGGCAGTCTCACCGGGCTGGGTGCAGGCAGACCCTGCAGACTGGGAACCTGCAGGGCCCCATGCAGCTAACTACCCCTCTGCTCATCTCCTAAGCACACAGGAGAGATGGAGATAAAAATAAAACCACTTCCCTTTGGTGAAGATGCATGCTGGTTACGGCGTGTGTTGTGTGCGTGGGCTGAGTTTGCTTTATGGGCAGAGATTCAAGCACTGCTGCTCTTTCCCACAGTCTAGCTGCTGAATGAGCTGTCAAGCCACTTGCTGCAAATCTTTCATAAGTATACCCACAGGTGCACCTTTCCACAAGTATAAATGAGCCATAGAAGTAAATGTGTGGAGTATTTTTATCTTTTTTTCTAGGCAACAATTAGGTTTTTGCACGTGCCTGTACAAATACAATCATGCTGGTGGTTACCACTGGGAAAAACCCCTTCCTTTTCTGCTGGGAAGGATTTGGTTGGTCCAGGTGGGATTAACAGAGTTTCTGGAATTGCTGTGGCTGTAATTTTTGTAAATCCATATCCTTGCTTTCCTCTGCCTCTTTCTTCATCAGCAGAGGACTGTGAAATATTTTAAAGGCTTCTACAGGATTTCCTCTACATTTCAAGGCGCTTGGACATGCATTCTTGCTATTGCTACCCCATACACTTTACCTGTATTAAGGGAAGTACTGCATTAGGGAAGTACATTTTTTGTTAGAAGGACTTTAAAAAAAGTGTCATCATTTTGTTAGTTAATACCAATAGGCTAGCTATGCCCACATAGAGAAGATAAACAAGGGAGAACCTCAAGACAAATGAGCTTCTGAGGTATGAAAGATCGGTGTCCTGCCTCTAGACCTTTAGATAAGGTTCCTTTACTGTAAAATGGTACAAAACTTATGTAGGTGCATATTACTGAATCGCTAATCAGACCTGACTTATGAAAATGTCACTGAGCTCATATAACCAGTACTACTTTTGAAGCCCTGGATTATTTTACTCTTCTGTCTCTGTGGCTTATATTTGGTGACATGTGATTCACATTACTGTTTATGCTTCTTTAACAGTAAAACTTTTAAATAGAAGATAGTAAAAACATCATAGGAGGTAGTGCTTTCTTAGTGCACAAGTGTCCTTGCTCTTATTCAGAAAATGGGTGCTCTGACTGCAAGTATTTGTGGAAATAACAAAATGATAAAGGCAGCCGACTGAAAAATAAAAGTGGCTGACTTGAGTGGTTCTGTGTTTCAAAACTGATAGTTGCAAAAAAGACCATGGGACATTCAGCTAAAGTTACTGTAAAGACAACAGCACAAAGTGCTGTTAATTGTTATGAACAATTAAATTCTTTACCTATTGAATAAAAGAAAAAGAAATTCTGTTTTGTTTTAAATCCACTTATATTATGTTCAAATTTCCCAGCCTGGCATTTTATTAAACCATTTTTTATCCAAGAGGCCAAAGTTCAAAGCTTTTCATTGATATTTTTAATGTACTGATTTTTGGCTAGTGTTAGCAAAGTTTTTCTTGGGAATTCTTCAGGATCTTAAAGCAGCAGCTAAGAATATTTTGTCCCCTCACATACTAAAAAGCTCTTGAAATGCAATGTGTGATTAAATTTATACGTCCTCTCATGCCCTCCACATGGAAAAATAACAACTTAGTGGACACATGTCTTCTGCTGGAAACCTTTGCAAAATCTAATTTGGCCCTGTAGTGTAATGAAACAAAGTTACTCTTTGCCTTCCTTATTGTTGCTGTTGTTTAAAGAAACAATTGTAAATTACTAGGACTTGAGGGGGAGAAAACAGCTGTTTTTCTATGCACTGTAAAATTTCTTTCTCGACTTTCTGATTTACTTGGCAATGTTTTTAAATTAATGTTTAAAAAGGTAAATGTCCTGATTGGCTGAAAATCTTTGTGTTTCTGGAAGATGTTTATAAAACAAGTCCTGACTATTTCACAAATAAGTGCATACTGCAGTCATTGCAAATATGTACCATATATTTCCTCGTGGATTGAGCTTTTACCTGTAGACACTGAAGAACAAATATAATTGCTTTAAATAAAAGAAAAAGCAGGGATAAACAGAGAACCTGGATACCACAACATCTTTCACAATAAGCAGGTTGTCTGAAAATACAGCATTGTTTACAGGATGAGTGTGGGACAAAGGGTGGCAACCCTGCTAAGAGCAGGAGGGTAGCAGTGGGTTGGGGTTCAGACTGCTGCAAACTCAGGGGGTCTAAATTGCTCCACTTTGAAGAGCCTTTCCAACCACACACCTGCTGAGAACATTTCCATTTTACAGGCAAATCAGTTGTTCATGGTAGGTTAGTTTTCTTCTCAGATCAGAGGCCAACCAAGCTTCCTGACTTGTGAAACACGCTGTAGCCACAGACCCCCAGATTCAGGTTGCCTTTGTCCCAAGTCTGCTGCCATCATCAGCTGAGGCATCAGCCTGAGCTTGGAAGATGCCCTGGGGCTTGCTTGGCCATCCCTCCTGCTGAAAAGCACAGCCATTTCTTCTCTTAGCCTACCTTCTGCTCTGTCCTTATTAATTTGCAGTAATAACCAAGCAAGTAGAAGTAAGTGATGATTTCACACTTGACTGTTATACTGTGGCAAAGCTGTCAGGCTGAGGCTCTGAGACTTAAAACATCTTCTGTGCTGCTGCACACTGTACCTGTACTTGCAAAAGGGATGATGGAAGACTGAATAATCCTGGGATGGTATTCTGACTCCCACCATTTCAGGTTTTCACTCAATCAATCTTCCAGGCTTTCTGCCAGCTGAAAATTTGAAATCAAAATCTAAGCTGCCTAATTGAGAGAATGAGAGGAGCAGTCAACTGGTTCCTCATCGTTTTTTATTTGTGTCTTGGTGGGACATGCAGTGTACATAGTTCAGCTGATAGGGCCACAGCAGCTGTACTTTTAAATGATAAAAGCAAGGATGCTTTTCCTCCCTTTTTTGTGCAATGTAACTATTATCCAAAATATAGGTATTTCATATTTGTGTTATCCAATGTAGTTATTTTTACAATGAAATTAACTCTGCTACCAACTTGTAAATCTCCACAAAAATTAAGTCTCTTTCTTGGGTAGTGGCTCTACATAGATGAGTTGTAGAGTTAGGGCATAAATCAGTGACTGGATATCAAGGTAAATGTAAGTATCCTAGGTCTGTATAGATTTTTTTTTTTAACTGCATGATATTCATGTGAATAAGGAGAGCAGAAGAAGGGAGAAGTAATCCTACTTGAGGAGATGTTGTTGCTGCTGGTTTTAGTGTGGTCTTTGCAGAACTTTGTAGACTTCTTCAGTTACAAGAATATTGACTGTGTTGTATTTCAGCATGCTCTGGAAAACTGGATGGCTGGTGACATTATTGTGGATATTTTATTTTTATTAGAGAAGAGTATGCAATTCTTCTGCATACAGTTATCATGATAAAAAGCTTCAGACAGGCAAAATCTGTTGATATGTAGGATTCATTGAAAAAAAGTGCATATGCATATAATTATCTGGAAATTTTCTTTAAGACCTTGGAAGAACTGAAATCTGGATGCATCTCATCCTTTCCATCTCAAAGTTTGATTTGAAATGAATATTTTATTTGCCAGTAAAATCTTTCTGGGTTAAAGAAAAAAAAAAAAAAAAAAAGACATTGCTGCTTTCTCTGTTGGACTAAAGTTTCCTCAAGCATTCAGTATTTCATTACCCCAACCTGACATTTGAGCACTTCAAGAACAGAAGCATTCTGGCAGAATCACAAGCACAGTTGCTTCTCAGTAATGTGTTATATTTGTGATAACTGATTCTCAAGTATGTCAGTGCACAATCTCAAGCACTGTACAAGTGAGTAAAGAAGATGAAAGGAGATTCATAGGACTTGTTTGGCAGCGCAATTTCAGTGAATTCAAAAGATGAGTACATTCTCCATGTCACCAGCAATTAAAATCTAATTAATTGATTATTTGTTTTATTGCCAATATAGGTCTTCAGAGGTAAAAGAAGATGATATAATATTAGCTTTTTCTTGCTCTATTTGAACTGTACTGTCTCTTTTAAAGCTGTTTTAGGAAAAATATCTTTTTACTTCTGTTACACTGACCCTTGAATGTTCAAGGGCTAAATAATATTCTTTTAGCTTGAGAGCAAAATTCCCATGGGGTATTTTCTGGCATATCTCTGTGGAAAATATTCAATAGCTAGAGAAGGATATTAATAAACATATAGTCTTGTTCAAAAAGCAAATGATATCTTCATAATGAGCTTATGCCTCTCTAAATGTTGCAACTTATTGCAAAACTTAGTACAACCATTTCCATATATATTTTCTAAAATTACTTTAAAAAAACCTCAACACACCTCTAACAATACTTTTGAGCTTCAACTGTTTTACAAATAATGATAACTCTTAGGATTGTTTAAGAGATTTTTAACTTCATTCTGAAGGTGGGAAAACTAAGGCTAAAACATTGTATGTTTTTTCAAAGACAAGAAAACAAGTGACAAAACTGGGATTTGAATATGAGCTTTTTGACATCAGCTTGAACATGCCCCTTCCTTTAATGGGTGTATTAAACTCAGCATTCCAGAAGGTGGTCCCATATCCATGTTACTATACTATAGAAACAGAGAGAACTATAATAAAAGTCTGTCTCTGGCACTGTAAGGCCAACCTTATGGCAGGAAAGTTGAGCCAGTGGTCGATATGTTTGGCATGCCTGGGTTCAAGTCCTGTATACTTGATGCTTTATTTTCTCAGAAAGCTGTTTAGTCCCCACAAAGGAGTGTAAGTAGAACTGGGCATCGGATCCAAAAGCATGATCCACAACTCCATGCACAAGTTTTTAGTCACCTTTTCTTTTTGGCAGTAAAAGTTTTTAGACCCTAGAGGTCTGCCCCAAAATGTTTCCGTCTTGTTAGTGCAGAGACACTCAGTGCCTGAGCCTTGCCAGTATTCAAAAGCAAAACTTTTCCAGTTTCTACCACCTTTCTCTGCAGGCACAATCTCCTGTAGGGTCGAGCAGGCATGTTTTCCGCTCATCTGAAGCAAACCTATGGAACTGAACTTCACACACAATACATTAATGACCACTGTACCTCTTCCTCTCCCTTACCCTCCCCACCCCCCCTGCCTTTCTCTGTTGGACCAGTGTAGTGAATGTGGCTGTCTAGACGGGGAATGGAGTGAAAGACTTGAGTTCTAGTTTCTGCTCTTACAGGCAGAACTATTTACATATTTTGAATTAGAATTATTAGAAAAATATTAATATTTATAACTTGAATATGGCATATAGGATGGCTATTTCAGGAATATGTTCCTGCTGTTTCAGGAAACTTAATAACATGAGACTGTTCATAAATTTGTGGTATTTACTATTAAAATCTGAATAATGCTGAATGCCTCACTGCTTTTTAGTCATTCCCTTTTCTCTATGGTAACTCTTCTTGGAGGGGATTTACTCATTAAGCTGGGCAGCTTACTGATTTTGAACTGTTTTTTGTTTTGTGTTCTGGACATTAATTGCTGGTGGCCTCACTTCAGTGAACTGTCATCTGTATTTTGGTTTTGGTGCCTGCTTTGTGTGGGATTGCTCTTTTGATGAACACAAATGTACTTTCAAACAATTCCTGTTGGCAGGTATCTACAAATAACACAGAAATCATGTCAAACTCATTTCACTGAATGAAGAAGAGATGATTGTTGTAGTTAGCCTTTTATTGTTTGTTAGTTAATTCACAGAATGCATTCAGAGCAAGTACTTTTGTTTTCCTTTTTTTTCCAACAGAATCAAAAAATAAATAGCACTGAACATTTTGAAAATGGAACATCTTCCTAGCAGCTGGGAAGTGTCTTCTATTCACTATCATTATCAGCAATTTAATATATTTCTATTCCACTAGACCACACAAAGGTTGATTGTAACTTTATTTTCAACTACTGATGATTGAAAAAAATAGCTGTGAGAATTATAGCCAGAAAAATGTTTTTCATGTGCGGTGTTCACGCAACTCAGAAATAGAGCGGGATTTCAAAAGAGCTCAAAGCTTGCTTGTCTCTGTTCTTCTTGAAGTCCTGTTCAACTTTTTTTCTCATTGGAAGAAACTGGCCCAGTTATTAGTATCTGAAAGAATGTATATCAGATCTTACTAATCCAGAAATTATGAGTTATCTTTCTGGGAGTAAAGTGAGGAAAATGATGGACAAGCAATTGCAAGACATCTTTGAATACCTTCAGCTCACTTCACTTATCAAACTGAATTCTTCCTGATGATGCAATGGTGGTATGAAACTTGGGGAGTCAATATTGTGGAGCCCCTGAGGAGGAAGAAAGCAGAGTTGCTGAATAAACCAGGAGTGACTGAGAAAATTATACTGGATGTATGGGCATAGGTGTATGAGGTTTGCTAAGGTCATGAAGCAGCTTAAGACACCACTCAATATGCTACTCTGTGTGCTTTCTGGGTGACATGATGGGGGGAATTGCTGTTGCAGGGTGTGAATAGTTTTCCTCTGTCCTCCCTATATTGATGTACATACCCTCTGCACTTGTCAATCTGAAATGTGTGGTTTTCAGATGTTACTTTGGGAGTGGGCAGTCTCTTACCAGATTTGTACAGTTCCCCTACTAATGGACATCAATGTAAGAGAAATATAAAGGGGCCTCAATAAAAATAATACCTACTTGTGATTAAGTATTAGCTAAACCAACCAAATATTTACTGTGGGAAATACTATTTACTGAGAAATATTGACCATGTTATCTAAGTTATACACAGACTCAAATCCCTGACATTTCCTGCTGTCAGCTGCCACCCACCGCTCCCAACCCTTGTTAAAACATCACAGGTGAAGAAATCCGAACTCTCTATTGGCATTGGAGGAGTGTGCCTTCTGTATTCCCCTTTCTCTTTTGCAAAATTTGCAAGGATTCTTGGTTATAGTGTCTAATAGAGTAACTCCTATGGGCAATTAAATTTGGATTAATAGTCTGTCTTTCAGAGGTGCTAAGCATTCATGCAGTTAAGGGTCAAATACTAAAACCTACATATTCTTCCTTTTACTATTGTGAGCGCATCTCCAGCAAGCTAATTTTCTACTCCTAGTAATGGTTTAATATTCAGATGTTGATCATTCTTAGGATCAATAGCGTTCACTGCCTGTCACCATCTTTCTCATCTTTGCAGCTCAAACCATTTCTCTTTTTTAAATAAAACCCAACACCCTTTTCCAGGGCTCAGTGAGGTGATAAATTTCTTTATTTTTTCAGAGTAAATCTGTGTCCACAGTTACATATTGTTACAGATAGGAGTTCTGGTCCTGAAGGACAATGCACTGTATCTTAAGGGAAGAAAAAAAAATCAATCCTGTGTGCAAGCTTCAAATATGATATTTGTAGAGTTTCTATTCAAACTATTGCTGTGTGTCGTTGCTTGCGGCAAATTAAGTTTAGGTAAGTTTTACTGAAAATAACTGGGCTGTGAACGTACCCATTATGCAAAGAACTGTAAATGCAGAAAAATGAAACCAAATAATGTAAAATCCAAATATCATTTATGGGGTAACTCTTATGCAGTTGGTGACTGAGTTCAGATTGGAATGTTTCAGAGAGGAACCTCAGGGGAAATCTTTTCGTGCTTTGCTTATGGGGTGAGCCTGCAGAGTGTGAACATCAGCACTTTCCAGGTTCACGTACTGAGAAAATCCTCATACTCCAGTCCACATGCCAAGAAAAAAGTTCTCTGTGACCTTTCAACTTGTTATCAAGAACTAAAGAAATATTCTTGTCAGTATTTGAAATGGCCGTATATAATTGGTTCTATTTTTATGATATATATCTCTTATTCCGTATCACAATATAATTTTGTATACTAAAGGAAAAGAAGAAAAGGACCCAAATTGGCATAGCCCTTGAAAAGCTTCTCATCCTCAGTTTTCATACATTACATTTAACAAAATAATCATTATTTTACCATGCCTTATTCCTGCAAATTTAATTTAAAAATATTATTTTTTGATTTTTTTAATACACTTTTTAAGAGATTGAAATATGTCAGCCCCAAGCATTCTTGATTTCCTACATTTTGCAAGCACTGTACTCATCTCTTGGCTATATAGTATACTTATAAGAAAGGTCAGGATATCATGATTCTCTATTTAGAGAATGACAGATTTAGGCCTCTCTTTAAATTCAAGAGGGGCTGACCAAGGCTTTGGGTTACAAGTACCTTAATAAGCCTGTATTGCTTCTCCTCCAGTGT
>JANZLQ010000079.1:40951612-41001612 GCA_026212715.1 Elanus axillaris
TACCATACTTACATATACATATACATATATATATATACGTACACACGCACATATATATACATATACATGTGTACTTATATATACACATATGTATATATATATACATATATATGTGTATATATATATATACACACACACATATGAGTGCAGACACACATACATACAAACCTACCTAAGGGTATCAGAAGTGTTTGACAATCCCTCATTTTTTGGTGTTACTCTAACTGAACAGATCACTAAAATAATGACAAAAAATGGTGTCTTCCTAATTTTAAAGGAATTGTGGGGGTATTATTCCCATCTTCATGGGAATGTTAGTATTTTCAGAAGCTACTTGTAATTCAAAGTAGGAAAAGCTAAAACAAAAAACCCCACTCTTTTTAGTCCAGGAAAAATAGCTCTTTCCAAATAGCTCCCAGTGCGCATGAGTCCTAAGGATATGGCTGTTCTGTAGCATTAACCTGTGCTCTTGCTGTTCTGTTTTAGATGTCCCATGTGCTTTGTACATATCCATTGTGCACACATATGCAATGGGCACTTCTCAAAAAATTGCTTTGAAGTCGTCCTAACCATTGCATCTGGGGCAATAGGCTGCAGCCTGAGGTGGGGAGGCTTTGCTGTTGGGCATGAAATCACAGCTGGTAGCTGTGCAGGACATGTCTCTCGACACATCTGTAGAGGAATTAATACCAGAAGTTTCTTGCTTAGCTTTCAGATGCTGTGTGTCTGGAAGCCTTGGTGAGCTGGAGGCTGTTAACATCCACGCGTATTTATGGGTAGGAGGTATTCTGAGGTGGTTTCACTTAACTGGAGGTCATTCCTTCTATACCTGTGAGGTATTCTTCTGGTACAAGAGATGCCTTCCAAATCTTTATTTTCCTTTGCTTCTTCTTGCAATTACCTCTTCAAATTACTTCCCTCTAGTAGTTTATTTGCAGTTTGTGGCATCTGTTTGGAACTGAGCATGGTACTCTAGTATGCAGAAGTAACATGGTCTCCACTGTAGGTGTACTAACTTTATCAGAAACTGCTGTTAATTGTCTCCACATTAATTGCCTTGGAGTTTGGGTCTGCACTGTTAAGGGCTGAACATATCTTTAATATCATGGTCCTTGCTGAAAGAAGCTGGCAGTGAAGATGGGCAATGCTGGTATGTGATAGTAGAGTTTCTTGACTGAGGTCCTGCAGCAGAACTGGGAATTGAACTGGTGTCTCCTGAGTCCTACTGGGGGAATTTCATAGCAAATTTTCTCTTCCTGCCCTCTTCCCACACACAGTGGGGAAAAAAAGCTTATCAGCATACCTTATAACAAATGTCAAAGTTTCTGTTTGACATTTCTTAACAAGAAGTTCTTGTTCTTATGGGGATATGGTTCAGAACTGGCATACCTCATCTATGTTATGAGCTTAGATCATCAGATATATTGTTAAGTTTGTGCTCAGCTACAAAAAGAGCCAGGCAGCTTTATAAATGATTTCGTGCTTGTGCCACTTGGAGCACTACTGAGATATGCTCTGCTTCTTTCTTACTTTTCACTTGGCTAAGAGTGCAATTTATGGTAATAAATACTGAAATAATTTTCTTCTGTTAGAACGTGTTCAACTCAAATAGCAGGATACAAGTGGTTTCAAGACACCAATGCTATTAAAATAAATAGAACCAGGAATAGCATTTTCCCCATCATTGAGGTTGAGAACTTCAGAAATGTCAAACTAAGAGAAAAACTGTGACCTAAAAATGATCTGGTTTGCTGAACTCACTTTCTTTCAGTAAAAGCAAACACATTATAGATGTCCCTCACATGGCATGGAAAAACTCTTTTACAAGAATTGGTAAGCAGCAATGGAAAACAACCCTACTGAAGTTAGATGGGGAGAAAGGTTGAATAGTTAGAAACATAAACTAAGTCCTCTGTCCCCTGCACATGTTGTTGTTACTTCTTCCTTGCATTATGATCCACACTGACGTGCCAACTGCACAATTATTCATTTCAAAACCAAAAATGCTTATTTTTAATTTCCACTCCTAACATTGAGGTGTAATATTAATAGCCAATTTCTGTCTTTCTTTCAATCATACCTATTCTCTAGTAGCATGAATGTTCAAACACAGTGCTGCACAAGGTTGAACATTTTCATTGGAAATCTACAGAAATCCAGTTTTAACTCCTTCAGAGCTGGATACAGATAGCTTCTGCTGATATCATTAACTTCTTTAGCATGTGGTAGTTTATTGTTTGCAGCTGGGCTTCACTGTCATAGACCCAGCTGTACTATATTAGCTCCTACAACTTTGAAAACAGTATTTGAAAGACAAATTTCAGATAATATCAAAATTCTTCTTTTATGGACCTTCCCAGCTAAGCACAGAGATGGGAGTGTGAAGTGAACTGGTAAATTTAAAGAAGTATACATAAAAATCAAATTTTAAACCCAACCATAACTAATTACATATTTTTCATGCAATATGTGATAAAAAGAGACTTCATTATTCTTATTATTGTATCACATAAGGTTAAAGAAACTTTGAGCATGGAGATTTTGGTGGTGGTTTTTGTTTAATTTACTTTATGATAGCAAAAATGTTGCTTTAAAACTGGCTCATCTGCAGACTTCAGTTGTACATTGAGGTGCATGGTCTAAATGGTGGGGTAGGACATGATACAAGCAGCATTCAGAGGTGCTTTGGAAATACATAGTTTTCAGAGCATCTAAAATGAAGATAAAGTTGCTTGAAACATGTTCCTTATCCTGGCTGTGTCAGACTGAGATGCTGCTTGGATTATGTCAGAAGAAATATTATGCAAGATGAGTAAAGGTTTTCATTTAGATAAGTATTTAGTAACAGTTTTGCCTGACAGATGTTACCTAGGTAATACTATTCTGAACTTACATACTGATATCACTGACACATTTCCATAGTATAGGGCCTTTCATTTTTACCTCCTCTGGAAGATGGAGTTCCGAGTTTGCTTCAGAAAAAATTACTGGTGCCATAACTGACTGTCCATATATTCCATAGGCTGTACCAACTCATTACAGATACATAGAGCTGAGCAGGGTTTGAACCAGTGAACTGAAAGGGAAAAGAAGGCATTCTTGCTATCTGGTTACATTTAGATAAGGCAGGTAGTGCTCACTGGCAGCATCTGAAGCCTATGTGCGTGACATCACTAGTGCTTTGTGCTGTGCAGCATGCACTGGGCTTGCAGCTGTCCCCAGGGTGTGAAAACTCCAGCTGACTTACTGGAGTATGTACTTGAGTACTGGAGAGCAGCACTTGGTCCTGTGCCTGTGGATATCAGTGCTTTTGTTAACTTCCTTGGACTGCCCCTGTTGCTAGATAGCCTTGTCTAATTGCTTCTTCCCAAATCTGAGACTTTCAGAAATGCAGAGCAAATGCTTTTCCACTTTTGTAGCCAACTGAGTGGTTTAATTGAGCTCAGATAAAGTCCAAATCTTTGGCCATTAGTAGACATGAATGCAGGTCTTAAATTTTCCTTTTGGCAGTGTGGATGGTTTCTGCAAAAGGCATCCAACAATGTGACCTGAGCACACAGTTGAGAGTCCTCTTCATAATGAATCAAGCCTTGATTTTAGTAGCTGGTTTTTATATATTACGATATCCTGCTGAGTTGGTAGGTTGTAGAAATATGGAGTGCAGCTGTTCAAGAATCATTACAAGGCAAATAATTTTTCCTGCCTATACTGTTAGATAGAAATGCTTTTACTTACTCTGGCCACCTTATGTGTAATTTCTTACACAATTCCTGCTTCAGTCAGGAAGTTGTGACCAAACCCAAGCATCCTACTGATGCAGAACATTCTTTAGCAACCTTTTGAATTTGTTTCAATTTTATTTTTATTTGGATCCAAGCATCCAAATATACAGTTAGATGGTGCCATGCAACATAATTTTCTTCAATTAAAAAATAATTTCAAAATTATGTAGTAACTGTTCCTTTCCTCTCTCCTTTTTGTGGCTTCGAATGCAACCAGAAAACTTGCACCCTTGAATTACCTTCAGGGTCAAATGCATAATGTAACAGCTTACCTCCTGTTTGATTTCCAAACCCTGGCCCTCTGGGGATATATCTTCATTGTTGCAGTGTTGCCTTGTAGCACTACAGGCTAACAGATCAATTCATCCTTCAAAGCACCCTATCACCTGTCGATATGAAGTTCTAGCAATTACTAAAGTGGGATGGCTGCAAAGCACCTGAAAAACATTCCCTATTGATTGGTTCACTGCTCCAGAGTATGATGAACTTGTTTAAGAAAAATTGATCTGGCAAATTGATTTTTTTTTATCAAGGAATCATATGAATGTAATTTAAGTAACAATATTTGTGCCCTGGAGAATGTATAATACATACTTGATGTGTGTGCACGTAAAGAACAAAACAAAAACAAAAAACAAAACCCAAACAAAAAAAAAGAGAGAAAAAAAAAAGATGGAAGGGATTTATGCAGAAGAACTTGGAGCTTTCCTCTAAGATTTATGGTTTGTTTTGCAAGTTTGCAAGTTCTTCCAAGCACCCTTTTTATCGTTGACTGTTTTTTTTTTTTGTTTGTTTGTTTCTTTCTTTAGTCAAATATGTATTAAAAAGTGAAGTTCCCATATTTAATGAATGAATTCATTCTTCTGGGATGCCCCAGGTTATTTGGGATATGAGCTGTATCTTTCTTATTTGTCCAAGTCAAGATACAATTTTTCACAACCAGTTCCTTGTAATGCAGACGATAAGGGGAATAATTAATTGTATAACTGGGAAAGTACCTTATAATTTCAGCTCTGCTGCTCCATCTGTACTCTTGCTGCTCTCTTTTTATTCTGCTAGGAGCTAAAAGCACCCAGCCCAGCCCATACTGACCAAAATCTTTTGCATGGCACTGCTGTGGAGAGTATTACTCACACTCAGTGCATGCAAATGATCAGACTTAATACTTAGAAATAAATTTCTCTCCGTCTTGCCTCTCCCCACCCACCGCCTTTCAGACTTTAAAACTGTGTAAAGGTGAATACAGATCAAACCCAGAAATTCTGTTCCTATTCAGAAAAAATTTAAGAATTTCCCACAGAACTTCTACAAAACCATCCTACACATTGGGTGCCCTAGGTTACCTTACCCTCACCCGTGAGACCCAGCCCTAGGGCAATGCAGCATAGAAAGACCTTTCAATCTGCTGAAGTCTGCTAAGAATCTGTGGGGCCTTTTGTTCTGTTCTAAGTCTTGTTATGTCCATTTCTGTCTTCAGTCCGTGGTCATTTAGTCATTTTTCACCTTTGGTATTTGTGTAAACTCTGCTACAATGTGCTGAGGAATCACTACGTGCTTGTAGAAGTCTTCAGTGTTACTGTGTAAATCTATTTTTGCTTCAAAAATATTGCATTCCATACACTGAATATACATGAATGTATTGAATTTGAGTGAAAAAGACAGTAATACCAGAGCACATGCACAACTTCAAGTTGTCGGTTTTGTTATTAAAACAGAGGCCTCATGTTTTGAGTGTTTCCCAGATAGAATGTGGGCTTTTTTTCAATGCAAGTCTCTGCTTTCAGCAAAATTGTTAATTATAGATCATAATAAGCTGTTAGGAGCAAAACACACACATAATTTGAAAGTGAAATGAGGCACAGTACATAGATAAAGCAATTGTTTATTTAAGAGGTGATTAGCAGCAGCAAAACAAGCAAACTGATACTTGAACCTGAAAGAAATTATACCCGTTTGAAATCATTAAACTATTTGCTTATTTGTGCATTGCCACCTAATGCAAAGGCAAATGTATAACGATGAGTTTTCTCTCCTATGTGCTGAGAAGCTCAGTGGATATACCTTGTGTTTGAACTACCATCGTATGAAAAGAAAAGCCTGTCAAAAGGAGAAAAAAGTCAAGTGCCTCAGTTTCACAGAGGAAAGCAATGGAAGTTTAAATTTTTCTATACCATGGTAGACTGTAAGCTTTTAAAAGGCACTGTAATCACTAAATGAACAAACCAGTTTGCCTTGGGTAATTATGCCTTTCGGTTTCTTTCACTTTAAAGTTTATTTCCTCAGACATTACATGGCATGCTTGTTTGCCATGTCAGAGTGTCAATCTCGGTGCAAAACGCTGTGATTTTCTGCAAGTATAAATGAGCCCACAAACATTCTGAGTTCAGATCAAGTTGAATGCCATGATGGTAATCCAATCTAATTTTACATTTAAATCGGTGCTTAACTGAGTGTTTAATCTGGCTCTCATGGGACAGCAATTTAATTTGAAATGCAAAACTTTGTTCATACACCACTAGGATAGTTGTTTTATAAAGTCATAGAATAGGTAGACATTAAGCACATATTTACAAAGTCACAAATCAGAGATACGCAAACAGTTTGGTGAAGTGTAAAATGGCCCACATTGCTATACTTTGAGGTGTCTCCTCCTCATGAAAAGGAGAGTACATTCATTTTTAGAATTTTTTAAATGCAGTGTTACTGTAAGAAGCTTCTGTGCTAAAATGTCTGTGAACACTTAAAACAGAAACATAAAGAGACACTTTGGAAAATTATGTTTATGGGACCTTAGTCCTTCCCCAACAGGTGGTTTAGTCTTTCTGGAGACTATGTACTACTTCTCTGCCTCTCTTTCAGCATCTTTATAGGCATGTATGTTCTGGGGAGTCTCCCTCTCCCTCTCCTCTCTTTGAAAATAAGTCCGAGTACTACTTGTGCATTCATTTTTTCTCCTCGGTTGCATGACATTAGTTTTGAAATGAAGATGCTGTTATTTAGCATCCATTCATTAACTATTCCACTAATAGTAAAAATGATAGTATCCTGAATATCTTAGACTAAAAAGTTACATCTTTACTGTCTTAGAGAGGCCAGCTTTGTAAACATGTTATGTCTTATTATGCCTGCATCCATGATCCCAGGGTGTTAGTAGCTTGGCAACGTTCTGCTTTATATTGTAAGAACAGGGTGAGATCAAGCTGTTCATAAATCCTATCTGAGGAATGAACACGTCTTCAGAGTTCATCTGGACAGGCTCCTGTGAGCTGTTTACCTGGACCCAATGTGCTAAAGGGAAAAATGTAATGTATTGTGGTAAACTGCACTAACCAAACAAAGAAAAGCGAAGAAAGCTGCTGACAACTGATAGTAAGAGTGGTGTATACCTCAGAGAAAGGTAAGAGGGAACTTGGAAGTAAGATCTACTGTATGTATACTAGACACGTATGTTAGTGTAACTTGCATATGAAGCTGTTTTCATCAGTCTTGATCAGGATTAAATTTTTTTCTGAGTACTGAAAGAAAAGCTAAGAAAGACAAGAGAACAAACTGAGACTCAATGTATCATAAATGTGGTGATGTAGTGTTGAAAATAGTTTCCATGAAACGAATAAATAGAGCCAGTTGTAGAATGCTAATTGATAAAGATGCTGGAGGGGGTGAATAAGTCACTGAGAAAGCTAAACCAGCATAAAATGGGTGCTGGAAAAGATACTACAAGCACCTATGTGAGTGTTTATTTTTACTTTTGAATTCACTAAGTGTCATGCTAACTGAATTTCTCTTTATGGATGTAAGATACAAAATTTTTGCAAATACTGAATTTTTCTTTAAAAAAAGTACTTACTCAGCCCCCTTTTAAGAAAGGGTTTGCTTGAGTATCTAATTCTGAAGTTAGTAATGATGTAGATATTTTTAATCTATTTACAATATCACAACATTGTGAATGAGCAGTTGAATCTAAGCAGATCTGCCTGTTGAAGCCAAACCCCACTGATGCTGGAGACATTTAGAAACTTGTTGTCTACATACTGGCATTTTACTGTTTTAATATTTGTCAGGATTTAGGGATGTCTGGTGATTAAAGACTTAAAACTAATATTATTATAGGAACATAATGGTTGTTCTCTGTTCTAACAATTATTCATTGCACTTTTTCAACGTTTCCCAAACTTATTTTAACAGACTCTTGAGGCAGAAGTCTGGAATTAAAGCAAGTCTTAAATTGCTCACATACCTACCTTTTGTTTTAATTCTGTGACCCTTTCTGCATATTAGCTCTAATTTGGCAGAAGAACAAAGGAAGTACCTTACACAGTGAGAGAATCAATTCTTGATGCATATCTAGTTTAATCAAAAACTGGAGGTACCAGCATTCTCGTGTTGGTCCTTGGAAAATTTCCAGCTGAATTTAACAAAGTTTGAATAAAATTTGTACTGCTAGGTGTTGTGATGCTCCCCTATCCATATTACAAACTGTGGGAATGTTTTGCAGTAGTTTTAAATGTGTCATATATTAATTGGAATTGCAGGCAAGCAACTGCAGGCATTTTATATACTTACTCCATTTAATGTACTCTGCTATTTTCTTTTTATCTAGTCTGTCTGCTTCCCTTCCACCCTAGCTCTTAAAAAGTTCCTCAATATTTGACCTTCAGGGACTTCTAAGTTTCATGTGAGACAATAAAATCACTGTAACAGACCCACCAAAGTATCTTGTGGTTTCTGATCATTTACCTCCTTACCTTGTGTGCCTGATAATCAGTGCAGGGCTGTCAAAATTCCCTGTCTCTGTGGCTGTCTCTCTCTCCCAGGACAGTTGCACTGAGACATAACAACTCATCTTCATTAGAACTCTGACTCATAATGCAGTTAATTGTGTCAGGAAGTGAAACACAGTCCTTGAGCAGACCTGCCTTTGAAACATATCCCAACATGTGATGAACGATATAGTAAATGAAACACTGCAGAAGATGCATATTTTCACAGGTAGATGAGGGACAAGAGCAGACACAGAGGGATCTGGTGTTTTATACACCTGGTTTCCATTGTTGTTTTTGGGGGAGAGTAAAATTTTGTTATTCAAGAAAGTAAGGAGACTAAATCATGAGTTGTTATTGTTGTCTTTGTTGGTTTTGTTATTGTTATTATTATTATTGAATAATTAATAATAATAACCTTATGTTTTTTTCTGTCAGTATTGTCAGTCTCGTACTTTCTGAGCAATCAGAACTGAAGAAATGTATTTTTAATTCAGTGCTAGTGAAATTATTTTTATGACATTCATGACTGGATTTCAGGTTTCCAATATGAAACGCCAAGTCAGAAATATAATCTTTCCTTATAATACAGTTTGGCTTATTATGTGGTTTTGCAGCTGAAGTTAAATGCTCCAAGAATTTTTCTTAAATTGAACTATAGTCTACTCCTGACCCTTTACACAGAGGTGATTTCTCCTATTATTGGACAGAACTTCTGCATAACACATAAATAATCAATTAAAAAAAAAATAAAGACATTCAAGAGGCATTTTCTGAGATGATGTTGAAAGGGTGGTGTACCCTAAAAGAAATCAGTAGAATCAGAGGTGTCACTATATTCTAAACAAACTCCAGTGAAGGAAATTTGCAGTTTTTCAACTTACTATAGTTCTGTAGTGGTAGAAATAGATATTTCAGAAATACAACACATCTGCATAAACCAGAACTGAAGTTTTTGTGTCCCTACCTTTGCTTCTTTTTATTAATGTCAAATGCTTATTTCACAGATAGAAATACACACTTCCTTGTATTCTGAATGGAAAACTATCTTGTACTTGGGATAAATTTCATCAAGTGTTTTTCTTCCCTGCCCCTACAGCCTTTATAATTATTTACTTTTTGTCCTCATTTGACGAAGTGAACTTGTATGTGCATTACAAATACATGATTAGCATATGGGTAACTGGAAGTGTGTTGTAGGTGGACAGATATGCTCTCTAAATGAATTATGGCAAGGATCTTCAAAGTAGAATGTGGGAATTAGAGGCTCAAAACTATTGATATTCATCTGGAGTTGGACACATAATTCCCATGGAAATCCTGTCTAAGTGCAATTGAATTTTAAATGGTAGACAGTGGGAAAAGAATTATAAAACACCCTTAAAATGTTGCCCATCCTGCTGCCCAGAATGATGTCAATATTACTGCCAGCTGTGTCCTTTTTTTCTCATCTGTCTGTTTTGTTATTACAAAGTGTTCACTATTCACTACAATAATGTGAGCAGTAGGAACACCTGGGAATCTGAATTTTGTAAATCTTTCTCCAGACTGAGGGAAGCATGAGGGAAAGCAGCCAGCATAAATACAAACTGTTGTGGCAGACAAGGACTCATTACCACTGTGCACTTTAAGTGACCAAAGAAAGATTCAGGCTTTGCTTGGAAAAGCCATTAGAGATGTTGAGTTTTCACAAAAGAAAAGAGAGTTGGCTGCTTGAACTTGTCTTCATTGCAGAGAAAAAAATGAGGTCATCGGTACACTGTTAAGAAAATCAGCTGAGGTGGCTTCAGTACAAAAATCAAAGATGAATTAGTTTGTTATTGAAAAAAAATAAAATGGATGTGAGCTGGACTTTGGCCAAACTGAATAAAATGTGAAAGTTAGCCAAACCTGGGGTATCTCTGTTTAACTCTTACCTGTAATAAAATATGCCTTCTTCTAGTTTGTGCCATAAGTCTACCAGTGCTACTGGCAAAGGTAGTTGAAAAAACTTCTTTGATTTTACAGTGTTCTAAAGTTTTACTTCTAACTGATGAAGATTTTAAGTTATATGCTTCTGGGATAACTTGCAAACCAGGTATTTTTAATTTTTCAAAACAGGTTAGGGTTTGAGCCAAAGATCAGTTGTGTTCTCCATGGTGGACTTCCTATCTAAAGGATGTCTGATCTAAAGACTAATGAACTTTGGGCTTTGAAGCCTAGACTTGGTGAGCCATGACTGGATGGCCACACTGTGTGGCCATGCTGCTTCTAGAATTTGAGTTACTCTGTTTAAGGCAAGGATCTTTCATCATGGCCTTGTAAACACATAAGTAATTGTTTCTCCCTGCAAATCAAGGAAGCTGAGCAGCAGAACTTGCTCAACTGCACACCTGAAGAAATAAAAGTCCTATGTCTGGTTTGTTTTCAATAAAACTGTAAGCCTTCTATTCATGAGGGAAGGGAACACTTTCTTCTAGTGACAAATTTGGAGCATTGCCAGTCCTTGCTGTTTTGTCACAAAATGGTGATAGTTCAATGTTTACCTCAGGCTCTGGTTTCTGAGAACAGGTATTAAATAGAAAGTACATCTTTCACTGGGGGTATGAGGAAACAAGAAGAAAAGTTTCTTTACTCCTAATTACAGAGGAAAAAATTGAAATTTGACCTTGCTCTATGCTAAAGACTCAAAACAAAGATGGTAAATAAAAAGATGTGTCATTGTCTTCTTTTCTCCTCAGGCCTCCTTTAAAGTTCATGATATTTAAGTCAGCTTTAAGATTTCTAGCCTACTAATTTATGATTTCTGACAATCTGGGAAGCTACCAAGACTAATTATGTAAGTAGGTGGCTTTTACATGAACTTGGTTTGTTCTCACAGACATAATTGTCTGGCTAGTTTTGCCTGAAACACTCGACCCTTTACCTAGTGTCAAGGAATTGAAAAGAATTGGGGTGAATTACAGACATATATATATTCTTTTAGCCTATGCTTCTGTCTATCTAACCAAACAGACTTTTAAATCTCTTAGGCTTTGCAGAGAGAATGCAAAGGCACATCTCCTTCCTATCCTAAATCCATGCTATGGCGAAGTGACAGTAATGAAGGCTGCCTTGAAGACATATGGTGCAACTGGATATTACATTGTATTTTCTAAGTGTTTTTGGTAAAATTTTCAAAGATGCTGAAATAAGCTTATCTCATTTGCAAAAGTGAAGAATGCATGAAGAGCTTACATTTATCGCCTTTCAGCGAGTCCCCAAAAGATTTTTTTTCCCACATTAAAACAATAATGATTATAACCATCTTTCTACAGAAGAATAGTAGGAGAGAAAGCAGAAGATATTTATAAATTTACTCACATACATAAATAGCAAAATAATTTTAATATAAAGTTTTGTTTTTTGAATACTAATTGAAGGATCAGATACATTCCTGTCATTAGCTAGATCTGTAAACTTAGATGTGGACATTGCTTGTTGTGAGTTAAAAAGTGTATGATAATATAATTGGACCATATTCTTAGAGAATTTTTACTTCTTGTTTCCCTTTATCTTATGTGTAGGGGAAGGGACTGATTCAAACAAATGAAGCAACTGAATAGAAGCCCAGAGCTTAATTTTTTTTTTTTCTAAACCTATAAACTAGAGTTTATGTTCTGTTAATCACTCACTTCAGATATCCTAAAATGTTCTGCCACCTGGCTTTGTAGTAAAATTTATTACTTCTAATTAAGGGCAAGGCTTGAGTATGGCGCTAGTTTGGACTTCAGGTTGCTGAACTGGCACGGCAAACACAAATGTTAAAGAGGTGATGGTTTCTAGCCAAAGAGGGCTCAAATCTCTTTGTTGCTTCCTATTGCTGATGCCTTTAAAGCCTGCCATTGACACCGAGCCAACAGCTTGCTCTTGTTCCTTGTCAAAAGAAGGACTCTGGAACAGGGTCAGATAGATGCGTGTTGGTTTCTAAATGGAGAGACCTTTTTGGCAATGAGCATAGTGATAAAAATAGCTGGAGCTGTGGAGAGAACAAAGACAAAAGGAAGAACAAAAGGTAAAAGGGACACCAGTGTTTAAACTGCATATAATCAGACCCTTGGATTTATCCTTGTTTCTGAATTTCTACCAAACATCCTTTTTCTATTGCCATATTTCTGCAATGTTTTGGTTTCTTAGTCAGGGAAGGCCATTAGACAAAGAGAGTTCTGGAGAAAAACAGTTGTAGGCACAACTACAAAGAGTAAAGAAAACAATGATTATTTAATTGTATGTCTGAATTCCAAGTAATTTTCAATAAAATTAGATATAAGCCCAAGGATAAAAGTATTCTAATCAACATGATCAAAGTCAGGACATCTGCACCGAGGTTAAGCATTGTATCTCAGGTGCACTTTTAAATGCAGTTTAAGGAATAGTCAAACATATATATCCCATGTGACAAAACTAGCGTGAGATTCCTGTTCCTAATTACTGAACCCAGCTCTGAGTCACAGCTTGCCATTCCCCAAGTTAAAATGATGCAAAGGTATGTGAGTTCTGGCTGTAAATCAGACCACTGCCATCCAAGAACACAGCAATAATCAGTTGAGCACCTTCTGTAGAGCTTTAACTTACAAGAGTAAATACTTTGGTGTCTGACTACTGTTGTGCTTTCCTCCTCCGATGCAACTATGATGGCATCTCTTGTGAGGTTGTAGGTGATTACTCTTCCAGAGGATTGAGATATCACACACAGATTTTCCTGCTTCTGAACATCTAGAACATCTTTCATGAATGTTGATGCTTTGAGCCATCAACTAGGACTGGAGCAACAGAAAACTCCCTGCACTGTAGTCTAGTTCACACAAGCACAGTGTGGTAAGTTAATATTATTTTAAAAAATACCTGTCAACCAGCAAGATTAATGACACAACAAGAAAGCTGAGAAGTCAAGTGGTTACAGGTTCTGATGGTTTATGTGTTCTGTTGGTTTGCTCCATTTTCATGTTTCTAAATAAAATCAGTTGTAGAGATGGTTGGGGCTTTTTTGACCATCCTGAATCAAATGCTATAGCAGTGTTATAATCTATACCATAGTTTGAAAAATAAGCGTACTATGAAAATTAGGCTTGAGAAGTATAGGAACCCATGCATTGGCATGATGCATTGTATGCCACAAGATCTGTGACGTAGACCCTTTGTTCTCCCTTTTCAGCCCCTTTTAAGTAAAGAATATATATATTTTTTTGAAAGAAGTATCATAGGTTTTTTCCATTTTTTTGTTTTACTATTATTTTTTTTCACTTACAAACAAAAACTGAGCTGAATTTTGATTGTTTCTTTTCTCATGCTTAGCTAATCTGTTTTCATGCATAGAAATTATGCTTTTGCAGTTGCCGTATGTTAAGAGATGGTCTTGTAAGACATCTTAAATCTCACTGATCATGTTTTTAGTACTGGACTGGAGCTTTTGGCATTAGTATTAGTTTTCAGGAAAGCCAACTTATATAGTAAAAAGCTTATCAATCTGCAAATGGTCCTCTTCATGTATGTTGCTTCCTAATTTTACATTGAAATAGAACTGTTGGTTAGTTAGGGAAGCAAAATATTAGAAAAACTAAGTTAGCATATTTTTAGATAGTCAGATCCTACAGTAAAGGGGAAGTGCAGGAGATGCACAACTTGAGGACCACCCATTCCAGATTAAGAGCACTTTCTTCTGTCTAGTCTTCTGGGTTAACTGGACAAATATTTCTTCTGGTGTACAGAACTGAGCACTACTGTTTGCAGCCTTCCGGATAAAACTGAAAAACTGAGATCCTATCTGCTTCACAAGGGCATAAAGGTTTGTCCTGGTTCTGCTTTGGAGTAAGGTGAAATTATTGTGCAAACATTAGAATTGGATAATTTTGCTTTCCCTGCAATTCTTCTCTGTCACTTTCTTTGCTTTTTCTTCCTTTACTCCAACCAAGCCCAACTCCTTCCTCTCTCACCTTCAACCTCAGATTTAGACCATCTGTCCTCAAACTCAACTCCTGGACTCACTTTGTTTTTAACAACTTGCACATTAAGTGAATTCTATAGACTAACACGGTAACAGCTGCCATTCCCTACCACAGTTTTACTCCTGAGCATTCATCAGGATTTTGGTTGTTATCCTTTCAAGTCCTAAATGCTTTCAGCTGTACCAGAGACATCCTGCTTTTCTCTTTTTGCTTCTTTCCTCTTCCTTCTCACCACAGCAGCCACTATTCTTCAGCTGCTGCTTGATGTCAGAAAGGTGAAATCTTATTTTTTCCTCTCTCCCCAAGCTTCTCTGCCACCTTCTTTTTCTTTTTCTCTTCCTCATAAATTGCCTTTCTACAGACCATCTGGAAGAACTGATTCACTCTGTGCCCTTCTCTTGCTGTAATGAAATTTCTGCCAGAGAAGTCATTTGATGTTAGTCTCATCTTCTGATCTGTCTATAGCCTCTTCCAGACAGGGAACAGCACATGTGAGAAGACCCTTGTCAGCCCAGGGCTGATGTGTTGCACACCTGGAGCTATAAATACATATATATACACATAAATATATGTATATATATATAAAAATATACACATACAAACACACTTATTTGTGTATGTATAAATATGGTTCTTGAAGTTAGTCAGTAAAAGGCTGTGCATAGACAGAATTCCCAAGGTCGGGCTGTTTCCTGGAGTTGTGTGGTACTCAGATGTCTCCACACTTGGACTTCCACTGTCTAGCAGAGGATTTCTGCACTGTACAGTTCAGCTCTTTTTATAAACTTTTGACTAGGTCTCAGTGAGAAAGCTTGCTACCAGAAGTAAGATGTCTGCACTGGCAGACCAGTCCTATCAGGCTTATGAGAGCAACAGGGTACATTAGCAAGGGTGCAGCTTCTTATAACACCAAAACTTCTAGAGCTTGAATTGGTGGTTGGATCATTAAAATGAAATGGATTATGCAGGTGCCTATGCTCCTGCAGAGAAAAAGAGGCAAAGAGCCAGTCTTTTGGGGTTTGTAAGCTTTGGGTATCATTCCAGGCAATTAGAACTATCAGAATATTTGGGTTTCAGATGAAATAATGTGCTTCTAGAATGTCTCAAATCAAATGTAATTATTTACTTTTGTCAGAACTGAGAAAACATGTAGAAGATAACGTTACAAAAATAAGGCTTCTAAGAATGTTATTTTATTTTGCTGGCTGATTTGTTTCTGTTTAGACCTTAAAATGAGAGACATTGAGAAGCATAGGTTGATTATTTTAAAGCAATTCTTCTTGGTGAAACCCTGTTGCAGAGGAACATATGAGAGACTGATCCTCATGCACAGCTATGCACAGCTTGCTATACATTTCATAATAAATGTGTACCTTGTCCTACTGATTACAGTATGTAAGGGGGTAATACCTTAAAGTCACTTCTGGCTCAAATGTTTATATTGTATATTCATTATATGAGAAGTTGCTTAAGCATATATTTTTAGCAGTAAACAGCTGTGGTGAAGTTAACTGTTGGCTTGTGAGAATTTTTTGCGTAGCAAACATCAAAATTTACTGCAGTTTTGGAGGGGATAGAATTGGTTTCACTCCAAATCAGAACACAATTTGTTGTTGAGAAAGTACCAACTTTCCTGGTACTTCTGTATATATTCACTATTTGTGGCTGAGTTTGTGGCTGTGTATCCTGGCATTTCTGAACTGCTAACCTATTATGTCAGATTCTTCTGACTTTTCAGTCTATATAACAATAATAACTTGTTAACTAGTTATAAACATGGTTGCATGATTCAAATATTTAATAGCATGTTAATGGATGCTGGAAAATGGTATTGTGTGAAGTTAAACTCACATTAGGATAAATATAAGGATGGTATCATATAAGTTCTGAAAGCAACTTTTCCTAAGGGAAGTATTTCTTGTTTGGTTGGGGTTTTTTTTGTTTATTTGTTTGTTCTTTTGTTGGTTCCTACCCCCCTCCCAACTCTTGCAAGCCTTTTCAAATTCTTTTAGTAAAAAATGAAATTTAATTCTACTAACTGCAGACTAATTATGGATAGCCATCTTTGTTCTCCTTTCTGCCCTCACAGGCATCTGTAAAAAGTAGATCACTGTTCTTCTGATTGTAGTTTAGTTATAGGTTGTAAATATATTATGTGTAAATGAAAATTAATCTTTTAGTCAAAAAACCAGTTAAGACTGGACTCCATGTCAGTCTTAAATAAGCTTTAAAAAGCCTATCAAAAGAAAAGCAAACACAAACCCCCTCTCAATAAGCTCTCCATTGAATAAAAAGCATGAGTTTAACGATGTACATAGTCCAAAGGACTTCTATAGCTGACATGATGATCATCTAAGCTATATTTTGAAATATGTAAAGTTACATAATTAATGGATACAATTTTTAGCACATTCTTTGCTTAATCTACTTGGTTTTTTCTTCTCTACAGTCTGGAACTTTATGTGCTTTTGTTTTCATAAACTCCCTCAGGCTTATAAACGTCGTAACTTAGGTTTGAGTCTTTCTGAATTTTACCTAAAATGATTCCTTTCCAAACACTTTTTTTCCCCAAACTCCCACATGGTAAAACAAAATTGTTCTTTACCATACTACATTTATATAATGATTTCTTCTGGAATGAAATGAAAAGTCTGTTCAAGAGAACTGACATCACTTTGCCACGGTCTTGCCTCTTCTAAAGAGCAAAATAAAATTTATTATTTTATTCCACATTAAAAAAGCCTAAATGATAGAAATTTCCATATCTTAAAGGCATCCAAGAGTCTACAGGCATTACAAGAACACTTGGGCTAAGAAGTGTAAGGTTATACTGTATGTACATTACTACAGTGGCTGTACATTACACTGCTGCACGTTGTTTTCTGATGAGTTGTTTGCTTTGTCCTTTCTGTTTCCCAAGGCTTGCTGTAGGTGTCTATTTGTAGAAAGGAACTGCATGGCTATGTGATGCAATGTTTTATCACACAGAATTTCAAAGATGACATACATCAGCCATTTTGGACAATAAGCACCCTATTCGAATGAAGCAGGAAAATGCAGGCAAGCCAGATGGGTAATTTTCTGGAGTATTCAGGGAAATGGTAGCTATTATGGTTCACTGACTATCCAAGGTGCTTTGGCACATATATAATTTTAAGCTATTCAGAACATAGTAACCAAAACCCAGTGAAGTGGCCTGATCCTGTCAGTTCCTTTTCATTTACTGCAGTCAGATTTTTGGTGTAATCCTTAGCTGTCTCTCTCCTGTGAATAAGATTGCCTTGCTGAAAAAAATGGAGGAATGAAGTAAACACTGATAAGAGGTAAATGTTTTAAGCTCTGGTAACTAAAAGATAATGTTTTATGATTTTATTGATGAATACCTGGCATTTTTGTAGAGCAATGGAAAAGCTAAAAATGTTTCTTAATTACATTCAGTACAAACTTCTGTTTGTATGGAGACAAATAAATAAATACAACATTTCTAACCTTTGTGTCTGTTTTCAAACAATAATTTTAAAATCCTAGTTAGAAATTGAAGATCATGTATACAGTAATGCACATGCAAATAGTCACTGTGGCTGTATCTTGATCTGATCATCAACCTAATATAGAGTACTTTCTTTTGCAAATTCCCCTAAATCATTAATCTTAACACTTTCAGTGACAAAAACATGCATTTTGTTGACATTCAAAAGAAATTATGAATAGTAGTAGTTCAGGTGTACTCACTTTGATTATTTTACAGATTCTGTCTCTTTTGATCAAATGCAAATAAATGTCAGATATTTTGTGTACATGTATGCTGCTGTGCCCGGCCGTCAATGCTGACCTTTATCAACAAAGTAAGAAAAAATCAAAAACGTCATGATAGCTATAATATTTTTTTCATTTGAAATTTTATAATATTGTTTATGTACAGACAATCCCTACAATCAAGCATATAGTTTCTTTAACAAAAGCTGTCTCAATATAGTGAGTAATTAACAGGTTCTGTACTATAGTGAAAAGTGAGTCCTGTTTAATGAAGTTTCCTTTTGCTTGACTGAAATGATGTTAGCATACCATCCCTCCCTCTCCCCCTCCCCAAATCCTGCCTCTTTATTATAAGGAACGACCTTTCAGTATTGTACTAGCTACAGGCGGAAAATAAAAGATGCTACAATTATATTTTCTTACCGGGGGTGACCTCTAGTGTGAAACAATGGCATTTAGCATTCTTTTGGGTTTGAAATGACAGCTTTTTGCCAATTACACTGGGTTTCTCAAGTTCTGTCAGTGTGTAAAGGAGCAAGGTAATTTGTCATTTTAAAAATAACCCCAAGCCCCTATCCTGGAATCATTCTGTCCTCTCAGTCCAGTGTTTCCTTGAAATGTTTGTTTGCTTATATTTTCTTTAAAAAGTTCAATAGCTTTTCTTGCCTAAACACTGTAATTCAAATTCTGTCCTGTTACTTATGGCACCAGAGATGCTATTAGTTATACTTGTCATTAGCTCTTTACGCATTCATTCCTTCTCTACCCTTCATCTGTACGAATACAACTATGCAAGATAAAACCCATGAAAAAGCTTTTTTTAATAATTCATAGAGAAAATGTATTAAAGAAAATTAAATTTACTACATGAAAATCTGAAAAATCAGAGTATGTGAAACAGCAACCTGTACTGCAGCCTTCACTTCTATCCATTTGTGGCAGATGTGTGTGTAACATCTTTAATGCTGTGGTTGTAGTAGCTGCTAGAACTATTAACAATGCGGTAATATTGTAGGTTTTTCCATTTCAGTTTATCTATAGATGTGTTCCATCTCTTGGAGCTGGGCAGTCTCTGCATATTCATATTTATAAAAAGCACACATGTATAGGTTTTTGTTTGGTTTTTAAATCAAAGGCTATGTCAGTTCACAGCAAAGCTGACTTTGTAAGTAATTACATTATCCCTCAGACTGTGTTTAAGAGAGACATGGAGTTTATGTGCATTGCAGTATGACTTGCTTTACTCTTACTCATCCTATTACATGTAAAATCATTGCTGAACATTAATTTTCTTCCTTGCTCAGAGACACATGGAATTATTGTAATTCCAAATGGTGCTAGCAATATCAGTAGGAGATGCAAATTATTGAGGTTATCCTCTGTTCATTAACAAGGTGGATGTTAGTATGAAGACCATCAAATAGTAGCGACATAAAAATAATTTACTACACATTTTTATTCTTTAATTATAAATGTAACCAATGTGGGCTTGTCAGGAAAGGAATATAATTGAATGTAGAATTAGAAATATTAGTTTGGAGAAGATGTATGTCAAATTTAAATGAAATATTTTAGTTTCTGAAATTAATTTGGAAAATTGTTCTTTTTCCTTGAGATACTAACATTTGGTTATTATGCAACCATGATGTTCTTGGGCTTTGTTCAGACAGATCTTGTAAGCTAAACAGATCTTAGGCTAAGTACAAGCTAGGCAGTCACTCGGATACTACTGTGTGCAGGAAGTGTGTGGACATGTAATGCACTAATCTTTAGAATTGAGATACATGACAAAACAAATTCTACTCTGCAAGAGGTGGACTGGTATTTGGTCAGCTTAGTGTGACAGCCAGTAGAGACTGACACTTTAAGTTACTTTGGAAGTTTGCAGTGGGAACAGACTGTTGCAAGTTGTGTGCTAATTGCCTTAAAAGGAAAAAAAAAAAAGCATTGCTCAGATTGTTGATGTTCCCTTTTGAAGGGTGTTTTAAGATCTACTGGTATGCCAAAACAATGCAAATGTTACAATGCACTCTTAGAACAGCTCAGTGTACTCCCCCCAGCCATTCCTTCCATACTGAGTCACGGAACTTTTTTCAGGTATCAAACATTTCTATATCTTGTGTTCATTCACTGATGCATGTAATCTTCTGTTATTATTATTGCTTCTACTGCTATTATGTATCTTGAAAAAAAAATTTCACCATGTCCTATTTTCTGTCATTTCTTCTTGGACAGATAAATGTACAGCCCCTCTCATGGGAATAGCCTGTGTCTGCTGTATGATAAAAACCTCTGGTACTTTCAGTTCAGCAGTTAGATCACTATCTAGAGCTAAGCAAAGGGACAGACGTCATCTTCATCTAGAGCGAAACAATATTAGAAGATTAGGGAAATAAAATCTAAGTTTATCGAAATCATATTATAGATACTGAAGTTGACCTAACTTAGGAGTGCTGTTCTTTCAGGACTATAAATCCTGAGATCCAGGTGAGTGGAAAATACTTGGAATCTGCGATCTAAATATTTGTTCACTTGCTAGCAGTACATGTTTGAACTTTATTAATGCTCTGCAATCAGAAACCTGAACTCTCAGAGTTTTCCTTAGCTATATTCTATATATAATCAGGTAGACATATAGTAGAGCATGCACTATGCTTAAACTCAGTTGTAACCACTGCTAGGAACTGAATCCATCAAACCAGTTAATTTGCAACTTTTCTGCCTAACTATTTTAATAATACTGACTCACCAAAAGATTTAGAAGTTTCTGAAACACTGTTCCCCCTGCTGTGGGTTTGTATTCATTCCAAAGCTGATCTTCATAGACTTCTGCAGTGGACTATCTGAAAGGGTGAATACAGTTTTCTCAGTCCACTTTTAACTTAGTTTCCAAGGAGGGTTTTTCCTTGTGTATGGAGTATTTATTGGTGCATAGCTAGTATATGTCAAGTTCAGGGCTTTAAACATTAGTGAAGGAGAATGTTCTAACAATGCTTTCAACAGCATTGATCAGGAGGATGCCAACATGTTAAACCTTACAGTATTTTGAAAAGTGCTTTTCACGCAAAAATAGAGGTAGGAAAAGTGTTGTTTTGAGAGGTATTTTTGAAAAATTGAACAAAATAATATCAGAACTGGAAATTATTTTCAAGAAGTATGCTTTGTAAATGAAAGCTTGTAGAGTAAATTATATTTGATATCCTTTTCCCTTGCACTATTTGAACTGATATTTGGTTTTTGGTTTAGATTTTTTCTCTCTCTTATTTTTCTTCTGTTTGTGTCTTAATACAAGTCCTGGTGAGCATAGTTTCTGATTTCAAATTCTTATTAGGGGAAATCCATTACTTCTTGTTTAAGCGCTGAGAAATCTTTTCCATTTTAAATATTTGGTTGCTGGATTTGGTTAATGTATTCTGTCTAATTTAGGATCTACCTAGCTTTGCTACATCATTGGAAAACTGTAATATCTTAAAAAAAGTATTTTTTTTTAATGGTGGAACAGACAAGATTTGGTTCATCCCAATGGTGGGACTTCATAGACTTCAGGTGAAAAATTAATTTGACTAACTCCTCATTAGTCTGCCTGTTCTATAGAACTTGCAGTTTCTGTCCTGTAACCTTCTGCATTTTATCCAGCCTGTTTTGGCTCAGGAAGAACCCTCCTCTGTGCTGCAAGGTACAGTGGATCCATTGCAGTGCTGTCAGCCAACACTGAAGACAAAAAGGCAGATATTTTTTTATTTTGATTTCTTTACTACTTTATGAGAAAATACACATACAAGTAATTTTTCTGAAGTCTTCCCATGTGAAGATGTTCATCAGTCCTGTAATTTCCTTCCTAATGTTATGAAAGCCTGTTACTTCATTGGTATCTTGAAAGGGTTTAGCCACAGTGCTTTTCCAATTTCTGCAGCCAAAGGTATGCAAGTGTTCTAATGTATTTAAATATTTTCCAGTCATTTAAAGGGTGTGGTTTTGCAGATTTTTTTTTCCCACAAAACTCTATCTCCAAATGTGCTATAGAGAGCCTATATCTGGCTTGTAACCTTGTTTAGTCAGATACCAGTTAGGTAAAATCCTGTGTAATTCCTGGACAGAAATATTTTCCACTTACAGTTTTCGTTACCTCATGGCTTTTTATGGTGCACTTGTAATTTGTCTGAATACTGTCTAATCTGCATAGTGTAAAAATTCTCATGCTGTCAATGCAGAAATATTTTATTCCCATATGCAGGCTTTTCCTTTCTTCTCTGTCTTTCTCTTTGATACTTACACTCTTCAAAATGAGGCAGGTCCAGAAGAATTATCAAATTTGTATGCAGATTCAGAGAAAACTTCCACATCACTTCTCATGCAAAGAGATGTGGGATACCTCAGTTGAGATATCAAAAACATAATGGGATTGATTTTGGCACAGGCAGTGTTGTTTCATATACATTTCAGGGTTTTTGAAGATGGCATCCAGATTGACTCCCTATCTCCTCATTTTTTGTTTGAGCAGTTTAGCAAATGTTACTTTGTGTTAATGGTGGATGACTAAATAATTGAAACATTATTACAAAGCAGTTTATACAGCTTCTAAAAAGAGTTGATCTCTATGTCCATACAATACTCCATTCTGCTCCTAATCATGATTTATTAAATAGGATGGGTTTTTCTGTGAAATGTATCTTAAAATATCCTATAGTTAAATAATTGTATGCATGTTATAAATAAATGTTAAGAAGACTCTTAATTTCACCTATAGCATATTTACGACATTAGTAAGAAGCCCACTTTAAGCTTTCATTCTTACAGTCTTACAGCAAAAGCTATGTAATTCATTAGTTTGAGTTTCAGGAAAGCTACATACTGGATAAAGTAAGTACTTTGGCTTGTCAGGTCCCCTGTTACATTTAAGACCCTCTCTAGAGATGTTTTATTAACTAGAGAATCCACAAAAGTTTACAAAATAATGTGGGGATGGTCTTTATAGACCCTCTGCTAGCTCTCAGGCATCCGCTGAAGTTGTCTGAAACTAAGATTGCCACTGTGACGGTTATGTGGGATATTAGCATAATATGTGCTTATAGAAAACATCTGATTTCATACACGGCATTTTCCATGACATTCTGAAGTTTAACCTCTCTCATTTAAACTCTTAACAGTCAGGCTCCTTGTTCTTACCTAATTGTCTGTTGCTATTTGGAACATGGTTGATAGTCTCCTTTCAGTATCTACTAGATTCATTTGCAAATGTTGCTCAGAACGAAAATTTTACACCTATTATTTCAAGGAAATGCAAGTTGATGAAATATGCATGACTTCTAAAAAACTGCACAACTGTGTACTGGCACTGCAAGTGGACTTAGCTTGAACAACAGATAGGATGTTAAAATAATTACTATACTAGTAAATACAATGCATTCTAGTACAGTCATTATCATTGTTCAACAGTCTGAATTGTGCTTTTCATTTTGACAGCCCCACCTTCTACAACACATCAACTAGCATTTTGATCTCTTTCACTTTGCTTTTCCTTTTGCAGTTTCATATTGCTGCTTCCCCAGTCTCTATGCAAGTACTTATACAATTACCTTGACATCTTGAGATATAATTATAACATTTTATGTTTCATGGTTCATTTTGGCCATAATAAGTAAGTCAGCTCACATAATCTTGGTCTGACTCCTTTGTGCTTATTTAACTGGTCTTAATCTGCAAAGTTTTAGTGCTTGTTATGGCATCTTGGGCCATACAGTTTTTCCATAAACACTTAACCCTGTGTAGTCTTGATAATGCTTATTCAAAGTTCAATGTACAAAGTTCAGTGTACAATTTTTTGTATGCTACCTACGAATTATTTTATGTAGAGCTCCTATATAACTTAGTCTACTTTTTATCTTTGATTAAGTCTATGCAACTTTGCTGACTAGGCAACTAATTTTATATTACTGTTTTTCTATTTAAAATAAAACTACTAGATGAAGGGAGATGACAATTACAGCAGTGGGTGTGTGCAAGTCTATATGTGTGTATGGGAGTATGAGGATAAACTATAACAGAAACATCATTGCCCATGAGGTGAAAGGTAAGAGTGCTGCAGAGAAGCTTTGAGTTAACATGATAAGGCAGTTTGCACAAAGAGAACAACCTTAGTTTTCATGAGGTATTTAAACAAAAACATGAAGTATGTTGAAGCTAAAGCATTTCAGCCTGCCCATACTGATCTTCACTGGAGTGAGCCATTAACTATTTGCTTAGTAAAATCTTATTCTGCATTTCCTGAAGTGTTTTGGCTTTTAAAAAGTGAACAGATACTTGTTCTGTACATAACTCTGAGCCTGTTTTTACTTGGTTCAGCTGAAGTTACTGCTGCAGCTCAGGACCAGGTTTTTACTTCTGACTGGTCCTTGCCTTGTCCCACTGTGTCAATATAATGAAGCATTTTCCTGAAATTGCACATAGGAGAATAGTCCTACTGAGTTCATATAAATTCAGGCTAGAGTTCATGGCAGCAGTCTTGTAAATCAACAGTCAACTTTTTAGCTCCTATGCTAAAATTTCTGTGTAAAGAACAGAGTGAGTATGAAGAAAGCAGGTGCGAAGTCAAGGAATGGGTATATGAACTGAGGAATAAATTGAGAGAATTTTTTTAGCATGTTGTTTTATGGCTCCTGGATATACGCCTCTTTCTTCAGAAGCACAGAAGCTGTGCTGGAGCTGTTGTTCTCCCATGCTCACACATTCACATCCTCCCATTCACATGCTTTCCTACAACCAGTTCTATTCAGATAGATTTTGGTATAGTGATAAGTAATTCAAATTGAACCACAGTTCTGCCAGTAATTAGAATTTCAGTACATGTAATATTCTTATTCTTGTGTATGTGTACATGAGGAATATAATGCATATTGAACATAAATAATTAGCAAAAAGGAAGAGTTGATTTTTATAGAAGTCTGCTTATTTTTCTGCCAATAAAATCCTTCTGATTTTGAAGATCAAGGTGTGTTATGATACATCATCATGGTTTAACCCCAGCCTGCAACCAAGCACCACGCAGCTGCTCATTTGTTCCCCCCCCCCCCCCAGTGGGTGGGAGATAGAATCAAAAGAGTAAAAGTGAAAAAACTCATGGGTTGAGATAAAGACACTTTAATAGGTAAAGCAAAAGACATGCAGGCAAGCAAAGCAAAACAGTGAATTAATTCACCACTTCCCATGGGCAGGCAGGTGTTCAGCCATCCCCAGGAAAGCTGGGCTCTGTCATGTGTCATGGATACTTGGGAACACAAATGCTGGAAGTATGAAGAGACACTCTTCCTCCTTCTCCCCAGCTTTATATGCTGAGCATGACGTCGTATGGTCTGGAATACCCCTTTGGTCAGTTGGGGTCAGCTGTCCCAGCTGTGTCCCCTCCCAACTTTTTGTGCCCCCCCCAGCCTGCTCACTGGTGGGGTGGGGTGAGAAGCAGAAAAGGTCTTGACTCTGTGTAAGCGCTGCTCAGCAGTAACTAAATCATCCCTGTATTATCAACACTCTCTTTGGCATAAGTCCAAAACATAGCCCCATACTAGCTACTATGAAGAAAACTAACTCTATTTCAGCCAAAACCAGCACATACATTAATATGATTTTCTGTATAGCACAGGATGCATACTGTCAAAGTCAATGCAGTCTCCACAGAAGTAACATTATTTTAATTCTACATGTCCTTGTCAGTTTCATATCATCATAACAGTGAAAGCAAATGACTTTCAGCTATATGGACAAGAGCACAAAATTTGCTTATTCCTTTAGCATGTTTTGCAATTTGGATCTTTTGTTCCATACATAGGAACAAATTGCTTAGGCTGAATTATGCCTGAAGCTTATCTCATGTCTAAATATTTTTTTTTATGTAAAATATTATGAACAGGTGGTATTTTTACTTTGTTTAAGAATTAATATTTTGCATTCTTCCTGAGGCAAAAAAACAAGAGGAGCAAATAAACATACATATTCAAACATGAACAATTTCATGCTCTTTTAAATTTTTTTTTACTTTGCTATGTAACCAGGTTGCACATGTCAATTTTAATCTTTGCATCCTGGCTTTAGATCTCACTTTGGTAACAACAGCCACAGCCAGTGAATGGAAGTTTACTTTAGAATACTGTTTTTACTCATTTACAAACTGTTTATGTGACAATTATAACCTAAGACGGCTCTAATTATTAACATTTTTTTAAAACACTCATGTTTTTTTCACTGTGATCATCAACATATTTAGAAGTTGTTAGTGATTTATTGGTAATAAGTCGCTGTTCCTACAATTATGTGTCATTGTAAAGAGCTGTTAACACATTTATAAGCTATTAATTATTAATTCATTTCTCTAATGTGCCAGCATTGCTTGCTGTATTTCTCCCTTGCTGTATAAATTAAATGCCATGCCACATTTGTGTTTGAAAGCCTTGTTCTTCACTTAGTGCAGCAGCTTCCAGTAACTTTTCCTGGCAATCCACAAAGGCTACAAGCATGAATACCACAAGCAATTTTCGAGTTCTTACTTCAGACTCATATTTCAGTCATTGCTGGTGAGGATACACTTAAGGAAAGAAGTTTCCAGAGAAGTTGTGACGCAGTGGTCTGTTACTGAAGGACTTGGAAGAGGGGCTGCTTGGAAGCTTCCTGGCTTACTAGATACAGCACAAAACAACATCTCCTTTGCTACCTGGATTGAAAGGCCATGATTTCAGTTCAAGGTCTTATATAATGTAACTCTGCCTTCCTGTTTACTTTTGTACTTTCACTTGCTTTTCTATCCTCTTTATTCAACACAAGAACAAGACTTGCAAGATTTTTTCAGCGTGCTTCTCTCATCTGCTCTCACAACTTCTTCCATATGGCCCCATTTGTCTTCATCCTACTTCCTGAAGCAGTCTGACAACCCTTTGCACTCTTCCTTTTGAATGACTCATGAAGACACAACTTGAGAAAAGAGGACGATAAATGTTGGCCTACTCATCCAGTGAATAGATACATGTCTATCTACATAAGACACTTATGAATCATGGGGCTAACAAGATGTGTGCTTAACTTTTACCCTTTCTTTTCAATGCTTTCATCAATTCACTCTTTTCCCTCCCACTCCCTTATGTATGTACTGTCTAATTAGACTAACATTTTTGAATCAGGGTCATCTTTTTATATGTTTATGAATTGCTCTACACATCACATTTATACATTTGTGAAGTGCTTTACACTTTTCTGATATTTGGTTATAATGCATATTTTAAAGGTAAATATGTTTACTTGAGATCCTTTTGTATTATTAAAGACTTCTTTTGGTTTTGGTGATGTGGATAAGGTGAAAAAGTGAATGATTAGAATAATTTCAATTTCTCACTTCAGAAGAAGAAAGTTTTTATACATCTAGCTATGGCGTTTTTTTTATATGTACATTCCAATGACAAAAATATATATTACATTATAAGTCAGTATTTTCCACTCCTTTTAATTCACACTGAGGCGTGGATGTGCATTTGGATTTATTACTTAACTTGTGAGACTGGAAAAAGTCATACTAATAGTTCTGAAACTCGTTAGATGACTTGATCTGTTGCTGACTGAAATGTGTGGAAAGTCTCCCACTGATTTCTGTGGGTGTTCAGTCAAGTTCTGTGTGTTTCTCTGTCTTCATGCTTCAGCTTTTAGCAGTTTGGCAAAATTTCAGAGCTGCAAACCTTTTCTCAAGTCTAATGTGGTTTCTATGGACTTGAATTTTAAGTATCCCTGCTTGGCTGGCATGGGGACTTTAATCTTATCATGTTTACAAGAAAGTAGCTGAATGGACAGATGTTCCTGTCTCTCTTCTCCAGTTCCATTATGTTCAGCATAATTTTGGATGCTTCTATGATTCCTGTGTGCCTGAATCTTCAATTACAGCTCATGAGTTTGTCTTAAAGGTCTGAGAGCACACCGATGAAAGCTTTGCATGGGTGTCAGATCAGCAGTTAGGGCTGAAAATCTGACTTTGAGCTGATGTTAGACTAGCCAGAGTTATAGTTTAAGCTAGTAAAAGAAACCTCTTTAATTGGTTTTCTCAATTTCAAAAGTAATGAATCCAATGCTCAATAGGAATTTATATACAGGGCCTGCCACTGAACTAAATGGCAGAGTACCTGCATACAGACTCAAGCCCAGGGTGTGCTACTCTGTGTTCAGCAGAAGAAAAACATCAATGATAATAAATTTCTGTAAGAGAGGAAGAGTATTTAAAATCCAGGGTAAAAGCAGGAAAAGCAGCAGACAAATAATGTCTGAGTAGTTAAAGTAGGAATGAAAGGGTACAGAATCAGAAAATCAGATATATAAGAGACACTGTCAGTTCATCCTTCTATATTTTCAAGTATTTCAAAACCTCTTGAGTGCCAGTTGTGATGGAAAGTGGCAATACAACACCCCACCAAATCCTAGCAAAAGGTGTACATCACAGAAGACACTTTGGGTCTTTGGCTCTTGGAAAGAAAGGTCACCCTGCTGCCTTTCCCAAATGCTAACAGAAATCTTTCCTATACAGCAGCAGTAGTTTTATTATCATCTGAGCAAGGCCCTGTTTTCAGTGATTGACAAGGTTTCCACCTCCAGATTTCTTCCATAACCATGCTTAACAACTCAGAACTTGCAGGCTGGTACTTGTAATGAAAATTCAGCAAGACTCAGGGAAGCTGAAAATTCACCAGTGGGTCTTATGTGGCACATAGTAGCTATCACTGCACTTGGCAGCAAAATTTACAGCCAAACTTTTTGATCAGAATCTTTTTTATTTTTACCATAGCAGACATCTCTTAGTGCATTTAGCATTCAGAATATTATTGTTCCAAAGTGGTATTATAAGGGTGTGTTACACAAGTATATGGTTTCGTCATCAGATGTGATACCTGGGACATTGAAGACATCTCTTGCTCAAAAATTTGGAGTAAAAAAAGTTAAGTTGCCTTTCTCATTCTTCTGCCCCCTCTTTTCTTCCCCTAATTTGGTAGCATTTGTTACCCCCCATTTCACACATTGATAAAGATGGGAATAAGGGTGGGGCAAAAAAGGAAGCAAGTGACTTTCCTAGATTCACATAGTTGGTAGAACTGAATATACTGATTCAAGAGTCCTTCCTGTTCTTTTAACAGCAAAGAGATAGCAAAGCATTTATTTTTATAGTGTAGGTACAAATTAACTGTATCATGAACATAAGATTTAAAAGAAAAAGCATATGAGATCTAGAACACTCAGATAATTAATGATCCTTTTCAACCTGTACACTTGCATGAAGACTGGAACTGTGTGCCCAGGAGTATGATTACCCATTTTATGGCATGTGTCTACAGCCATTTAAAACTCTGTGCCTGACCATTAGTGTTTGTGTCTTGTTCAGTGGTGACAGCATCATTCCTAGAGGACAAGGATCTGATCAAACCTTCATTGAATTCAGCAGAGGTTTTGCCATTGATTAAAGTGAGGGGAGTGCTTTCCTAAATGAACATAAAGACTGAACTAATCTCTCCTCTCATAGGTCATTCTAGCAGGTCAGTCTTGGAGCACACTAGTGGGACAGTGTGCTGAAAGCTTGCACTGTTTCATATTTCACTGTAGCAATTCTGTGAATAAGTCAATGAGTTCAGTCTCTGGGGAATTCAGTTTAATAGCTTTCAAGATAACTAAATTCACTTTGTAAATGAATTTATAGCTGGGATTTTAATATCTTCAGCCCATCACCAATTGCTTTGTTCAAAAAACTGCAGAAGGAAAGCTGCTCTTACTGCACTACAGAAATGGATGTATTAATTTTAGAAAAACAACTGGGAACAATTTTTCTTCCCTCCTACTGGCTTCTCTAAGAACACTAGACCGAACTTTTGAAAAACAAGGGGAAAAGGGGAAAAAAGAATTAGTGTTGGTGAATGTACTGAAATCCCCTCTAGGTCACGCTTGAGTAACTAGAGTCTGACCTTGGCAAGTAAAGGAACAAAAACATGGTAGCAGGGTTAAAACTCAAGACCCAGTAGCTCAACTGAGATACTTTTGATGTTTAATGTTTTTATAATCCTCCAGTGTCTAACCAACAGGAATAACCTGCAGGATTCAAAGAGCAAAGCTTAGCATCTTTATGTCAATTCGATGATCTGTTCTCCCCAGCTTTGTCACTGTAGATTTTTACCAGACAGATCCTGTGGTGCTCTCAGCACTTAGTACACACATAGAGATTAATCTGCATTTTACTCTTGTACTTCTCTTGTGCCACATTGCCATCTGGAAGCTTGAACCAAAGGCTCTGAAGACCCTTTTGAGAAACTGGATGTCTCAAGAAGTGAGACTTCCTGAGCTTTTCTGAAGAAAGCACTAAACAGCAGGGCACATCTCTAATCATATACAGCCTGTCTTTTCAAATCTTTGCAATCCTTTCCTTTTCTAGGACAAGTATTTCTTAATATAGCTATGATAAGTAAGAAAAAGAAAAACAGATAAGAAAAATGCAGATGATAGTTAATGATTTAGGATAGCAAAGATGAGAGGGGACTCAAATAGGTTAATAGGCAACATGATAGCAGATGAAATCTGATGCTGATAGAGGCAAAATGCTGTACAATCGGATGAATAATTTCTTATTCTAGTGCACTGTCTTTACATATAAAATAACAGAAAAATAAAGATTGAACATTGTTGTGGACTTTGGGCTGCAGTGTTTCAGTAGTCAAAAGTAACAACATATACTAGATATTTAAGTCCCATTGGTATTTGGGATTCCAATTTAATTGTGTGATATAAAGGAAATCTGCATTATCACTATCGCATATTCTAGGTGATAGGAGAGCCTTTCATGTGGTTGGGAGAAAAAAAAGCTGGTCAGATGAGCATGAATGCACATACAGAAAATTCTTTTACCTGGAAAACCTGAGATTCTTTGCATTTGAGACAGAAATAGGGAATAGAGCATTTTAATACCTCTGAGTTGATATTATGAGAATGTCACAAGAGAAGAAATTGCATCCCTTGTCATTGATTGCCTGTAAACTTCTATAGTTTTTTTCTATGACAGATGCAGTAGACTTGAGAGAGAGAAAAGGAAGAAAAATAATCTCAAAGCAATTAGATACATCTCTAGGTTTGCAACAGAGTAAGCAGGCTCTGAATACAAAAGGTCAAGATATTAATGAAATATAATCATCTGCATTAGCACTTAATGATGTTGCATGTACTTCACCGACATATAACAGATCCAGGACCAAAAGAAGTACCCTTTCCTTTTTTTTTTACCTATTCTGCCTTTCATATCAAAAGTGGGCTTCTTTCAAAAACATTACTGAATAGAGGTAAGGAAGTAAAGACACTGTTGCTCAAAGTCTGAATGGGACCTGAATGAAGAGATTACTATCTGATGCTCATCAGACCATTAGAAAACTATACTTTCTCAGCCAGTTTTTAGCTTTGTAAATTGCGTAATGGCTCATGACTGTAGTTGCCAAAAATTGTAGTCAGATGCAGAAGTGAACATTTTCTTCTAGATAATGAAGGCCATGGCTTCCTTTGTCTGTGTTCCTTTAATAACATAATAGGTTGGTGGTTGTTTACAAAAGCACAAAAAAGGATCTGTTGAGGGTAAGGAAATTTAAAATTTTGTCTTTGAATCATGTTTCACGAATTCTCTTTCTTTCATATGGTTCTGATCCAATACCTCCTTGTCCTCTTGAAAATATTTTTTTAAACTATTTGTAACTCTGTTGTGTTTTTTAAATATATCATCATCCAAAGGCATTCCTAACAGTAGTTCAACAGGCACAGCTATTGGTAATTTTTCCTGCTGTTCTCCACCAGCCATGTTGTGTTGACCCCCTTTTCTTTCTATGTGGGCTGAACACTTGCCACCCCCCCCTTCTGTTTCAATGTGCATGATCTTCCCATTTGATTGTCCATACTTTTGAGTCCAAGAGTTTTCCCTAAAGAATTGGAAGCCAGACATGAAGTCTTTGTGAAGGTTTCTGAGCCAGTGAAAGTAAGAAATTCATTATGCGTTTGACTCAGGAAAAGCACGACCAGGATGAAAGCTTTCCAGTCACTGTATTTCATTTCAGTGGGGACATCTGCAGCAGGGTAAGTTACTGCATAGTAGTCACAGCTGTCTATTTTCCAACAGATGTGGGATTCAAACATTGATTAGTTGGAATAGGTGAGTTCAGTAGTTAGAATTCTTCATGTCTGCAAATATGTTTGGCATTTTTAACAGTAATTTATAACTTTAATGGCCCTGTGTCTGCCAGTTGGTCTTGATTAAAAATTACCAAGCCTGTAACCTTATTGTGGGAAATCTACAGTTAATGCAAAAACAGTAGGTAAGAATGATAGATTTTTGGTATCTAATAATCATTGAAAGAAACTTGGTTGTTCACCATGTCAGCAGGAGTTCTGTCAAATGTGTGTTATTATACTGAGCATAGGTGAGGCCGTCGCTAACAAAACACAGCTAATTCTGTGCTGCTGTGTGGATTTCATCACTGCTTTTGTTAAATGTGTTGATGTGCACTCCCAATGCTTCTATTTCTGTTGTCCTTTTGATGGTCAGTGATGGATGGAGCAGAATCCCCTTAGTTAACAGTCTGAACAGATGTGCCTCACAATTTTAAGAGTGGGCAGTCATTTTAAGGTATTTGCTTTTCAGCACCACAAAAGGCAGCTAATTCTTCAGAATTTTTTAGGAGACTCTTAGTACTCATGCTTAAGCACAGACTGTATACTGTAAATTGTTTGAGAATGCATAACGTGTACTATAACCTGTAATACCTTCATGTTCTGGCAGCTTTCCACTTCTTTCAATGAGTAAAACTATTTTAAGCCATACAATAAAAACACTAGCCTTAGAAATCTCAGCTTCCAATGAAATGCATGTTAAATGTATTTATGAAGTGCGTGGAAACTATATGTTCTGCTTTTTCTCATGAGAATGACAAGAAAGGAATGTAACTTTTTTTTTTTTTTATTTTTATATGTTAAAATTTCATGGCTCAACAGGCTTTTTGTATTGTCTCCCAACAAGCCTTCAGAAATCCATTTTTGTCCCTGCACCTCAAAGACCAATTGGCTGATAGACAGAGAGGCTTGTGAAAGCTGAAGATAAATTAATAGCAGAGAATGTGCCTGAGAACCATGCCTGGCTGCTCTTGAAATCCTTCTGAAGCCTGAATTATTTGTATTAGGATAGGCCAACACTCAGGCCTCTATGAGTCAATTCTTTGTAACAGTTGCCAATATTGTTATACCTGAGAGAGCAGCTTCATTCTTTATTATTGCTTAGGAATCAATACTCCCATTGCCCTCACAAAATGCTATACAAGCATTATTGGCATTTCACTTGGCAGTGAAGGGTATCAACATCAATCTCGCCAACTGCACACTTCGCTAACCTTGTTCTACTTCTCCAGCAAAAATTTGTATTCGGTCTGCACTGTGCTCTCCTGCTCAATTTGAATGGGAATCCTTAGTGAAGCCCTGACACCTTCTGAGATAAGGAATCGGAAAGACATCATTTAGCCGCAGACAACACCAGGTTCCTTTGTGTGTGCATGTATGTGTGTGGTGGGGGATACATGGAAGCTCTGAATGTGACTAAAATGTGATTTACAAAAAAAAAAATGCAGCAAGAAAAAACAGCAAAGAGCATTGCTACTGATAGACCCTCTAAAAGGTGTCAAATCTAGATCCAAATAGCAGCTTCTGTTCCAAAAAGGTATCATGGGGTATAGGGTAGTTTTTTAAGGCTTTTGAAGTAACAGCTCCTAATTCACAGATAGTCCTATGTGTTGGAGATAAGTGATATATTGCCAAACAAATGAACAACATTGTATACCAGAGCAAAAGAAAGGCTCTTTGGAACAGCAGCCACATTTTGCTCTAATTGTGTACAGCTGCACCAGTTTGATACGCTAGTTCACTCACAAAGATTTACATTCAACATGTAAATTCAGCTTTAAACATGCAATTTCTAGACATAATCTAAAATGGGAATTGTTCAAAGCATCCTGTCTTCTGCAAAGCTTTGTGTCACTACAGAGTACAATGGAAAACATAGTTTGTTCAAATAACACCAGAATGGCAGTTAGAGGACCATTAATAAAATAATAATCCCTTCAATGTATCTGCTTTAAAACAACAACAACATGTTCTTGTTCTGCTTCCTTCTCACTTTTAGGTGTTGAATCTATGTATGTTTCCCTCCCTCTTATGATTATGGCTGAGCTTATCCTCAGGCAAGGATCTAATAAAAAAAATACAGAAGAGAATTTTGTTCCAAAATGCAGGAAGATTATTTGGACAGTATAGATTTGTTTCAGATTTTGCGGTTGGGTGTGGGATCATGACAGACTGAGGTTATGTGTCCATGTTAATAACATTCAGGAATTTTCAGATTGCATTTGATTTTGTGAAAATTTCTTACTAGGAGAGAAATGTTTGACTTCTTATGTGTTGTTTTCTATAGTTTCCTGATACTAGCAAGTGCCAAAGACACAGTACCTTCCCAGTCCTGTTTTTCCATCTAGTCTCATCTGATTATACCTTTATCTTTAAAATGTATCAACTAAGTATTGACATTCTATATTTTACTTGAATCTAAACTTGCTTATTTACTGAGTTTTGATTTGACTTTGCTTTAGCCTACATTCAGATATCTTTGGTGGCAAACAGTCCTTCTTAACTACATAAGACATTACAGTGCTCCAACAGGCAATTTCTCATTGTCTATATGGAGGAGAAACTGGATAAACTGAGGTCTGTGCTGCACTGCTTCTAACACAGTTGCTCCTAAAAAGTGAGCCAGGGATAAAGGTTATCTCTGACAGGAATAATTTTGTAGGATGCAGAAAGAGGGATGAATAACTGTCAGAGGCAGGAAAGTCCCTGATTATGATACTGTTCATTTAAATAGCTAAGAAGTACTACCACTGTTCAACTAAACAATAAGAAGATAAGGAAGGGAGAGGAACTGTAAACATTTGTCAGTATAATTCAAGCACAAAAATAACAAACAAAGGTGGAGGAAAATATCAGTACATTAAAATCTCTTATGTACATCTGACAGGCCACTGATTTTCCATGAGTCTGAATTCTATTATTGTTATAATTATTATAATTATTTAAAATCCATGCTTAATATAAAAATAATATTTTTCACATGTAAAGTAAATAAATATTAGAGGCAGCAGCACAGTAACAGTTACTGTTAACTTTCTCTGTTTCTCTTAAGTCTGTATTTACTGTAGCAGTCTTGCATATTTTGCAGGCAGATTCTATCACTCCTTTCAAACTGTACATCTAAATCCATAGAGCCAATAAAGGAAATGTGATACAAGGCATAATTTTATTTTTTTAATTTACAGAAACTTGATCTAGCTTTTAATCTTACTCTAAGATCTTTTTCTCTTTCCTTGTCTATAGCTCAGGTACCTGTAATGTTCATTCAGACCAGCTGTGACTGTGGTCAGGCAAACCATTCATCTTCTCAAAGCCACAGGTGCCCATGCATTGTGGTGTTAACTTCTGGGACTCAGAGTACTGTTGTACTTTCAACATATTTGTAGAGTGGCTGTAAAACAGCAGTGTTGACATAACCCCACAAATTTCTCTCATAGCTATTTCCTGACAACTTGAAGAGCCATGACATTGCTTTTCATGCTTCATTGCATGAGACTTTTGATACCAGTATTAGTCTTGTGCATAGGCAGAGTCCTGTTTTACATAGTAATGAAAGCTTCCACCTCTGAACTACTTTGTGACAGTGAGGTGCTTTAGTTCTGCAAGTTTCCAGACTGCAATTTACAAAGAATAAAACTACATATACACTTACTAGTAAGAACAGTGTGAAAAGAACACCAGCACTACAGATCTAAACCAAAGCAGAAACCTTGAGATGGATGCTTATGTAGATATTTATGTTCATAAACATATGGTCAAATTTGGAAAAGCACCAAGATGTTTCTATATAGCCTATTTAAAGTTGTTGGTTGTACAGAGCAATGATGAGAACTGAGACATTTATTTAGGCATGAGATTTTAAAATTCACTGCTTGGGACTCTAAGGAATAAATTTGTAAACCAGGCCATTTTCATGCAAAAAGGAAAGATTGACAAGAATACTACTTTCTGTCATCTTTCATGGGGCTGCTACTGAATGAATTGGTCATTTTCTGGTACATTATGCTGGTACATATCTAGTACATTGTTTTGGTAATAGTGTCATTTCTTTGAAAATAAAAAAAAAAAGTTCTTGTTGCCAAAGTGGTTATATTGAGTAAACTTCAGCAATTGGTTACAGCTGCAGTCTGTTCTGTTCTCAAACTGTAGTTCATATTCTGATTGATTTCAGAAATTTTCAGTTAGTCATCAAAATAAATGGTCTTACAAAATGCTGATGTAAGCTTTCTTATGTGATAGTATTCCTTATGATTAAACATAATAACATCAAACAGAATAAGAAAAAACTCCTCTGCTTCTTGAGAAGGAGACATCTCATCCCTAGTCTAACAGCCAACATGCATTAGTCTAAGGCATTAGAACATTCACTTTTCTCTCGCTGCCCTCTCAGTCTTTGTGCAGAGAGTACTGCTGGGTTTTGATGCTACTATTTCACTGTGATGATTAAGATAGTAGATACAGATATTGCTGCAGACTGTCCACAACACTACTTGAGAGAATAGACATCACCTGGCAGATGGATTCATGGTGAAATACCTGCTACTGTAAGGTCTCTCCTGCTGTTGAATATGTATGTTTTTTCACAGGGACAGGTCCATTCACCATAGTGAAATTTCTGCTCCTGTACAAGCTAGGATTGAATGTTGATCTGTTTAAATGTAGACCCTGCCATCCACTTCTTTGTGGCAACTCAAACCCACAAAGGATCATGGATTATCCTTGTAACTGTCAGTGTGACATATGAAGGCATTTTCTGGCTCTCTTATTTTCTTTTGCTTGTGATGATTGGGTACAGAAGAACTCTCCAGATGGTGGTCTGTCTGCTGTAAGACCTATTTGTCACAAGATGACTTCTTCTCTTTCAGCGGTAGGACTTCAAGTTCTAATACAGTTCTCCAGACAAAGGCAGAACTTGTACTTGTTATTTGTTCATTTTTTTTGTAGACTTGTTACCCAGCTGCTTTGTAATGAGGACTTTACAATCGCTTCCCTGCTGATCTTGGTGGTCTCGTAGAACCTGAACACTTGGCATCCCTGCACTAGGTTCTTCTTGGGTCTGCAGCTGCTCACTTGCATCACTGCATGGGCCTTGCATGACCCTGATCTCTGAGGCCCAGAGAAAAACAACTGCTCTAGATGCAGATGCTACAGTACAACAAGCTGAGGAGGGAAGGTGTGTTGGTAAAATTAATTTCTGTTTTTCTATACCAGGCAGTGTGATTACAGAGTTAAGTTTACAACCCACAGCATGTTGTAGCCATGAATACAAGCTATGGAAGGTTTGGATATGTAATAATTTGGAAAGTTAAAAGTACATATACATACATAGATGAACAAATCTAGGATGGTAAGCTTTAAAGCTTTATATTTAGACTGCTTTAAGAAAAAAAGAAGTTGTGAGGTAGTAATTTTTGTTTTGGTTTGTTTTTTCTTTCTCTAACTTTGTTTTTCCTCAGATGTGTATGTTTCTCCCAGTTTAGTGTACTCTCTCTGATCCTTGGAGACATCTCTGCATGCCTGGTCATGCCCTTTCCTCACTGTGCAACTGCAGTTACTGTTTTATTCCTGCAGCTTTGTTTCTGTAATTCCTATTCAAACTCCATGGGCCCACTGTGCCTCTTTTCCCCTAGTGCCCATCTTTCTTATGCATCTTTTGGTCTTTCTCTCTACCTTCTCTGTTAAACTCCAAGCCTCCTGGTTTTCACCCTGGTTTCCTTATTACACTTGGCTTTGTCCCTGATCACTCACTGTCTGTAAGTCCTGTACTGTGTGTTGGTGTTTCTCTTTTGCAGCAAGTTAATGCTTTTCAGGGTGCATGTTCCCGTGCTGTCCCTCAAGCTGCCTCAGTACCCTGAGGTACTCCACTCCTGTTGCCCTGCCAGCAACTGCTGCTGCAGCAGCAGGATTTAAATTTAGCAACAAATTAGTGTGATATACAGGGTTAATTTGAAATACAAAGACAAAATCATTACAAAGACATAAATTTCACTGGGGTAACCATGCCCTTCTGATGTGTGAAAGCTCTAATCACTCTCTTGGATTTTTCACAAATTTTATGTAAAAACTTTTGTTTATATTTTCATGGTATATCACATTTAAGGGGAAACCTGAAGCAAAGGGGTCTTGGTGGGCAGATTTTTTCTCCTAGCTTAGTTACCTTGTGATTTTTTGAAGGATTTACCCAGCTTTGTCTTATTCACAGCCTCCCCAAACCCCTTCTTTTACACTAATGCAACAGAACTACTTCAGTAAATTCTTTAACTTGCAGCTCTGAGCAAGGTGGATCATATAAACAAGACTCAGCTGAAAAAAGGCATGAAGACATGTGGGGAGGGTTTGCTTCACCAAAAGAACAAAAAAACCACCAGCAACAGTTTTTAATGTGAATTTACCTTTTTTTTAATGTGAATATACAAAAATCTAATAGAAAATTGTGTGACCTCCAGCTGGAATGGGATGTCATTTCACAGGTACAAGGCCTTCAAAAGGGAAGGAATTTTAGAAGCAGATGTTTGTGTTGACCTAATGCATCCTCTTTTACAATGCGAATATAAACTGTGAACCATATCCCAATTAGCCAGCTCTCATTCCCTGCACAAATCAGTCCCTTCTTCTACAAAAAGGGACAGAAGCATGAAAAAATATGAATCCCTGTACACTTCTACATAAATGGCAGTCATGTAGTGGTGTAGGCAATGAAGCCACACAGCTACAAAGACAAAGCAACTCCCTTCAGGTTATAGCACTATGTTTTCTTATTTACACTTTCTAGTCCCACAGCTGTAAAAAAAAAAAAGAATACATTTCTTTATTGGTGACAGCAAATTAATTTTGCTGTCTTTCATACAAAGAATGTATTTTATTAGAGGATTTAAAAAAGAAAACTAGTCCAAAAAGCTTATAAACTACAGTTAGAAGGTATTTACTGAAATACTGAAAAAGATCACCTAAAAGCAAGAGCAAGAAGAATAAAAATAAGAACTCATTAAAAAATTGCCTTTTGAAGAACTGTCTCGGTTGTGAATAAATCAGTTATTATTTTGGTATCGTTAGTCATTAATAATGTATCTCTGCTCTGATTTCTTAAAGGAAGGAAAAGAAGTTGTTCCCTGTAATCAAGTTGTCTTTCTCTCTTGGTTTGTTAGGAAATGACTGTTTTATGCCTTAAAGAAAGATCAAATGCAAAGTAGGAAAAGAGGACCTAACCACCTTTTGAACAATGTTTTTGTTGACAGAGCAGTCAACAGTTTACAGAAAGAAATGTGTTCACAATGGATTACTGCTACTTGCAGGTGATATTTTGAGTTATGTGGGGCTGTTTAAGCTGATCATGATGGCATGACATGCAAGGACGGGGAGCAAAACAGAGATGATTCTTAATGTTGTTTGCAGCTAGCTCAGTGCTCATCTTGAAATGATTTTGTGCTCAAGCTATTCAACAAGGATGATGAGGATGATAATCAGACTTTGTTTTTAGATTCCTTTTAGCTTTATTGTAGAATAATTTAATTAAAATACATTTTTATTGTCATTTTACTGTCTCTGCCAGCTCTTGTTACTGCTTTAATTTCCTGAAAGGGAGATGTATGTCATCCTGTGGGCATCAATGGTAGCTTTCAATCGTCAGTTCATGTTCTTTGAAATAATTTTCATTTCATGGAAATAACTTATTGTAAGGAAATAGCAGTGATTATCGGCTGTAGACCTGGGGGAAAGAATCCTTTCTCTTAAGGCACTCTGGTTTTGTGCTGAAATGGCTGGGGGCGTGTGTGTGAAATGGAAAAATCATAAATGTGTTTTATTGGATGGTTTCTTGAGGAAGGAAGATTGGTCCTGGGTGAAGGCTGGGAGACTGGGCCTTGGGAGGTCTTACTCGATCCCCAGCCTACTGTATGTATGACTTGCCAAGGCAGTTGTGCCAAGGTAGCTCTATTAATTTCTTCCTTACATTTTGTGTCCTGTTTGTCTAAACTCTTAAGTTCTTCCAAGTATTGCCCAGATCTACCAATGTTGTCACTCTGCTGTAATTTACTGGCTATCACTTTGGAGAGGGATTTATCAGTTTCTAGATAACTTGCAGCTGTGACAAATCCCTGTGATGTACATGCATGCACCAAATGCACATTAAATCAGGATGGCGTACACTGGATCTTCATCTGTTAGACCTAGCAGTGCTGGTGGGTCTGCCTCATGCTATTTTCAAGTATAGCAGCCACATTCTTTAGGGTCTAGCCTCTCTTAAAGGCTCTATGTAATTCAGTCATAAAATAATTAACTTTTTCCCACCAAATCTGTCATGTGTGTGCTGCTCTGCCAATTGCTCTGAGAAGAGTGCTGCCACTCACTTTTATTTTTTGACGAACTAAGATATCCATAAACACAAGGGAGTCACAGGGAAAACTGAGATTTACATAAGCTGAAGCTTGTTAATCACAGTAGCCAAAAACTAGTTATGCTTCAGTTTTTATGCAAAAAGCTGGTGGGAAAGCCAACACCCTGCGGCTTCACTGTTGTAGGAGCAGCTTCCTGCTTGACGTTCCTTTAGTGCTGTGTCACCAGATTCCTAGCAGTGGGTGCAGTTTCACACACAGCTCACAGTCAGTGTGGCAGCTATGACTGATGGGGACTAGAGGAACTAAAAATGCTCCCAACTCACATCAGTCAGACAAGTCTGGGTATATTAATGAGAGCTGGAATGAGTCAATTCCTGGATAGGCTTCTCTGTCAATAGAAATTAATAAGTTTACTTATTAATAAAGATTCAGTTGAAGGCTTTTTAGTTAGACTTGCTTAGACAGCAACACAAGTTTATGTGCAGAAGTTTTTGTGTTTCTTGTAATTGTTGATTCTTAATGGTGCAGAAAATTAATAAAAGTAGGTGTACAAATAACAAATGCTTGGCCTTTTGGCACATAGACATTCAAGAAATGTTTCTGAATCATATCTGCCATCCTTCAATGTGCAGTTTCTTAAACATTTAAATAAGACTGTCAAAAGATCTAATCACACTCTTTCTATCAGCTGATGATAGACAACTAGGTGGTTTTTGTGTGGGTTTGGTTTTGTTTGTGTTTTTTTTTTGACACAAGTACCTAGTTTTTCAAAATACCTTTAAAATTTTTACAAGTACTAGGGGATGAATAACTCAAGAAGACTTTATGTCTCAGGACTTTCTAGAAGAAGGGGTTTGATTCTGGTTTTGATTTTAACTGAGATGTGAACGTAGGCAAAATCATGGATAAACGGTTTCCCTTGTATCTAAGAAACTCAGTTGTGGTGTTTGTAGTCTTAAGGTTTTTTATTTATTTTTTTTAAACTAAATTGATTCTATAATTGGATAAAATATATAGGTTTTGTTAGACGTGATGAACATCTGCAGGTCTATCCTGTGACATTTACTGAAATATCTGTATTTGGTAAATTTGAAAAGTCAGATAATTAATGCTTAAGGCTCTGTAATACTGATTTTGAAAATAAAACAATAAATACTTAGTGTGCATTTTGCCGTGTTCTTTTACAAGGCAAGAAGTAGAAAAGTAGAAAGGACTTTTCATAATGATCTGCAGTGGTATCTGACACAGGATTAATTCTAGCAGTCAGACTGATAGCAATATTTACATAGCATATGTTTGAATTTGACTTCAGGCAAAGTTGCTGGATTGCTTCCAGCCTGCTGGTGTTACAGTCCCACCCTTGAAGAACAGCAGGCACAGTCCCAGAGAAGTGGTGTTGATCACATGGGTGAATGACAGGCAACAAGAGTGTAATAATTGCTGACCTTTTTGATATATTTAACTATTACAAGTGTTATGGTATAAGTGACATATTCAGCTATTACAAGTATTATTAAACATGTATGTGGACACCCAGTGAATGATGATGGTAGCATAATGATTTAGTTGCTACTTTTCTTTCAATGATGTGATAGTGTCATGGAGCAGGATGAGTGCTCCTATGCCACTTGGCATACTAGTTGAAATATTGTGCTACTGGCCACATCATCACAGCAACATTGCTTATGTCCAGAGACATTACCTTGATAAAATTGATCTTTTTAAGAATTCAATTATATATTAAAAATTGTATGCAAATTGCAATGGCGTTATAGATAAATGTGATATACTTTAAACTTCCTGGGTTTTTTTTAATGAAAGAAGGTAAAGAACGGCAATTTAAGATACTTTATGTATGAAGAGAGACTTGAGGAAAAACAGTTTTTGAGCATCTTAAAAAACTACTTCTGTCCCCTGGACAATCACTGGTAACTTTTAAAATCACACTCCAAAGTGGCTTTGATTTGCAAGGAGCAGGGAAGGAGAAAGCATGCACAATGTTCATAAGCGTATCCCAAGGAAGAACATTTCTAGTGCATGAGGAAACCCAAGCATAGTCTGCGTCTGAGACTGTTAACAAAGAAGAAATGTGGTGCCACCTGCTTTTAATAGTTTCTCTTTCTGCTTGAAGAAATAGATCTGTGGTAGAAGCTGCAAAAAAGTTGCAATGAAAGATGGAACAAAAGGCTAAGGCTGCTCCAGCTTTTTGTTAACCATACTAGTTTGTGAAAGAACTGAGTTACTTCTGCAGTCATTACTATTATTTTAGTAGAGTGTTTGCCTTGATTTTCTTCTGGTATATTTATTATTTGTAATAATTTTGTCTTTCTGATTTGCAATTCAAACACTTATTCATGCTATATCTTTGGTTGTCTTAATCACATGATTTCAGCTCCTTTATTAAGGTCTACTAAAACTCTGAAAGCAAGAAAATAATGAACAAACTTCTGTTAGTAGATACGATCAGATGAGATATTACTTGTGATCCAGCTCATGGAAAATTGTGAACTACTACAAGCATTTCTTCTAGTATGTGAGGATTGTCTGAAGACTTACAAGTAACAAATATTCGCATTAGTTGAAGTAGTTTTTTTAATTCTGAACTCCCTTGGTTGCCACAAAAAAACAAGTGTCTTTTGCTGACTAGATCTTGTCATGGCTGTGTTACTGATTTTTACTAGACAGGTATTTTCCCCACTTAGCTGCTTGACACAGACACTGCTGGTTTGCATGAATGGTACAGATGTTGGTCTAGCTCACTGAGAACTTAAACCACAGCTTAAAAGTTGTTGGATTTTTCTCCATTGACATGGTTTAGTTTGATTCAAAAGCCCTGTGCTAGTTTGCAGTTCCTTGCCAGGATATCACAGATTGGAGGTTTGAAGGTAAGGAGGGCAAGAGTGCAATTAGAAGGATTACCTCCATTAGCTTTTACCACTTCTGGTTGTGATTTGTGTATCTTTAGGATTAGATATTGAAAATGTGAGACATTAAATTGAAATGTGACTGATTTTGGCTCTGTAGGAAATTCTGCCCAGAATGGTTTGTTGCTTCTGGACAGGCTGGAGGTTTTTGCTTGGTCTTTTTCTCCATTCTGAATTTTGTTTATGCAAGATGTAGTGGGAAGGGAAAGTTTATTTACCCCTGTGGAGCTTTCTCTCACTTTGATTCAGGTGCTGCTCTTGTTGCTTTGTTTTTAACTCTGTTTTGTTTGTCATTTTTTCTTCTGCTTGTGTATAACAGTATGTTTTTTCTCCTACTGTGCCCATTTGCAAATTGAATGCAGTCCTTAAGAGCTAATAATTTAACTGCAACTGTCTTTGTTTCCCTCTTTCCACATGGTGCTACAATGGAGCAAACATTATTTGGAGGCAAAGGCAGTGTATGTGGGTGAAGATGATTTCTTCAGTTTGGAGCTCATGCAGTAGTATATAAAGGAATGTGAAACCTCTCCTTCATTCTCTCTTTCTCTCTTTTTTTTCTTCTTTTCTTTTTCCTGTGGCTAAATTTCTCCTGATTTTTTGACCACTCCCCCTCTCCTCCCCCTCCCCCTTTTATTTCCTAGGTGCTCTGAGGGAATAGTGCTTAGGTCCACAATCCTAGAGTATCTAATATAGCTTCTTGAGAAGTCCTGGATGTTAAGCTGAAGTTTAGATGATGGAATTATTTTATGTTCTGGGAGATTTAAACTTCTTGTGTCAGTGGAAGAAGGTCACTCCACCTGCATTGCCCTGTGTGACCTATAAGCAGGAGTGAATATACTCCTCAAAAGAATCTTCTAATTTTGGTCATTGGCCTCAAAGAGCTTTTGAATGTGCTTATGCCTTTTTTTTTTTTTTTTGTGCCTAAGCCTCTGCACTGTTGGCATCATGACCATAATATTGAGAGGAGCCATTTCTGTGTTGGGAAAATTAATTTTCATAGAAAACAGGCTAGTTCTAACCATGCTAAGTACTTCATGGAAGTTGCAAAAGAGAGGTGGCTTCATAGGGAGGTTATAATCACAAGGACATGACACAGCAATGGGATTAGGATGACTATTTAGTACAGGAACATGAGCATGTGTGTGCTTTTCTAAAGCAGAGTTCTTTGTAAGGAATATACCAGCAGGAATTCAGTGAGGAAAAGATGTAGAAACCTGATAAAGAGAAGCTGGGAAAAGGTCAGCAACTCTGTGACAGATATTTAAAGCTCTGTTTATATAATTTCTACATAGTTTTCTCTCCTCTTTTGTAAGCTAGGTATCAATAATAGAGGTAGGAGAGAATTTCTGAAAATTTGAGGCATGTAAATGATTGAAGTTTGCACACTGATACAGGTCATTAGAGTAGCTAGGTCTATTGGCATGGGTAACTTAGAGAAATGTATAATTGAAAGAGTTGAATTCAAAGATGAATGTTAATACCAACAATTCAGGGAGCTTTTTCTTCTGGCTGAATAGGAAGAGTGCTCTGCCCATCTCTCCCACCTTACTTGAGTTAAATGGTAAAAATCTGCAGAATGTGCATGTCTGTGCATGTGTGTGGCCCTGGGGTCCAGGGCACTGCAAAAAGAAATGTTTAATGCAGTTTCTACTAACCTGTGTTAATTGTTCCCAAGATAAGTCCTTGTTTCATGTTCCTGTCATGCACTTTATCCAGGTAAACTGTAGACACAGGTGCTGAGGTTGTTCTCCTTGCTCTCACTCTAGGGCTTTCCCATGAAGAGACTATACAATTAGTGTAAACTGGAGATTACACTGTCATGTGAACAGTTGGACATAAGGCACTGGCCGAGTCAGGTTGATATAATATTTATAAGATGATGCTGAAATGATCAGTGTTGAATATTATAATGCTAGACCTGCCAAGCATGTTAGCTAGAAAAGCCAGTGCTTTGCTTCAAATGTGTGTGGCTCCAAGTCTGGCTCTGCTTCTTAGCTCCCTTCATAAGGTCATAATAACTTGCTTGTCTGCTGACAGACATCATCATCTTCTCTAAGTAGTATTGATCGTTTAGTGTCTGCCAGTCATCTTTATATGGCATATACCGTCACCACAAAGCCTTCTGTTAGAAAGCTTCACCTGAAAAGAAGGCTATTAGCAGTTGGTTTTAAATTCCATCAAAGTCTACTTCCCACTTCCTAATGCATAGTCTTCCATATAATGTATGATCATTGCCATGGAGTACCAGCAACCTGAATACATATCCAGGGGAAGGGAAAAAGAAAGCATGAATGAAGAAGAAATGCTGTATATCCTTTTCTTCATACGTATTTTTTTGTTTTCTTATGATTCTTTAACAGTTTTCAGAGATGGAAAACGTACTGTCAAATGGAAGCTGCAGGGGAAAAAAAAATCAGCTTAAAGTGCTTTTGTGTCTCATAAAGGTGAAAATCTTCCTATTTTTACCCCACGGACCATGAGCTTTGGAAGACGAAGATAAGTCACTGCAGAATAAATTTCTCCTAATTCACACATATCTTTTTTTAGTTCTTCTACTGAGTATACTATACTTCAGAAATTTGGTAGTGAATTACCCCATTGATGTATCTGCACACAAGGAACATATTTTGCAGATTTCTAGTTACCCTTACCAAGTGAAAAATGAAGCTAATTCTTTTTGATGTAAGATATTTTTACATTGCAAAAGTACCATTGACTACTGTTTCTAATTTATGGTGATGAATGACAGAATTCCATCATGTTTTTTTTAATATCGTGATACCTTTCAATTAAAATGGGCTAGGTCACATGAACAAGACTAGGTTCTTGATTAAGTTGATTAGAGTTATTACTTAATATCAAGTAAGTTATCAGACTTTTAACTTTCAGGTCTAAGGGGCAGCCCTGCGAAATTTTGAATATTTCCATAAAGTACTCTGTCAAACTTATGACAGCAGTTGATATTTGCAGTAAATTATTTTGCTGTTGTTTTTGTCCCTATAATGTAGAAACTGATTTTCTCAGGCTGTATCACCTACTTTTTGCTCTCTGTGGGGTGACTACCTTAATCTGTTTCTCTCCTTCTGCCCTGATTGTCTATAATCTATGTGATGGTCTAAATGATTGGAGCCTGGGTTTTCTGGATGTGCTTGTAATTACTGATTGAGGTTTTCAAAGTTATTAAGGATAAATGGGCATATGATTTCTGGGGAAATTAATGAGAGTTTGTGACTAAATGTCTAGCTTGTAATTTCTTGGCAGGAAATATAATAATTATTTCATATTTCATGCAAGATACATTAACACTTAATAATCTATTATGGAGGTGTTATATTTTGGATACCACTGCTCTCAGAAGCTCTAGATTTTTAATTTTGTGACCTTACACTCTTCCACCTACATTAAAAACCAAAAGCAACCCATGCCCAAACTTAAATTTATGTGGCATTTAATCATTACTAATATTTTTGCAGTTCAGTCTGTGAGTGGAAATCTTCTTTAAATAGCATATGAAACACTCCACCGAATAAACTCTTATGAAGGAACTAATTCTGAAGAACTTGTGTTACGTAATAAATGAAAATGAAGGTCAATTAGTAATACTGTCAAAGCCATAGAGAGAGTCTCTATCAGATCTAGATTGCATTTGAAACTTTCCAATTATAACACATTTGGTAGAAAATCAAGCACACATCTTGTTCCAGAGCAAAGATTCACATCAGTAAGTCTCCACGAGATGATGAGAACCTCTGAGACACACAAACTACATCACTAGCATGGGATTCAGCTCGGGGCTTGCGAATCCTCTGCGCTTATGTTCATTTGCTAGGAGAACCCTCCAGAGAGCTCCAGTAGAAAGCCCAAGCTGTTGCTGAACTTTAGGCAGTATGCACTGTCTGGAAACTAGGATTCACCTGTAAAGTCTGGAGAATATGGGTGTAATAATACAAATGTACTATAGGGTCCCATTTCTGTGCTCAGATCACTGGGTCAGTTGCTGTGTTATTGAACATCCCCATGTAAGGTGATTAGTTGGTCAGCTTGATTCATCACCTATTTTTTTGGGAGACTTGCAGCAAAGTGCTGCTACACTGACTCCTGGTTGGAAAGCACGTGTCACTGCATGGGGTTATGGATATGACAGAGAGCAGAGGGATTGTATAGCCTGGATTTAAAACCAGAGTGATCACAACAAGATCCATATTCTGGTAATGAAAACATGTGAACTAATATTTTTCTAATACTGGAATGTAACAAGGGGAAATATTATAAAAATATTAACATTCAACCTGGATAGAAACTAGAAGGTAAAATGCCTAAGTTCTGTGGGTATCTTGGGAAGACATAGCTTGGGAAAGGAAAATCCTGCTTAATGTTATCCCTTTTTCTTCATGGTTATGACATCTCTAATATGAACCACTTCTTCAAAATTTGGGGTTATCCACTCTCAGGCTACCAAAATAATTTTCTATTTTAGATTAGCTCAGGAGCTGCATTTAGCTGAGTCCCATATTTTTCTCTTTATTAGTCTCTGTGTCAGGGTTGAAAGTAGTTAACATGCTGTGATTATAACAGATCAGACTCCAAGACTATTAAAAGCACACCAACATCAATATCAGAGCAAACTGGAATGAGGACCTGCTTCTTTATTGTGGAAACATGTAGTTTTCCTGAATCAAATTCCCAAGTTGCTCTCAGGCTGTCCTAGAGCCTTCCTAGGTGGGCTACTGTGTCTGCATGCGTGTGTGTATGCCATGGATAGGCAAAGAGGTGTAGGAGGCCCTGAGGTGGAAATCTAATAAATGAAAAGGTCTTACATAATCTAAGACATCAGGTCCATTTGCAAGGCCTGGCGAGCTGACTTCATTACTGGTTGCCTCAGGTTGTCTGGGTAGACAGTGACAGATCATTTTGTAGGGCCTGAAGGGAGCCAGATCAGTCTGCCTACAAAAACAAATAAATCCAGGTCTGAGTCTGAGGTTAAAAGAAATTTACAGGGCTCACTGGTGCATGTGGCCCTCTCAGAGAGGACTTTGGCTGCTGGCCCTGTATGGCTACCCTGTTTCACATTTGCTGCAGTCTGCAAAGTGAGTGAATTACTTTCTTCTGACTGCAGGAAGTTTTCTTTTTTTTTTTTTTTAATAACATCTGCACAGTAAACAGACAACAGGCCACATATAGGAAGACAAAAAAGAGAAGGGAAGGGTCTTTTACAAAAAGATCACATAAAAGAAAGCATAAATCTTTTGGTGTCTGACCTTTTAGTCATACATTTCCAGGGGCAGATTGAATAAAACAAAACTCATCAAATTGTTGAAAGAATTTTATGTCTTCCACTCTGCATAAAAACAAAAGGCAACTGCCCTTCTAAGTAAGATAGGGAAGAAAACATGCAGAACCATTATCTTTTAAAAAACAAACAGTTTTTTAGTTGAAATCTACTCAAAATATTAAAAATTAAAATGTCTCTTTTCTTTATTAAAAAAAGCTTTTAATTTAACCTTAAGCAATCATGGGCAGTAAAGCTTATCCGCTGATACAAGTTAGAATTAGTGAGAAAGGTCAAATGAAAGGTCTAATTATGGTTGTTCTCCATCATCCTGTGTGAGATCCAGAAAAAAATAATAAAACAGACATTAATGATAGAACATGTAGAATGATGTGGTGGTCTACTTAGAGTTTAATTTAACTCTTTTGCTGTTGATTTATTTCTTCTGTCTGATACTCTGATGTAATTCGTAAGCATTCGAGAAACACAGTCTGCATTTAACTTCAATACAGGCCCACTCAGTAGTCAATAGAAACTTAGCAGCCATCATCCCTCATTACAATGAACACGATTAGAGGAAAACATAGGGAAAAATCCTAAGAAAAAAATAACAAAAATGGTGGTATTGCATATTCAATCAATATCCATGCTCTTCTCAATAATTTGTAGAATGGTTTCTGACACCAGTGACATTTTATTCTCAGAAGTGGAAAATTATGTTCAAGAGATGCATGCAGTGCTGTTTCTCAAGTATAATTGCCTTTTGATCTTAGATAGCAAATATGTTCAACTGAGAGACCCTGTTTCACTTTTCTCCATTACTGAATAGTCTTTCTGTGATCTGGTGGATTTACGCCTGTATTTGGTTCAAACAAGCAAACATGGGATGGTTTGCCATACAGAAGCAGATTAGATTTATCAAGCTGCATGGAAAAGATAAGATCTGGAGAAAATTCTATTGAAATACCGTCCTTCTTCTGAATGATTACTTATTTTCCTGTTTTTCCTAGG
>JANZLQ010000079.1:41007558-41019096 GCA_026212715.1 Elanus axillaris
GGGGGGAAGGTGTTGTAAGGTTTGGTTTTACTTCTCAGTATCCTTGCTTTGATACGATTGGTAGTAAAGTAAATTGATTTTATTTCTTCCCCAAGCTGAGCCTGTCTTTTGCCCATGACCATAACTGGTGAGTGATCCCTCCCTTGTCCTTGTCTCAACCCATGAGCTTTTCTTTATATTTTCTCCTCATCTCTCTGGGGCTGGCGGGGAAGGAGTGAGTGAGCAGCTTCATGGTGCTTTGTTACTGGCTGGGCTTGAACTGTGACATTAAGGAAGATCATGATTTTTCAAACAGTGTGCCTCTTCTAATTTGGTAGGAAAGCCTTAGTTATGGATGGGGCTCAGATCTTATTAACTTCACATTATTAAGTAAGAAGAATATACAGTTAGGAAGCTCAATTTACACTTGTGTTACCCTCTAGGTATTCAGGTGTTGTGTTGTCAGGTATATATACAGGAGAAAAATGGTATTCACAGAACATTTGAAAAAATTAAACCAGAGAAACTCTGGAGAAAAACATATGAAGAGAGCTTTGAATGAGGAACCATTTGAAAATAGTCACTGTTTTGGAAAGAGAAAATAACCATGTTATGCTTTTTATGTGTTATATTCTTGAGTGTGAGAAGAGAAGAAAGAAAGTACTATAGAGGTGCAGGGTGACCAAGCAGGGCAGGGAGCAAGGGAGTACTAGTTTTATGTTTGGACAATTCATTTGAGGATTGGATTTGGGGATCTAAGGAAGAAAGAGAGGATGAAGGGGAACCTGTAGGAAGAAGTCTCACGCTTTTAAAAGAAAAATTGTGGAAGAGAGAACTTGTATGAAGAAATAATGTTTCAAGGACATTGCTTCTTAGAGCTTTGTCTGGAATAAATGGATAAATGTTACCTCTGAGGAAGTGGGAAGAAACCTGGTCTAGCCAATGAACTGAATTACAGAAAACAACAGTGCATCACGGGAGCACAGGTAACAGTACATAGGAGCAGATAGCAGAAAGGCCCTCTGGGGCTAATGTGCTGGATGAATGAGGAGGTACCCTTTTTATACTTGCTGTTACTAATAACCTAGTATAGTCAATTACAGATTTTTTGTTGATGTCTGCCAAGGTGAATTCTCCAATGAGGTTGTTAATTTTGCCTTGTAAGCACAACTAGTAATTGACTTGAATAAAGGATAAAGACAATTATCTTTCTTATTCCACTCCCCCACCTCCTTGGAGATATCCGTCTCTTCAGCTGTGGTGTAGCCTTACAAACAGATGAAGTAGCAATTAGCATGCTTGAGTGATCAGGAATATTCTGAAGGACAACAGAAATTTTATAAAGCAGATGTCTTTCTGATGTCACAGAAATATTCTTGGTGACAGATCCACCAGGAAAACAGATGCCCCTTCACTTCCTTATGCCTTTTGTGCTCTGATGTGCTTCTGTCCCCTTCAGTGTGGCAAATGCTTGGCTAAGCCCATATGACTGTTGCTTTACCTGATCAAAGGGAGAATCCTGTAGCAGGGAGATGGCAACAAACCACTGGAGGTATGGGTTTGGGAGTCATCCCTTCTTAATGATTAAAAAGTAATGCTGGAGGTAATCAAGAGAAAAAAAAAGTCACCATAGGACAGCTGCAGTGGCACTTGAGAGACATATAGCAAGCTCTGTGGGAAAATCTTAGCTCTGTCCAATTCCAGAGATAATGTTCCTAACAATTCTCTAACTTTTGAGTAAGCCACATTTGCTTCCTCAGTAGTTAAATATACAGATAATTGTGATGAATTTTCTTCTTCCTTCTTGTTTGTTTCTGTTTGTAATAGCAAACTGATTGCTATTTTGATTTAACCATTTGATCTCTTGATGTCATTGCTCATAGAGAAAAAAAAAAAAGCATTCATTCTCAATACTGATTTTAATTATGCATTAGAAAATCACTCTTCACCCTAGCCATCAACCTGTAACATTCACCTGTTCTCTAATCTGGTTTTAGGTAGAGGAAGTCTGACTTTGCACATGGTGCTTCTTTTCTCAGTCCACGAGACAACTTATTTTAGAAGACCTATTAGAGATGTTTCTACACAGAAATGTTTAGTCATGTGATGTTGTTTGCCTGTTTACCCATGACTAACTCAATAAAATCTGTTTTCTAGTGTTCAATTTTCCTTCCACTTTTAAAAAATATGTATAATCTTACCATATTGTAGCTCTTTCCTAACTTTGCCACTGGGTGTACCAGAATCACATGGTTTAGGCACTATTAGAGGATGACCCAGGAAGGATGAACATTAATCAGATTCATAGATTTATAGAGATTCCTTTTTTAATATAAGTATAGAAGTAGATAAATAATCCTCACAATCAATGGTTTTTTTCATTAGCTTGTACATTTAGGGATAAGTGTAATTCTGCTGCTGATACATGTCTAGTTATTAATAGGTTTGCAATTCAATTACCTGAAGAGCCTCAAGTACCATTGATTATTCATGGGATTCTTGGGTTGGTCTGGCTACAAAACTACTCATTAATCCCTTCAGTGCCCCTGGGCAGCCTGTATGCATCTAGCATAGTAAATTTGCTGCAGCCATGGAATATAATGGGCTTTGGCTAGTGAAGTGGCTGAAGCGAGGTCAAGCCTCCAGCCAGGTCACAGCCACCAGCAGCTGGCACTCTCCAGCATAACAATATTGTTCAAAACCAGGTGGCTTTCTGAGAATGAAGTGCCCAAGGGTTTAAGTTAGCTAAAGCCAGGTAGTTTACTAGGCAGTCACACAACTCTGGGAGCCTTATTAAGAGAAGGCAGGAGAACACCTTATTTTCCCTCACTCTCACACATTTTGCAACTGCTGCACTGAGGCAATTGCTTGTTTGACCAAACCTACTTGTGTAAGAGGAGAGCTTGCCAGAGTTTGACACAGTGACAGGGTTTGAGCTGCTTGGTGCTTGTCCTCATTCAGCCTTCCTGAAGATCAATTCAATGCCTGTTTCCCTTGCAGATGGTCCATGAAATCCTAGGAAGTACCAAAGCCGTGCCTGGAGAGCAGGCCACACCATCTCTTGCTACTAAGAGCTTTTGGTTCAGTTGTTGGAGTCACTGAGTAACAGTGAGGATAAAACAAGAAGTGTGAGTTTATTGTGCCACCAAAGTATCTAGGCTGATAGTCCATAATCTTCAAATTCATAGTTCACTCAAATTAATTTCACACATTTTATTGTCACAATTACCTATGCCCATTGCTGTTTCTGAAGGGTTATCAAGTTAATTCAACAACAGTTTGAAGGTATTTCCATTTCTAACCTATTTGTGTGCTGCCTAGTACTCATATACATACCGGTGGCAGACCAGTACAAAACTGCCATTGCAGTGAATTTACGTCCAAATCAGACTAACCACAACAGTCAGTGAAAAGTCTGCACCTGTCATTTACTGACTCCAAATGCAATCACACTGCAGTCGGTGGACATGAAGATAAAAACCTCTTCCTCTTTCACTTGTTCCTCTCTCCTGGTTGTGTCTTATGAGACTTGCATCCAAGAAGAAGAGTATTTCTGTTACTTCTACATGCTTTACATACATCTACACACATCATATTTTCCTTTGTGAGAAATTAAGGGTTAGCTTTTGCAGTCCTCATATGTAAATGACAAAGCCCTTGCAGACCAGTGCAGTCCAGGCTGGGTAGTCCACATAGTCCAGTTTTTTTGCAGAATAATACTGAATACATATCAATAGGTCAATAAGTCAATACTGAAGTAGGCTGGTAGAAACACCTAAAGAAGCATTCACAGCTCTAACTTCACAATGTTTGACTCAAGATAATGCTGTTAGTGCATCATTTCTGAGAGTTTGCATTTGCTTAAATCCCTATCCCAAGCAAGACAGTCATAAAAACAAAGCAAATAAGACCACTGATGGGCACAGGCTTTTTCACTGGGCCTTTCTTTTTGCAGGTACATTTTTGTGTGTACACATATATTTGTGTGCATCTACCCATTAGTATATTGCTGTACTGTATATATATTTAAATATATACTGAGGAGAAAGACAGAAAAGAAAGAGGGAGAAGCATTTGAAGATGTGGCATTACAGAACTTTTCTAATCAATACCTTATTTTCATATACCGATGCTTGTATCTTTCTTTAGGTAGGATGCTCAAACTGGTAGTAAAATGTGCTTACTATATTGATCACATGGTATCATTGTTGCAGCCAGCTACAAAGTGAAACTGGTAGTGAAATCTCTTTGAGATATATAGGGAGATCATTACAAAGTTCACAGGATAAGGGACATTTTTTTTAGTGGCTTTGCATCCCAAATGAAACATTTGACATTTTCTCCCTACTTCTTGTGTAGTCCTTGATTCACATGTTGCCAGAGCAGCTTCAGAACCTTTTCTGGTAAAGTTGAAACCAGAACAAAACCATTATGACCACTGTGAGAAAGGCAACCAAACAAAGCAAACCTTTTGCTTTCTTGTTCAGTCTTTTCCTACATGTATTCCCCTGAGGACCTTGGGAAAAGTAATTCCTAAACTAGGAAGACTGTAACATTGCTCTCAGGAATATGCAATAGTAGCATTTTGGCGTCTAGTAATCTAGTGTCTTATAAGAAAAACACAACCTGAATAGCATATGGGAGGAAAAGCATGTACATTTCAATGTGAAGGAAGAGGTAGGTGGGGCTAGAGAAATACACTGGGTGTAGAAAATAAAGATGGTACATTTCTGGCCAGGCTGCAAGGGTTAATTTCAAACTCAGCAGCATTCTTCTTGTGACACATTGTTCAGGAAATACCTTACAATCAACCTTGAAAATACTATAATAAGACAGTATTATGGGGAAAAAAAACAACCACAAAACAAAACAAATGAAGCATGGCTTTTCCCCAACTGGGATTGAACCCTTCTGGGTGATAAGCATTCTCTTCTGATTTAGCCCATTGCTTTTGTACAATGGACCTACTTAACATGTTTAATGTTATGCCTGGGTCTAAGTGCCATGTCCAAGCAGAGCCAAAATGTTGAGTACTTAAAAAGAATGGAGATATAGGACATCACTCCCTGGGTACCTGTGATGATTAGGTGACACTTGTGCAATTAAAGCAGCATTTATATCTCCAGGAAGAGTGAAATCCAGGCATTCAAACAAAGAGAGAAAAACATATCCACAGAAAAAATGATCCAAATTACTAGATATTCATAAGACAATGATAAATACAGTTAGATTATTTCAAGCATTAATTTCTGAAAGTCTAATAATGTTTATATTAACTGAGATCAAGATTTATCAATCATGTAAATACTGCTGGAAGACCAACTAAGTCTAGTCCATAAGTAGTTATGCTAGTGATATTAATTTCTGATTTGCAGCTATTCACTAACAGATTAAGACTTTGGAGAGACTTCATAAAGAACTTTAATAGGTCTTGGAAAGCTGTGAAATGGCAGGTGAGTGCTGCTGAGACTGAAAACTAGCAGTGTCTTGTACATGCCTTTGTCTGGTAGGAAATCTCCAAAATCTAAAGAAGAAATAGCACCTAACTACCCAATAAAGAAGGAATTTATAATGCATATGCTAGTTTAAGACAAGTTGAAGTACTTTTAGATGTAAAAGAGGCTTTGCTTTGTCATGCTTAACTTAGAAGAACTCCTGAGTTCCTGTAGCATACAGGTATGCTTTTAACAGTGTGCATCTGGCTAAACACAAAAGTTCTGATATGACCCAATACACAGTGCAAATGTGTTAGAGATCTCTAAAAACTAATTTAGGATTTGAAATCATATCACAAGAGAAATAATAATTTGTAGTGGTGTAAGACAGGCATTATCAGGACCATCAGGACCTCAGTATTGTGGCAGGAGACTAATCAGACAAAATGGTTGAATCAGTAGTATCTGCTGCTTCTGCCTTTAGCCAGTGCTCTGGTTCCTTCATCTCCTGAGTGCTGTGTTGCTGTTATTCTATTTATAATAGAGGAGATGATTCAGAGGAGTTTGAACATCTCTGAGCACGGGGCTCACTATTTTAACTGCCTAGCCTGTTGTTTACCTGTTGATTGCCAATACATAACATGACATTCTAGGAATTACTGCTTTGAAATATGGCTAGAAATTTGTTTTTATCAGTATTCACATTCTCCTGGTGTCATTTTTTTCTTTTTATTTGGAAGAGCTGAATTTCAGTAGCTGTTGGACTTTGCTCTCTTGGGAACTTAAACATCAGAGACAAGTTGTGGTCAAGTGCACTCTTTTACTTGGTATTTCTGCAAATGGATGTGGAAAATCCAGTAGTGTGTCAAAACTAATCTGTATGATTAGATAGTAAAAAGAGGCCTACTTAGTCTAGCTGCGTGTAGACCAGTGTACTATAAACAGCCATTTCAAAGGGTGTTTGGGGGGACAGAAGTGTGGCTTTTTCAGCCAATGTGATTAATGGGGACAGTGGCTCTGCTGCTAAAAAACTGGTTTTACTTTTTAGCTCTTCTCTTCCAACTCAGTATATTTTTTTTGTCTCAGTGTAGCTTCAGAATAATTTTAAGTGAACTTACTGGTCTCACTGTCAAGTCACTGCTATAGGACAGACTGGAAATAAAGTATGGTTTCATTCTTCCATTTCCCACCCTTTCAAATGCTTAAAGTCAGCTCTTGGTTCCTGTTTCAAGTCAACTGGACTCATTACAGTGCAGTGCAGCTAGTGCTCATTTAATAACATTCAGTAGAGCTGTGAATGTTTAAGAGAGGATTTTGTACAGTACATATGGCATACGGTTATTTTCTACAGACTCTGTGTAGATTGCTGACTTCTTTGAGAACTGAGATGGAGAAGCGTTCTAATTGTTTAATTTCACGGCTTGCATCAAGCTCTTGAAGGAGATAAAATGCTGACATCAGATGTTTGGGAGGAAAAATGTCAGTGCTGAGCAACCTCTTACTGTCTTCCTGTTTGGAAGCACACAGCTCACAAGGCAGCAAACTCTGTCATTCGCACTAGTAAAATTGCATTGTCTTGAGAAAACAGATGTGAGGAGAACAGTTAAAACAAGGAAACTTTGTTTTTTCCTGTGTGTTACTGTCTGCCAAAATATGTTTGGAGAGAACTTTCCTTTTTCTACATTTAAAAGAATAAAAAGTTTAACAGTGCTCAGGGCATAGTTTTGAAACATCATTAACAAAATTTAAACAATACAATTGCAATCACTTCATGGTGTGCATATTATGTAGTATTATCTAGTGTTTCCACAAAGGTCAGCACATTTGCTTAAGCTGTGATGTCAGCCCTTTAGGCTGGAAATAAGATACTGATAGTTCATCCTTCCTTTTTTTTTACTTTTTTTTTTTTTAAACCAAATCAAATGTTTAGAAAATGAAAAAAAAAAAAAAAAAAAAATTCTTCTGAATAGCTGCAAATCCAGGCAATCAATATACAGTTACTGTCAAATAGCTGCACCAATCATGGGAAGTTTCCTGACCCCTTCAGTCAGCTAATAGGGCCAGAGCTGCTGACCTGCATTAAAGCTCACCCAGGAACAGGTTTCTCTAACTCAGGGTGGTTCCCCAGAATTTCTTCTACCAGATTATTTCCAGGAGCAGGTGTGGGGATGACTTTCTACACTGTTGCACAGGGGATTGTGAGATACCAGGTATACCTCCTGAGATGCTTTGTGGAGACCTTTCCTGCTCACATAAAATGTAAACTATTACTTCATTAAATTAAAGAGTAATTTATGCTGGAGAGGTCAGTGGATGAGCAGTAAACTGTAGCCCCCATAAAGTGCTGTGGTTTGACATTTGGGTCTGTGAATGTAGAAACTGATACCATAGCTTGCTTTATTTCAATATAAATAGCAAAGACAGCTAACATTATTGTACAGATTTGATTAGTGTGGTATGAAAGCTGAGGTCGTCCCTGACAGTGTGGGGACAGATGTTCAGATGGCAGACTGCTGAGGGCTAGAGATGTAACAAAGCACTGCTGTGATAATCCATGAAACTTGCCATTGCCTGAAATTGTTCTGGAATGTACTGAGATTATGTACGCAGGGTACGTGGGAAAAATAGATTTCATACATAGCACAGCACACCTGTTAAAATATCTCTTCAAGAGGAAAAAATGCTTTATAACCTGTACCTGAGGCAGAACCTAAGGACAAACAGTAATAAAACTGAGTTCAAGGGGATTTTTATCCTGATACCAGAAACTCCATCTCCTTGAAAGGGACTGAGTAGCACAACATACTGCTGCTCCCATCTGTGCCACTGTCCAGGGATTGTGGGGAAACCTGTCTGTCCCTGGGGGCTCAGCCAGCCCACTTACTTAGTCATATGGGGCCACCTGCTGCATTTCTGAGCCAGCTCGTTTTGACACAGGATTCAGTGGAGCAGAGAAGATTAACTTTCTGAAAATGAAAAGGACAGATAGAAGAAGAGGAACTGCTTATCAAATATGCACATTTCAGATGGAACTTCACACTCAGTAGAAAGATGTTAGATTGCTGTTAGCTCGCTGGAGCGCTCCTGACAATGTGTTATCAGGTCATGTTTGCATGACAGTGGCAGCCCATGCAGGAAACATTAAGTCATATGACTTCTAAGACAGAATCAATCAAGTGAACAGTACAGATCCTGAAAACTAATTTCACCTTCATAAGGTCTGGTTATCTGAGTGGCAGACATGAGGTTTGTCAGCCCCATTTCAGTCTGACCAGGTTCAGCGCTGCATTGAGAATTTTAATGAACCGATACTGTAATATGTATGAAAGATGACACTGAGATGAATTCATGAAAAGCCAAGTCCCCATGAAATATGAACAATTACTGAAGGCTTCACCCCCTGCTTAGCTCACATAAAATGCCCATTTAAAAGGCCTTTGTCTTGCTAATAATTTACAAGTTTGTGTAGGGCTTTCCATTATCCTTTAGCAATATTAGAACTGCAAATGAGGAACTGACACTAACGGCTCAGAGTTTTGATGACACCAAGGTAACGAGACCATGCTAAACACAGAAAATTAATTTTCCCAGGTCTCTTCTTACTGTGACACACTTATTAGCTCATAGTCATTGAGTGTATTCAGAAAACATGAACAGACCTCAAGGAGAGTTGACCATCCCTGTTGTGAACAGTGAAATCGTTTTGGTGACTATCGTAGCATTCCTGGCTGAGGATTAATTGGAACCAGGCATTCTATTGCACTTGCTTTCAGCCAAAGTTTTCCTGTTATTTTTCCTCTAATCACAGAGAAGTTATGCTGAAAAAAAAAGCTGAGAGAAAAAAGTTAGGGATCAAATTATATGACTGTTACTCTTAAGTTAATTTTGCGCACTCTGTTAGTAAAACACACCCTTTCTGGATAAAATTGCTTAGCACTACTTTTTTTGAAGGCTGTTATCCCAAAGGAGGCTGAGAAATGGTCTCAGTGCATGCAGTGGGCTCCGGGGACAACACCAAAATAACGCTGGATGTACTTTTCCAGGTTTTGAGAACGCTATAATGGGTGAGTTTTGAGTTCTCAGATAAGCATTTAACGTGATTTTACTTAGTGAAATAATCTTTCTGACCGCTCTGATAATTTGATTGTCATTTCATATGGATGAATATTCTTGAGCTCATTTTCACAAAGACTGCTGTAATGTATTTATCTGCAGTAACATAGTACGATATGTTATTTTGTGTTTTAGGATACTAAGCTTCGTTTCAGTGCCTGTCTTATAGTGTGACATTTATCCTTCCCATGAAAAAGAAACATCAGCCTCCTATGGATGTGATGGACAGCTGATCTAATTCTCCTCTCCTCCTGTCTCCTGTATGAGTGCAAAAGTTTACAAGCTCCTTGAGTTTTTATGCTCTGTTTGTTGAAAAGAAGGACCTACCAAATTACAGGGGTAAGAGGTAGTTTAAAATATTCAGAAGGTTTGAATATATAAAGAAGAAAAGACATTTTAAAATACACTTGTGTGCTCTTTAATAGCTATTTATGAAATGCTGGGTCTCTTTTTTGAAATCAGTTTTTCCTAATTCACTTCTAAGTTTGAATTCACATTTTTGTTTAGTTACAGCTATCACATTGTGCACAAACACTGGAAAATCCTGATGTTCAAGTGGGAAAATCTTTAAATACATGCTCCTTCATGTTTTAGATCATGCCAGGCATTCTGTTTTATCAGCATAGCCAACTTCTTAATTTTTGATGGTTAAAGAAGTATTGCCAGTTGAATAGTCTGGACAATCCTTTTACACTGCAAAAGTGTGTTTGAAACCCTGAATCAGCCACCACGCTTCTGTACAATTGAAAAAGAAAGTCATTTTGAGACATGGCATTATATCAACATTTACATATCCTTCTTTTCAGTACTGCAGTGGATGGTGTCTTAAATGTCCTTTTCGCCTTGTTCACATATATCATTTGCATGCTGAAAAGCTTGACTCTGATTGAAAGTTTAAATAGCTATATGTGATTTTGAGTCTAAGGTGGCACTATGTCTTTCACTTTGAAATAATGTTTTTAAATACTTCAGTCCTTATTCTCTAAATGTAAGTTTCTGCAATAAACATGAAAATAGAGACTGCATTTTAATGATCAACTTAAAATGGTCTTGAGAGGTGAAGGCAGTTTAAACAGTTCCCTTCCAACTATGTTTTCCTGTGTATTAGACTAACAGTCATTGGGACCACATTACACAATGGTTAATGGAACAGATCCATATTTAAAAAACCCTGTATAAACAATAAACCAACCCCTCTACCTGCCCCCAAAACCCCTCCAACTCCAAAACCCAAACAACTGAAAAACAACCCTACAAACCAAGACAAAGAAGGATTAGGATTAACCAGTGGGAGGTCAGGAACATCTTTCTGTATCTTGGAATTACAGCTCAATGCCTCCTAGTTAGTGGCCTTGTAATTAAGACATTAAGGCAGTGACACATTTGTTGGGTTAATTGCAAGAAGTCTGCACCCCAGCTGTGTTTGATGCTGTCTGTACCTTGTCTTTAAGATCTATGCTTGTCATTAAGGTGCTCCTGACAGAAGAAAAAGCAATCAAATTTTTCTTCATTTGCCTTTAATCATGTGACTCATAACGCAAAGCTTATTGAGGATTTTTATCCATCAAGATAAAAGTGCTTTGAATCAAGTGCTTTGAATCAACATGACCTTACTGGATTTCTAAGGAATGATTACATAAACCATGCTATTAATTTTTCCTTAAAGTGCTAAATACATATTTTTATTTCAATAACAGCCATCAATAGGAATTGTAAAGATTACTACCCTTTTTATTAGGATTTTCCCCCTTTCTTTTAAAGCCTTTTATGTACTGTAACAACATAAAATCTGGGAATTAGCTCCAGTACCAAAATTATCCCAAAAGAATATACTCTGCAAGTAGGAAAAAGAAAACAGTGCTTGAAAGATATTTTTACTTTTTTTTTCTTTTTCTTTTTTTTAAACACTGTGAAAAACGTAATTGCTGACATTAGGGGGTACAACTGGTTTCATGAATTCTTTTCTCCTGTTCTCCCACTTATTGTTTCCCGTCATCTTTCCTCACTCCCC
>JANZLQ010000079.1:41019441-41044925 GCA_026212715.1 Elanus axillaris
GCAACCTTATTTCCTATTAAGTGGAAGAAAAAGTTTTCATTGCTTCTCCTTAAGAAATTCAAACACTATAGACCATATAGTCCATCACTGATGTCACAGTACTGAGTTACATGAATGATAGAATCACAGAATGGTTTGGGTTAGATGGGACCTTTAAAGATCATGTAGTCCAACTCCCCTGCTTTGGTCAGGGACATTTTTCACCAGATCAGGTTGTTCAAAGCTCCAAACAGGTCCATGTCCTTCTTGTATTGGGGGCTCCAGAGCTGAACACAGTACTCCAGGTGGGGTCTCACCGGAGCGGAGTAAAGGGGTAGAATCACCTCCCTCAACCTGCTGGCCACACTTCTTTTGATGAGCTCAGAATGCAATTGATTTTCTGGGCTGCAAATGCATGTTGCTGGCTCATGTCCATTTTTTTATCCACCGGTGTCCACAAGTCCTTCTCTGCAGGGCTGCTCTTAATCATCCCCCATTCTGCATAAATACTGAGGGTGGCTCTGGTCCAGGTGCAGGACCTTCCAGTTGACCCTGTTGAACATCATGAGGTCTGCATGGGCCCATTCCTCAAGCCTGTCAAAGTCCCTCTGAATGGCATGCCTTCCTTCAAGTAAATCAATTGCACCACTCAGCTTGCTGTCACCTGCAAACTTGCTGAGGATGCACTCAATCCCCCTAGTTGTGTCATTGATGAAGATATTGAATAGTCTCAATCCCAGTATGGGCCCTTGAGGGATACTAGTTTGTTTTGGTTTCCACTTGGACATTGAGCCATTGACTGCAACTCTTTAGACATGGCCATCCAGTTCCTTATCCATCTAACAGTCAACCCATCAAGCCCATATCTCTGCAGTTTAGAAGTAAGAATGTTGTGGGGCCATGAATTACATTGGACCATGAATAAAAATTTAGCACTCTATATTTTAGTAAATTAAGGATGTATTATAGAATCCCCATTACAAGCTTCTGGTCATCTGTTCCGCTTATGTGATTTTTGCAGTATTGAGACTCAGTCAGCTACAGTGACACCCCTATTCTTTTAATTATAGAATATTAACAAATATCATCTACATATAATAATTCAACATGAAATTTTGTGACATAAATAAAGGTGAACTCCTCACCTCTTCCTTCCTCATGATACAAACCTGCAATCTTATGTATGAGCTCCACACAGAGTTAAATTCTAAAGTAATTTTTTATTGTTGGGAAGTCCAATTGTGTGGGGTTGATTATTCAAATCCTGTAAAAAGAAACTCATGCACACAAGTCTGCCAACCCCACTTGGAAAATTTTCATATGCAATTAGTTGGAAGAATTTAGGTAAGCAAGGAGAGTGTGTTTTAGCTTTCAAAATTTGAATTTTTAGTGTCTTTTCTAGTGCATTGACTTAGACATGGTTGAGCCTGCTTGTGCTGCATGAAGCATGTGGTATTTCATGATCTAGAATGGTTTGAACCTACATGCAACTTTTCACTTTGCCAGCTCACTGTCCTTTATGAATGGCTAGTAGTAGATGTATCTGTCTTGCACTGTCCAGTTCTTAGTAAGAGAAGACTGCTTCCCTAACACTTGTAGTACAGGGAACAAAACTCTCATGTTACATCTTTTTTCAAACACAGAATTTAATTTGTTTAATATTTTTCTATTCTTAATAACTTCAAAAATTTTAATTCCCTTGAAGAAATAAATAATGTTGTTAACTCTCAGGAGACTACAAACCAAAGCATAAGACATTTTTTCCCAAAGTAAACCGTTGTCTTTTTCTCATTAGCAGCTCTTGGCTTCTACCATAAAATATTCTTACTGGTCTAACTGTTTGGCAATCTGACTGGTTTTTGTGTGTGTATGGGGCCAAATTCATCTCTTGTTTAACTTCAAAATCTTCAAAGGAGTTCCACCAGGCATAAATTTGATGCATAATGTCTTCTCTCTCCAAGGCAATGCATTCACTTACTCAACAGGAAAAATGTTTATAAAGGAATAAAGTATGTGTTTCTTCTGTTAATATAGACACATTATGTCACTTCCAACAAAGAGAATATAATGACTTTCAAGTACAGAATAAAAATACACTTTTCATTCTGTATCAACTTAGCATTTATACAGTGTTTTTATGACAGAAGGTCTACTTAGGATGAAATAAGGTGCATTATTTTGAGGTAATAACAGAATGACTGAAAAGTGACATTACTGGAAATCAATAGAAGATATACTGCATCTTGTGCTATCTTCAGTACTTGATAGTTAAACTTAGGTAAAAACTGGAATATAAAATTGAAGTTCTGGTGAGATTGATTAAATATACTAAAATTGCTTAAAATAAAACAGTCTGTAAGAAAGTTCCTTCTGTTGTGTTGCCATGTGAGGATTTGGATTCCCCAAAGACATGGAACAGATGCACAGAAAGTTGAAGGACAGAATGCAATGGAAAAGTTCCTGGAAAGGAAATCACTGCAGTTAGGAGATGTTGGAAACAACAGACTCTTGTGGTCTGAGCTGGATGATCATGAAACAATTTGGCAGCCTTGGAGGAAAAAATCTTCTTAGCTTGTTGAGCTGAGGTCAATTGTTTTCTGTAACAGAGGAAAAAAAGTTGTAAAGAAGACAGGTAAGAATGAATGGGAGGTGTGGGAAGTTAGTAAGAGTTTGAATATAAGCTGGGAGGGAAAATATGCACCTCTTAAAAACCTGAATGGGTCTCCCCTCAAACTAGTCAGCTATGTCTCCATGATATGTTTTGGACTCAGTTTTCTGTCTGGAATGGCACAGTGATTACAGGCAGCGTAATTATGAAATTGTATTTGTAACTTCTGGATTGATTCAAGGGAATTAATTCTCCAGCCTTGAAAGAGAGCTGTCACTTTTCTCTGTGGTCTAATCTAAATTCTCTGTCAAATATTATTAGCCCATTGACTTTTTAACGTTTAGCTGATTGACGTCATTAGAAGGGAAGCTTGAGGGTGTCAAGCTGTTTCTAACAGAAGAAACCTGCTGGATGGGAAGGAACAGAGTAAAGCAAAATTGCACTTTAAGTGAACCAAAATACTATAGCTGTGTTACTTTAACAGGGAAAGAGAATAGTTAAATAATCCCTTAGATGCCTTTCACTCCCTCTAACTTCTTTGCAGAATTTTTTTCCAGAAGAAAACAGTTTGTCCTTAGAAAAATTTGCCAAGAAGGCAGTTGCTAAAACAAAGTAGCTGAGCGAGGTCCTGCCCTAAGGACATACGTTTGCGATGTGCTGCCTCACCCCCGGGGAACTGCAAATAAGAAATTGCAGACCAGTGACTCACCACTCCCTCCTCTCACTGTTAACAGAGTTGTGTGAAGAGGAGCCAACAAAGCAATATTTTGCTCTCCACTGCTCTGGTGTGTCTTCTGTCCTTCTCTTCCTAGGAAGGAGGAAACAGAAGCCTCAGATTACTCCCCAGCATAATCACATTTTATGAGTTTACAGAGAAGTACACACAGATTACTCACCATTTATAGCACACATCACACCCTCTGCTCTCCATGACAAAAAGAGAGCAACTTTAATTTACAGGGGAAGTACAAGAAGTCAGATACCTTTCATATTACGAGCAGTCCCCTTCTTTTGTTTTGGAGGGAGATGTGACCACTTGACTATTTCATTGACTTCAAATTCTGGATTATTTATTGAGGGAGAGCTATCACAGTGGGGTCTACAGCTCATCCAATTAAGGGATATCCTTGTACGTAGTCTGACCTCAAATTCATTGTGTTTATAGTTATACTGCACCCAATATAACATAATGTTTGACACACTATGTGGTATGGGACATTTTAAATATCAACTATCGATTCCTATATTTTTGACTAGCAAAGTATTAAAGATAATACATTTTATTTATGAAGAAAAAACATTATGGTTGGTTGTTATGCATTCAAAGATAATCCCAGAGTTTTTGTCTGCACGCTTGTTTTGTTTTCCATACTTCTAATATTTTTATTTTTCCCCCCTGCCCACCACCTTTCAGCAGTAGCTCTATGACTTTATAGATTTGCTGGCGGCTTTGCTAACTATGTCCATGCATTCCTTTACACCTTGCAAGACTGTAAATGTAATCCAATGCCAGGCTGTCAGAAGAAGCTATGGATGTGGGATGCTGCAAATCAGAGGTGTGGTAGGAGAGATGAGTGTGTGCAGCAGATAACTGTACTTGATTAGCTAGATTTAAATAGTGTTGGACGAATTTGCCAGGTGAAAATAAAAATTGTCGGTTCAGTTTAATTTCATGGTGAATCAAACAAGGAAATTAGATTCTGCTACTCTGTTAGTTTGACATCTACAGCAAGTGACAATTAGAGATGATGAGAGAACTTATATTTATTCCAAAACTTTTGATTTATTTTTTCTGATGGGTATGTAACTTTTATTTACCCTTGCTCTGCAGAAATATCTAAGATTTTATTATTTGATTGACAATTTGTGGATTTCAGGAATTCATTATTTTATTAAGTTCTTTTTAATAGAGTACTGCAGTTAGATTTAGAGATAACCTGGCAATTTCTGAAGTCTGCATTTCATTGAAATCACTTCTTGAGATGAGGCATTTCAGCCACAGGTACTCTGCATGGAATAAAAGTAGTAAGAGAAGAATCATGCTAACAGCTCAAACAAGGAAATATTACAGTGTAATGAAATAAGGATGAAGGCAATGTGGAAGAAACTCCTTTTGCTATACCTGGTCACTCAGTTCAGTCCTGATTTTCTTCATTACTCTTGGAACAAAGGATTAAATAACAAATCAAACCAGAAACACATTCTTTAAAAGTAGTCCCAAAGTCCAAATTAAAATTAAGTAAACTTCATACTTAAATTAGGGTTCAAACAGCATGAAAAATCAAGCAGAACTGAGGTGTGAAATGATTGTATATGAGGATGTACTCACTTCTCAGCCTATGCAATGAAGTTTGTATCAAGGAAGCCTTAGCTTTACAAGCAATGCAGATACAGCATGAGGAAATTATTTCCCACCTTATTTTGCTACTTCAGATAGAAATGCATTGTTGTCTGGCAGCTGTGAGGAAGTTGTCAAACAAACATAGAAAAATGGAGAAAAAAATCATTATGACACTTTCTAAAGGAAAACCACTTCTCATATCCTGCAGTAGCTTGCCTTACATTGTAATATGCTGTGAAAAAATGTATGTATTCTTGCTGTAGTTCCCCATCTGTTAAATGAAGAAAATATTTCTTTTATTTCATCCTTCGCCTTGTCAATATCTCCTTTAAGATCTTGAAGGGCAGGACTAAAATATTCTACATACCACTAGTTGGGAATAAAACAGTATCCAAGTAGTCTGGGAGCTCTGCTTTGGCCCCTATTGTGCACTGTTTTTCAGAAGCTAGTCTCAGTTTTCATTATGTACTTAGTTTTAGCTTGTTGTATATATTTGCTCGAATACTCTTGTGACCTTGCTGTGCTCTTTCATATTTTATTTGTGAAAAAAAGGAGACATGTACGAGTTCTCCCATATTGACCATCTCCAACTGTCTTCATCCTCACTCTCAAATGCAAATTCTTTAATATGAAGTCTCACTATGGTTCTTAAAATGGCAGTTATCTGTCATGTCCTGCATAACTAATGTCTGGGACAGAACTGTCCAGGATAAGCATCCCGGGACGAGGGTTCTTTTATTTAAGGATTTCCTTCAAAAGTGGCTTAAAAGTGGAATTCAAAGATAACAGCATCAAAAAAAAATGTTTATTTAACTGCACTATAATATTTTGTATAAATATAACCCCCCCAGAAGGTCCAACAAAAGAAACACAGACTGGCTTCAATTTTACATCCACTAAGGTATTATATGCATCCTATATGTCTGATGTTAGCAGTTTTTCACTGCTCTTCACTGTGGGGTACCCTAGTGTTTGTAGCACTTTTTTACTTTTAGCAAAGTAAATCATATACTTTTTCATTGTTGGGTTTTTTTTTTTTAAATTTTTATCTGCACAGTCCCAACAGTTCTTTAGAAATTCGGGGGTTAGAAAACAGAAAGGACAAGATTCAAAGAAAATTTAGGAAAATGTGGTGTGTTGTCTAAAAAGACTTGTTTCAGTGGGTTTTATCTTGTGTTGAATGCTTGAATTTACACTGCATATGGTTTGCCAGGAAAAAAACACAGGCAAAAAGAAATTTTTAGGAAAAGTATGAGGTGTATCTTCACATTGAGGCAGTTGAGCCCATCAGTTTTGTTTCAGGGGACTTCATGTATGCAAAAGGTTGCATGCAATGTTACTGAGATGTTCCTGAGTTGGGATCTGTCTGCAAAAACGTGGCTTGTTTGTTGAAAATACGCTGGTACATATATCTTTAGAAATTAAATCAAACTAAGATACTACAGTAAAAATTCAGCTAAAACCGCCACATTTGTTCTGACATATTTTCTGAAGACTTTTCTTGGAAAACATATGATTTTAACAACAACCTCTCTTCTCCCAGTTTGTCATAATTGGTACTGGAAATAAGACACAGTTCTGAAGGTGATAGAGTTTATGAAAATATTGTTAGCTTTTTGTATCGAAACCAAGTAAGTGTTTATGTGGCTCTAATCTTTACCCAGAAACCTTGTATGTTTGTTTGTTTGCTTGTTTGTTTGGGGTTAGTTTTTATTATTTATTATAGTGAGCTTTTAAAATCACACACAAACATTTGAAATCCTCATAGAGCTTTGTGGTTTCTGACTAATGTCAGGGCCAAAGCAGAAATAAAAAATTCCATGAGAAGTTTTTTTTTCTTTGTAATTAAGATCTAGTTAAAACCAGAAAGCACTGAAAATCCCACAAAAAACATGTTATTCCGAGTCTTTCTGCCTAATTTCCAAACCAAGAAGCTTGGATAACTTCTGATTTTTCTTTCTGGAGCCAATTTGAACCTCATTTGTCCATCATTATTACAGAAACCACCTCCCACAGCATGCTTGTATTTAGTCCAAATTTATTTGCGCCTGAAATTTATGTCCTGGGGAACTAGAACTGCATAAAACCAAACAGTTTCATGTGCACATAATGTTCATTTTAATACATGCAACTGCAATGAAATATCATTTGAAACTATACTTTCAAACAAATACCAGATTTCAAAATGCATTTTAGTGTTTCAGTTCAGACAAAAATGTGATTTTGAAGCTAATGCCCCAGTCTCTACCACACAATCTAGATTTCTTTCAGGGGAAAGCTAAACAAATAGCTCAGCTCCATGCACTGATCAAATGTTCTGCAGCCCTTAATGGGGATGCAAAGCTGAAGTTACCACATCTTCTTTAGGCAGCTTCGAACTGTGTCCTTTGTGGGGACATGCAGTCCAGAAGAACAAACTAAATTTTGTCCAGAATAGAACCCTGAATGACTTGCAGCAGACATAGTGCCCTCAACATCAACTGTCTTGATGTAATAATTGCTCCTACTGGTCCTAATTACTTACTAATGTAGACATAGCTGGTTTTAGTAACTGAGATACATTTTGTGCACTGTATTAAAAATTAAAAAATTCTAATGCAATAGACAAAGTACAGAAGCAGGCTTGAAGTCCATGTCCTCTCCTGGATATCAGATACAAGACAGTAAATAGCTGCAATTAAATCTTTGATCTAATAACTTTTACAGTATAGTTTTAATATAAGATTATTAACCAACAAAAAGCCTGTTTTCAAAACTGCTTCAGATATTGTCTACGATGGTTGCAATTAAAATCCATTGTGCCATGAAGAAAGTTCAGCAGATTTTCTTTTCACGTGTAATGCAGGTCTTGCAGGGGAGCCAAGTATGAATGTTAGTCTTGATATGTATCTAGGATTAGGTAGTGTGAAAAAAATATACCAGGGTTTCTTCTAGCTCTATTTTGTATGTAGTGTTTGAATAAAACCTGAAATTGGTGGGTGTAAAGTTGCTTTATACTCAGCTCATTAGACAGCTTAAAGCCAAGGATTTTTATCAGTAACAAAATGTTTCATTGAGCTTGACAAGCTTTGTTGAAAGCATGTGTTTACCCATTTGCTGGAGAACCACCTTGGTTTCCATCAGATTGCCTGGTCTGGGACTGTGAGGAACACTATGGCCCCAAAACTGATCCTCTGGCTTTCCAGTAGGATCTGCTCCTTTCAGGAATAGGGAACAAGGGCAAACCTGGCAGGCCACCAACCAGGACTCCAGCACTCCTGCACAAGCTGCTGGGGATATGTGCAGTATTAACACCACCAGTTGCTTCTCACTAAACCTGCCACCAAATCCTGTCTGTGCAGGTCCGACCGGGGAGGTTGAGGATGGGTGTCCACACCTGCTGAGTGCTGTGTGCTCCTTATTAGTGGTGGAGACCACACCAAAAATTTTATTATTCCCCAGCAGGATTTTGACGTTATATATATAATTTAAACAAAATAAGATTAGATTAAATTACCCCAGTAATTCTGCTTGCATAGAATATAACTTTATTTCAGTGCAATTCATATTAAAAACAAGTTAAAAGAACTAAAATTTCTTCAAAATGGAAAAAACATGGAAAATTTGCTTTTTCATTAATTCAAGGGTGAATAAAAAAGAGCTATATATATTAACACACACATCCATTCATATGTATATAACCATATTCTGGCATTTCATAAGATATTACCAACCAAAACAGAAAAGCAACAAAACAGAAAAGCAACAAAACCCTAGTAGAATCTGATTTGTCGATGTTACACAAATTTACTAACAAATACAATAAGAAATGCAAGAGCAAGGTTAGTGTTACAATGTCTTTTGGAAATGAAAACAGAAACATGAAAAGCAACTGGAATAAGGAGCCACAGGACAGCAACATAGCCCTGAGGAAAGGCAGAGTTGGAAAGATGATTCTTGGCAGGGGGAGGGTGCTTTAATATTCCTGAAACTGTAAGCAGACATTTTCTGTATTTCTGCTGTTTTAGGGAAATACAGTTATTTATGTTATTACTTTGCCAATTTTATCTTCTATTGGCAACCATTTATTAGAAACTTTAGCTCAGCTTAAAAAGGAGTAAAAAATTTATTTTCTCACTAACATTTAAAACTGGCTGCTACATTTAAAATTTGACAGTAAGCAAACAATTGCACACTTTTCTTATAGAAATAAGCTTATGTATTCAATATAGGTTTCTTTTTTTTCTTTCAAATTCTTTCAAATAAGCATATGTGCAACAGGGCAGCTAGATCAGGTTACATCTTTTAGAAACACTTGCTTTTCCTTTCAAGCTAAATGCTGGAATAAATGTGTTCAGTCTCTGTTAAACTCTCAGACTTGTGTAACTGATTTAAATGAGTGGCAGAAGTCAGAGCTATCTCTAATAATCTAACAACCTTCTCACATCTTAGCACACCAATTACCTCATGACCCTGAAATGTAGAGAAACTTCAAAATGCTCATTCTAAGGCAATTCTTATAGTCAAAATTTGATTGCTTCAATTAAAAAAAACCCAACAAAACCCAAACCACCCTCTTTGCCACTTTGAAAATAAAGTATAATAATGATAAAACAACTTCACAGAAGAATATATTAGAGCAAACAGCTTTTCAGAAGTATAGAAAGTTCACTTTCCTACATTTTTTATTTTACTGAGGAGGCTAATTGATGTTGAAGTATATTAGTTGAATCACATAAACAAGGTAAATATTTAGAAGTGAGGTATCTTTTGGGAACTCCAGTAAAGAACCTGTTGACTTTGTTCTTGAAAACAAGCAACCTTCCTTCTCACCCTAGAAGTCCAGCTCCATTAGTGGAGCTCGTTTCCATTAAAAATGTTGTCTGAATAATGCACAAATATACCTCACTGTAGATCTGAATTTACCATTAATATCAAAGGAGTCTTACTTAAATGCTTTTGAGACAGAAAATTTGCCGTACATGTTACCTTATTCTTGAGAGGTGTGTTCAAAATATTAACTTAAAAAATTTGGACTAGCAAGACATAAAACTTAATCTAGCCTGACTGATAAATAACTGCAGTTATTCTCTGATTTCTAAAGTATCATTATTTAAAGATAAGTATATTTTGATGAAGTTAAAGAGAAGAGGATTTGGCCTATTTTTTATACTTAAATATAAATATCTGCTTTAATCACTTTTTTGCAGGGAATGCTTGTGTGTTTATCTCAGACTACAACCGTCACCACTCAGTATTTAGGCATGATTGGAAATATCATAGCAATGCATCATAGAATACATAAAACAATCTTCCAAAATATTAATTATCAATTTGAAAACTATCTGTCTCACCTGTAACATAATGCTGTGGTTCATTACCTGCATATACACTCTCTTCAGAGTACTAATGGCTACATGCAGATTCCAAATGACTTCATAAACACAGAAGCACGGACTGTTAAGCAGTGATTAATTTCTGCAAGACCATGTGAGGTCCCATAATTCTTTAATGGTGCCACAGTGATATATAGCATGAGCACATACATTGGCTGGCTCAGCAAGATGCCCATGGGAAGTATCAGGGATGTATCTCCTTGGTGAGCTCTGTAGGGATTTAAAATCACCTTGAAAAACAAGCTATGGACAAGAGACTTTCCACATATAAATGCTTTGTTTGAAAGAGGATAGTTATTTTTTTTTCAAAGGTGTAATGGTTCTTCTTGTAATACTCACGTGAAGGATGTACAAAAAGATTGTGCTTTTTCACAAAAGCCCTAGGCACCATCATAATATCATGTTTTCTTCCTTTATTTCAGTTCATAGCTTACATTGTCTTTTCTGTTTTCCATGATACTCGATGTGTCATAAAATAGGCTCCTTCTCAACAGTCAGACTGACAGCCAGTTCCGTCAAGAGCAATATGTGAGCTGAATTTATGTAGAAAAACTAAGCATGTTTCTATAGCTATCAAAATTACTTAGTGATGCATTCCAAGTTTTAAGTGAGCTAGTAGGAGTGATGTTGTGATGTCAGCTTGTGGTAGTGCATTTCTTCCCCCTCTCTGGGCTGATCTACAAACTCAGGAAGTCTCACTAGGCCTTAGCATAAGTGTAACAAGTAGAGTGGTTAAGCATCCCTTGACTGTAGCAGGAACTCTTCCATGGCTAAGACAGGGAGTCGTACAGACCATTCCAAGGACTGCTGCTGCCTGGTGGAAGTGTGGGACAGGAGTGAAGATAATTAGTTCTCTCCTGGCAACCTTGAGACATATCTCAGGCCCTCTTGGTGCATCCCATATTTGAATCTTAACTCATTCTCTAACAGCCCTGGACCCTTCCTTACCTGAATTGTAACAACTCATGCATAATGGTACCAGCACAACTGAAATCAGAGTAATTTGGTGATGACTAAAGCAAATCACCTCCTGAACCTATAAAAAATGGTACTGAGACCCTTTGAGCTCTCCTGGACCACAGCGGGCTGCGACGAGCACCTCCCTCTGAGTGGGATGCATCTCAGAGCTTGCAAATTTTCTGTTTGTGAAGATTGGAGGTTTGTCACTGAAAGGTGACAGGACTTGGGCTCATACTCTCCACTCCTTGAGGCTCAACCCTTTGCCCATATGGAAAGATGCAGAAGCATTTAATGTTAATATTTTCACCTCACTCAAGGGGAATTTTTAAGAAGTATACCTCTTTTACTTGCTTATGTATATCTCTTAGTGCCTTTATGAATGTGTGTGTGTGCTAACCTGAATATTCTATAGCAAGTATGTTACAAATACTGTTTTTCAAATCTATACTTAAATTACTGTTGTGAACTTTATTCGACTGTGAATGAATCTCAGATTGCTATTATACTTACAATCTCTTTAGATACAGACCACTGAGCAAGTCTGAAACTAGGAGTTGATCCACCTGCACCTAGACTCCAACAGGAGTTTAGAAAGCAAGAAAGTCCCTTCTGAACCTTGTGACTCAGTGGGAGGGTCTTCCCTACCTTTTTACATTCCCTACCTCTGCACAAATCATGAGAAATCAATTCTAACTCTATTTTTCTTTGTATGATTCTCTTTTACTCTATTGCATCTTCAGTCTCTGTATATATAATTTTAGTTTGATTCTGACTTAATTCTCCTTTGTGCATTTCATCCATATATTAAGTAATAAAGTGAACCTTACCATCAAATTCTGTGAAATCACACTTTTATATAAAATATTATTATTTTTTTTTACTAATACAATTGGAGATGATTCTTTAAGTGGTCCAAACCACTTCATTTCATGAAACAGCTGGAACATGCTGCTACAACACAAGCTAAGTGCTACAAGCTAGAAAATAAATAGGTAAGTTATATTCTGTTTTGATACACTGGCAAATTTGAGTCATTATAGACCAGGTCTTTTACTCACCTGAAGCAGTATTTTTTATACCTTGACAAGTTCTGAAGTCACTGAGATTCTCAGCAGCATAATGCTCCAACATAGATAAGAATAGTAGTATTTGGGTCTAGATAATGGTCTTCATTGTGCTTCCCTTCCCTCACACGTGCCTTGTGATTTACTAATCAATAGTTAAACAAAGTGTTACTGTAAAATCAACAGAATCACTTGACAAGAAAGCTGCACTTTAGTGAGTAAAGGCTTGAGATTGATTTAACCCAATTTACTGTAACATATTCAGGGGGATTAAATTGTTTTGCTGAGTGCTACTCAGTTCTGGTACACTGTACACTAAGGTCAATTTACTACCAAAGCCACCAACCACAAACATCAGTTATAGAAGGCTGTAACATGTTACATGAAAGTGACAGAGAGGAAAAAGCCTCTGGAACATACTGCTATGCCATCAGCACACAGTTGCTCTTCAGGCATTGTGTAGGACACTTTGTATTTACATCTCAGTCCTAATGTGCCTTGCTGTTTGTAGCCTAGCTCACCTTTGAGCTTAGTGGTCACAGGATACCAGATGGTGTGCTGATTTGTAGCATGGACAAACATAGCTGGATGGCAGCCTCTGGTTTCATTTGCACTTCCCACTTAAGACAGTCTAATTGAATTTATACCCAAAGGATTTACAGGCTATACTGCTTTACACCTAAATGTGAACTTTTTTTGGTATTTAAGGTTCTTAAAAAAATGCACCACCACAATGATACAGTTTCTTTCATTGAAACAACTGCACAACTGTCTTTTCAGTCCTGTGCAATGATAATTTTTAGCACTCAATTGGATCTGTGGGATTTTAAAAAATGTGTGATTGGATTAGGGAACATGAAACCTTTGTTGTTTGTTTAAAATATATATAAGTTACCATGAAGTTTTACAAAAAGTTACTCAAGTCTTTTAATCATTTGTAGAAGTTAAGGGTGTAATACCTGCTTAGGTAGTAGGAGAATAGTAATACCAAAAGATAGACAGCCTTTTCTTTACAAAAGCTTTCATCAGACCTTTCACTGGAGATGGAGGAGGAGATTATACAGTCTTTCACATTTATTGATATAGGATTGATCAATAGAGGTTAAAAATGAGAAGGAAACAGCTGATGTCCAATTAACTTAACATGAATGTCTACAGAACAACTTCTGGAGTCATAAGATTGGTCTTCACAGATGAAAAGGAATTCAGGAAAGGGATAAAAAGTCAGGGTTTCTATGTAAGTTTACAAATAATTTTTGACTTCCTAGTGATGTTGTATCTTGGCTGAGCCAGTGCTTAGAAAATCATACTCAGCTGAACATTGAGAATTTGGGAAAGTTAAGCCTTACCTGAGCTCATGGTTTGTAGGTTATGAAGTTGAGAGAATCTGGTTTCAGTGCACTAGGGTTGAAGTAGTCAATGGATGACTGTTTTAGAAAGAATAGTAGTGATTGCTTTTAATCTGATGGAAAAGAAGTGCTTAGGTTTGTAGACCTTTATGCCTGATTCAGCAATGCAATTGCATTTACGTGGCTGCCCTCCTTACAGAGCTGTGACAGTTCATTGGTTCATCTCACAAATTAATTTCAAACAGATATGTCTAGACAACCAGAGGTAGCGAGCAGATTGAAAGCAGAATAGATTGTTGCTGCAGAAGGAAGAGAAGCTTTCAGATATTTGTGACCTTCCTCTGTCAACATGTCCCTTAAAGTGGTACTCCTGATCAGGATAACTTTCATGACTATTTAATTCATAGTTCAGAGATTATTATGTAATTTAGACTGAATCTTTGGTTTTAGCTGCTCACAGGTGTCATGCACAAAGAAGCAGAGTGAGTGTATATAGGTGTCACTTTTAGAGCAGACTTTCGTTCACCAGGAGAGAGATTCAGGAAGTAGTGGAACAGCTCCAAAATCATCAATTTTGCCTATGCCTCTGCATGGTTTTATGCAAAGTGCTCTGTTGTTTCTTCTTCTAAGTACAATCATACAGGTAGATATCTTGGTGGTTATCTGGTTTGTGTTTCTGTATTGTAGATCACACAGCTTTCTGATAAAAAGGTCTTTCTGAAGATCCACTAAACTAAATGGTGAAATTTCTCTGTACTTGAGTAGGGCAATGAATTCACTAAGAACATTTAATAAACCTCCCTTCAGAAGAAAAATACTGGGTTTATGTCAATAGTCTTTGAGGTAATGGAAACCATTGGATTCCTAGATGGCAGTAGTCTCCAAGCCTATTTCTTACTCATTTGACCCTTGTCAGCTCCATTTAGTCTAGTCATAAGGTTACTGGTTCAAATGAACCTTGCTTTCCTCTTTTTAAGAAGACACAGAAGACATTTTCTATAGCTGCTTTTATATTTTCTTATTCATATCAACTGACCAGATGTCAAGTATCTTGTGGAATGCGTATGCAGCTTGTGGTCATGGGAAAAGCATTCTGCTTTTTAGATAAATGATTTGTTTTCTGGGCTAAATTTGATGGAATAACATTTATTTTCTAAGTATATGCTTCATTTTCTGAATTTGCTTTTGCATTCCTTTGTTGTTGTTGTGAGTTTGTGCTTTTTAATCCTACTGGACTGAAGAGATAAAAATAAATAAATAAAAGGAATACTAAGCAAAATTCACATAAATTTAAAAAAAAAATATTCCAAACCTTCATAACTAATCATGTCAGTCACAGAGACTTTTGAGAACAGGGAATTATTTTCTTTCAATTGTTCTGCAAGAAATATACAGCATCAGCTTCTATCATTTTTACTTTTATCTTCTTTGAATGATGGGCTGACATTATGAAAGAGTGAGAAATATAGCTTCAGTTGTTTTGTGAGTCATAATAACAACACGATGTCATTTATTGATCTATTGATTTAATTAAAAGCAATTTCAGAGCCTGACCCCAGGAAGTTCAGAGTGCTTTTAACTCTAATTCGTATCTCAAGGAAAGGAGAAAAAGGTGAAGGGAGAGCAGGCTTTGTGGAATACAGAATCTAAACTAAGTAGGTAAAACTAAGAAGGAGATAAAAGATTAAGGGAATTTTTGATACTACTATGCTATTTCAAATAATGTAGTGTATAGCTACTGCAAACTTCAGATACAGTCTCAGCTACACTGGAAATAATGTCACCCTTAAATTTCAGTGAAGTATCAATATTGCATTACTAACCTTCTGATAAACATTACTGAGCAGTCTAGCAGCCCTTGTTTTATCTGTGTGGTCATCAGCCAACATACATCTTCCTGTGTTTCATACCAGACTTACTTTCCTGAATAAATGCCTCAGAGTGTTATATTTTGGAAGTTCTTGCCTGTGGCTGTGTCAGAGATTGAACGAGTTAATGTCTCAAATATTGGAGTGGGGCAAGTTTGTACAATAATTGTAGTATATATTTGGTGATGTATGGTTAGCACATTACACAGATTACTAATGTAGTTTCATGCCAATTACCATGCCAATTTTTGTTGTGACCCTGCCAGTTCTTGTGAGTGAATAAAAGTTGAGTTTTGTGAGTTAAAGGATCCTTGGTGTCGTTTCACCTTAATTCTGAGGTGGGAATGAGCGAACCTGAGTCGTCCTGAGAAATTGGGACATGACATCTTAATAGTTGTGGTTTTTTGTCATTGCCACAGAGTTAGACTGGCAGCACCCTGGTGCTGTTTCAGGCAGGGTGACAGAGGGGTGGAGGCTGTGCACCTAAATCTGTACTCTGGTTGGTTTTACTGGAAATTCCAGTGCTCTGACTGGTTGTTTTAAGTGACTTTAGGTGATCCTACAGGTACGTAGCACAGAAAGAATAAACTTAATGGTGGTTTTGATTATGTTGAACAGTTCAGTCCTTTTGAGAGATGGAGGGTTGTGCCATTTTTTCAAAGTAAGTTAGTGTATGCTATTCCCTTTTCTTCTTTTTCAAAAAATCCAGCAAATGGCTTTGTAAATTCAGGCTTAGGCTGCACTCTATCAGGTACAGTTTTAACTCAGTTAAAACTACATAATTTTTATTGTTGTTGTTATTATATTGTAAATAATAGATTGATGATCACCACTTTCTGCAAAAACACAGCAAATAAAATAATATTTTTTTTTCTTTTTTTATTAACAATATACCTGGAATTTTGTTTTACAAAAATCTTAAACATTACAGATCTACTCCCCGAATCCTAAATCCCAGCCCTTCCATTGTCTTCAACTCATAGACTTCTCTTTTAAGAAAGTGATAATGCAACAGTATAATAACAGTAAAGGGAAAGCCAGTATTGCATAATGTTGAGTAGCAAAATTGTACAGTAATACTCATATGAAAATTTTATGTTATCGTTAGTCTTCCAGTATGAAAGACAAAATCATTGCAGTGGAACATTTTCACAGGTATAATCTTGGTGTCTCTGAAAACAAATAGGTCAATTCAGTACCTGTGTTTACACTGCAGGGTACTATTGTCCATACCAGCAATCCTCTTTTTTTTTTTAATCAACACATTGCACAGCAGGGATCTATTTGTATTATTTTACTGAATATTATGCTTTTTTTAAGTCTGTTTCATAAGGCAACCTATGATAATTTTTGCTCATCATCCATGAATAAAAACTCCCCATTTGCTAAGATTAACTTTTAATGAGTGAAATTAAAAATTAAGTCTATCTTTTCTGTACAACACTTGGACATCCTGGTGTTTGCCACAGTATGAGAAATCTAAAATAATAGAAAAAAAATTAATGATAGCAATGAGAATGAATATGTAGAGTATGGAGAGTATCTTTTCTGTCAAGTGTTCTGCATATATGCTGTCATAAAACACAACAGCATGGTATCATGATTATTACTACCAATTCAGTAGTGCATTCTAGATTTGTTTAGATTTTCTGACTTCACTTGCAATTCCTTATATGAAACTGTGTTGTCAGTGCTTGGTGCTGTAGCTTGTTGCCCAGAAAGGTCAAAAAAACATTAAATAAATGTTTTCATTGGTTAGAGGGCTCACTGAAAATATTTTTCCATGAAGAACAGGTCTTTTTGTCCCTCATCCAAATCTTAACAACTGCATTTAGTGTTATAAACCAGTTAGGATTTACCCAATGGCCTTTTGTGAAATGGCTTGGTCTTCCCCAGTCACGTCTTATAGGTCGTATGCCTGACCTGTAAAATTAACGTCACGCCCTAATATCAGCTGATACGTACACAGAGCAGAAGTGATACTGTGCACGTGGGTGAGCTTACCTGTGCTGTGCATGTTGGGAAAAGGGCAGATAACAGGTAGTATCTACATTCTTGTAAGTAAGAACTAATATTTTAAAAAAATATTTCCACAGAATCACTAGGTAGGGAACAGAGCAGGGGAACTAGATAGGATTCAGAAGAATTTAAATTTCTAGCCGAACTTCTATTTTATCTCTTTGGAGTACTTTCAAAGACAGAGAGCAACACACACCTTCTTAGTCTGAACCAGCTATACTTAAGGCAAAGTTTCATGAAACAGAAGAGATAAAATCACTTAGAATATGCTAGCTTGCTTCTTAGCATGTAACTACAGACATCTCAGTAGTAATACACTTTGGTTGAGAAACTCCTCAAACTTTCTATGTAGTACATTTTAAAATATAAATTTTTTTATTCTTTCAATTCATGTTCTTAAACCACACAACTCTTTAGAGGGACAGAACCTGTCTGAAAAATGTGATTATAAAGTTTTTCTGGTAATCTGTGGTATAAAAGATGGAATCACACCTTTTTGTATGAGGATACCAATACTTTACCAAACTACAGAGTAAATTTGATTATCAAAAGAATTGCTATCTCAAAGCTTAGTTTATTCATTTTCCAGAACAACCTTCTCTGTATTACAACTAATCAAACAAAAGGGAAATAGATTTTTCAGTTGCCTTAGAACCAAACTAATTTAGTGTCACTGAATACTGATTTATTTTTATTTCACAATATTGTCCCTGATAATATTTCATACTTATTCTAAGGTGAAGAGACTGTCCATAGTTTGGATTTCACTGCTTACTCTGGGCTTCCTGATTCTGATTTGAATCAGATCTGAGGTGAATTGTCTCTAATGAACTAGTGTGTGGAAATCTTAAAGTCAATTCTGTCACACAGGGAAAGTTTTGGACTATTTTGTAGAGTTTTCTTCCAGGTTTGGTGTGTTAGAGAGAACCTGCAGTGCCATGGTTTTGTATGTTTCTGAGCCTACATGGGCCTGTAAAGGGGTGCCACAGTAATACAGAGGTTATCAATATCCTCCTGCCTTTACCTGCAACTTCCTTTGTTGAAGCAAGAGTCTCTGCAGAGATTGTCACATGTGTATAGTTTTTAAGGACTAAAACCAGTCTGTCATTCTGCTGTGTTGCATTATGTAAAGTTTCCCTTGTTCTAATCAACTATCTTGTTGCAGGTCCCTGTTATTCCTTTTCTAGATAGGCAATGGTATCAAATTCTTCTTGACCAGGTCAATGCACCAGAACTGGCAGCTCATCATATTCACATTCATATTCTTCGACTTAATCTATCAAACAGGGCTGTCAGAAATGAAATAACTAACTTCATGTCTTCCAGCTCAATTTCAAGTTGCACCTTTAGTGTGTAGGATGTCCCAAGTACTTTGCAATACAGTCTTACTGCAGGCATTGTAAAATAAAATGCAACTGGTTTTGTGTGCTGAGAAATAGCTCACACACACACTTGGTTATTTTTCTTGAAAGACAGTATAAAATAAAAGAAAGGTAAGAGAAACAGAACAAGAATAACTTTGTTTTGAGTGAAATCACTGTGACTTTTTCATCCTATTCTGAAAGCATTAAAGTTTAGAAACTCCATGACCTCCCATGTTACAAATGCTCTTAATTTTTTTATAACTTTTTATGGCATATCTTTTGGCATGTTTTATATTATTGTACCAAAAAAAAAAAAAAAAGAAGACAAATCAGGACAGATTGAAGAAATAAGTGTTTAAAAATGAGAAAATGCTCAATTTAAGGTTGATTGTGCCCAAACCTATTTTTTTCATTTGATACCTTCTTAGATTCTTAAATATTTTGTTCTCTGACAAGACTTTTTCCTAAAATTTATCACATATCAGAATAAATAAAAATTTTGTCATGAAGAATATATATAATATGCTAACCTTATTCACTACAAAATTTGGAAGAAGTTTTGTGCAAGGGACAAAGAACTATGAGAAGAAATGTGTGGTAAAGGATAGGACTTAACTGCTTTACACATTGGATTATATCTTTGCCTTTGCAAGAGAGTGCCTATGTCGTGGCTTGCAAGGTCTGGATTTCATGGTTGATGATTACTTTTTCTCATGCATGTAATATAATGGTAATATATCATACAATTAAACACACTCAGAGTATACTTGCAGGATGCTAAATTAAAGCAACATGTGCAACATTGTCTGGCATTCGTAATGTTTTTTAATAAACAGACACTTACCTGAATAAATTCCATGGCATAGTTAGAGCTGCTTAGAAATCTGAAGCAAGGTAAGAAAACAGAGGGGTGGGTGATCTTCTGTGGAATTTATCCTGGTTGGAGGAGCAGAGAGCTGTTGATAGGTGCTGAACCCAAAGGCTTGGATACAAGCTGGAAGAGGTGTTAGAGGATGGATGCAGGTGGGCAACAGGCCAGAAATGGCTATGGTTGCTCATAGCTGCCAGCAGCTTTGCTGTCATGTCTAAGGGACAGCCCAGGAGAGGAAAACACTTGCATTGGTAAATAGTTGTTGGTCAACAGTGTGATTCTCAGCAGTCATGACCACCTAGCACCTTGCTTCCCAAGCAGAGCTTTTGAAACATGCCCCTTAGTTGCATGCATTAAATTTTTCCTGCTGCATATCTCCTTCACTCATAGCAATCCCCCAAATAAATGTCCCATCAGTTAAATTTCTATCCCATGAGAAGGCCTATCTGTTGTTCCCCCCAAAATCTATTTGAATCTAACTACTAACTTCAGACTTGGGTAGGATTATACCACAGGTACTGCAGTTGGAAGTCATCAAAGTCCAAAGAGTGAATTAAATTAAGCATGTTAATCACACCTTCTTCTGAATTTTACCTGCTATCAAATTCAATTGCCAGTAAGAACTGGAAGAAATGTAAGAGGTTTTCTTGTCTCCACAATAACAGATTCCAAATGAATGTTTGCAAATTATAATAATTAGTAAGTTTCTAAAAGGTTTTAAAAAATCACTATGACTTCCTTCTTCTAGTTTATCAAAATGTCATTTAATATAACAAAAGAGCAGAACTGTGGCATAAGTTATTATGCTCTATAAATAATGAGTGGGAATGAATGAATGGTAAAAATGTGCAGCTAATAGGTGGGAAGCAACAGATTCTGAAAGATGTTTCTACATAACCTTAAACAATTCTTGTTAATGGACAAATTTTATTTACAAAAATCTAAGTCTCTTTGCAGAAAAAATCCTAAACAAAGTTATGCTCCCTAGATTTATCAGATAAATGATATGCTGTTGATAACCTCATCCAGCTACATTCAAAATTAAAAAAGCAAGCTAGCCATTCTTGCATAGATGAAGTAAGACCTTAATGAATAGCAATGGGTATATTCCTATCCTGCTGTGGAATTGACCTGAAAAATGTGTGTGTGCAACAGTAATTTATGCTAATTTGATTTATGAGTCTAAGTACCCACGCAACCAGATAAGACCATATATTCATAAATATATGCTCCCTTAATTACAGACTTCACATTGTCTTGACATGTTCTTTTTGTTTGTTTATTTTGTTTTTCTTTCACAGTCTATAGAAAACTGTGGTAAATTAAATGTATTTCTTCTTTTAGTCCAAAGAATGGTTTATGTGTTAAATCCACTAATAATCAGCATTGGTGAAGCTATTTCTTTTCTTTTCTGGTGAATGTATCTCATTTCTTCCTTCTGTTTTGCTTAATAGTTAGTTTCTATGTTTTGCAAATGAGACAACTCAAATAATAGCCTGAACACAAAAGGTGTAATAATTAATTACAGCATGAATCACCAGAAAATTCTACTTTTAATACCCTCTGTATGTACAATAAAGGGGAATTGAAATATTTTTTTTCTGTGTGTCAACATTCTCCCTCCTTTTACTTCATTAAATCAAGATGATATAAGTCCCAGGAGACAGCAGTGCAAATTTTTAAGCTGTATTGATTTAACCTTCCCTTTGTAAATATTTCATAGTTCTATAATGTGCAAATGCAGTCATGCACAGAACAAAGGATTGCACTTTTCTGTTAGTACACAGAAGGGCCATATGACAGTATTTATTATGCCATTTAAACAACATCACATAGGAAAACACATGAGGATATTTTGTCATTGTTATAAATGTCAAGGAGGATTGATACAACACTATTTTTCAAGTGAAATTTTCATTAAGAAAGGCTATTTCAAACTGCGACTTTCTTGAAGGAATATAAAGCCATTTGTTAATTACAGTTTCAATACCTTTTTCTAGCTTCCCTCTCCCGCCATAATTTGATGTAGATTTGTGTGATGAAATGTACTTCTCTCAGTGCTTCACAGTTTTCTGTTATCTTCCAGACAATTTTGAGTTCTGAAAATTAACATCCTGATAATTTTCATGACAGATGAGTGGATGAAGCTTTTGGGGTGGATTATCCCGTCTATAATGGCTACTATATATTCTTCTGGCAATAAAAAAAAATCCTCAAAATTGCATGTACTGAGGCCCTGAACAACGCCATAGTAATTTGTATGGAGATTATGACTCTTCTAAAAGCCTCTTTGTAAAAACATCATCCAAAAGTAAAATAACGTTCTGAGAATTTCATTCTAATATTAACTTTTTCTTGGTTACTACATGCTATATTTCTAAACACTGATGTCTAAATTGATCTTATTATTAAAGACTTTTTCCTGAACCACGAATGCTACTGCTTCTTGCAGTAGCAATCTGATGTTGACAATTTCAGTGCCAGTAGTGGTAGAGTTTAAATCAAAAAGGAGACCTGTTGCTAGCATGCAAAAGCTTCTCGTGGGAAATTCATATTTTACACTCTCTTTCTGGCCTGATTAAAAGTGTAAATCTTGTGTAGAAATTTACAGTATCATTCATGTTTCCAGTTCTTCAGATTTTAAAAGATCATATATATAAGATCAAGATAATCTACACCTAACCATAACTGTACTGACATTAAAATATCAGGCCCTTTTTCCTGTCAAAGTACTTTTCTCAAAAATATTTTTATTGGAGTGATACCAGTTAGTGTGAACTGAACATTGGCCTTTTTTCCCTCTATTAATAGTATATCATCCTTGATGTTTTGGAAGAATCAGTGTAGTATCCATCTCCATCAAGTTTCATTATGACAGAGTAGCATTAACATTACTGAGGGTACTCATTTTAGGAACATTATGTTACTTAGTCTGCTCCACTACCATCTGTAAGATGTCACACAGTCTTAATAAGCATACTATTTGCTTTAATGACAGATTAAGTCTTTTATTGTATTGAGACAACTCTTCTTTTTTAAATACATTTCATTTACAACCTCAAGCTTGACTTAGCTTTTCCTAGAAGTCAACTTTCCAGGAAAATGAGAGAGAAACAATCTGTCATTTATTTACAAATGTGGGGTTTTTTTTTTTGCTTCCCCTTGTCTGTGTATTACCACAAGCTGTCAGTCTACAGAAAACACACGGAATTTATGCTCTGAATAAGGCCTTACAGCTATGCTTTTAAGTTAACTTTGGGTTTACATATACATATGTATATATACATATATATATATATATAAGGCAAGCTATACTTGAAGTGTGACAAATGTTCATCAGCCTCACCATCTGTCAAAAAATAGCCTTACAATAGTATAATAAAATGGAGTCAGGGAAATTAACAGTAAAAAAGAACTAATCTGCTACCATATGCCCCCACATGGGCCTTATTACTGGATTGAACGGGATTAATTTTTGACATAATATGCAAAAGTCTGAAAGTTGGAAAGGTTTATTTCTTAAATATTCACATTTGTGTGGATAGTTTGCGTGATACCGTGGTTTTAGAAATAAAGGTTGGGACGGTCTTAAGTAATAATTCTGGTATTTAATGTATATTAGGACTCCACACTGAATTTTATCATGTTTCATAAATTTATCCTGGGTATTCCGATGACCTCTTCTCCTCTTTTCATATCAGGAATAGAAGAAAGCAAAAAAAGACTCATGCATTACTCCCTTTTTTAGCACTGGACCTTAATAAACCAGCACCAAGGCTAGGTGAAGTACTGCAAAAAGGGATCCTCAGCCCAGTCGGACACCAAAAAAGTCAGATGTCATAACATGGTTAAAGTGAATAAAATCCTGAATGGACTCTGCTTTGTTAAGAAAACTCAGCAAACCATAATATTGATGTTTTCCTTAATTTTTAAAAATCTTTTAGAAATCAAAATGTCCATGTAACTTTGCTCTGAAGTCTCAGTCCTTGGACCCAATTCTCTGTTGTGGGAAAAAATCCTGCACCTAAAGCAATGTTCATCTCTCAGTTCACAGGGTGAATAGTTGTACATATTAGCAAACAGATGTGTGTGCAGGTACTAATTTTGCTGACCTAAAACTTTTTTGTTAATGGATTATTTTTTTATTAGAAAAATATGTATTTTGAAGACAGTAAGTTTTAGCTTTGAAAGTTAGGTAGCTACTAGTTACCTTAAACTCTCCTGATTCTACATGCTTTCACTCCTCTTTGCTGGTGTTTTATGTCTCCTTTCAAGAGCTATGGTTTCACTCACGCCGTTCCTCATCTCTCCTCTTGCACTTCATTACAGAAACCATGTTTTCAGTTTTTCTTGGTAAGTATTTCCTGTATACTAAAGTTTTTGTTGTTTAAAAAGTTACCTTTTAAGCCAATTTTTACTCAAAGAATTTTCTGCTTTCTCATTGGAGCTGTGAAAGACTGAGTGCTCTGAAAGATTATCCTTTCCAGCTCCTGACTGGTATTAAGGGAGCCCTGCAGGCTGGCTGTAGCTAGATCCAAAAGTACTGGTTATAAATTTACAAGGCAAATATGCCCCTTTGAAGGGGTACCATACTGCATGTGAGTCAGCAATGTGCATCCAGCATATGCATCCAGCAACTAGGCTACACAGAAATACTCGACATTATCAATCTCCTACCACATCAGATATTTCTTACCTTAATTCTCACCTGCAACAGCCTAGCAGTGAGCCTCAGGGAAAAGTGGAAAGGTAAACCTTGACTGTTTTCCCCAAGGTCATCCTGAATAAAGACAGCTTGCTAGAGTTCAAATTTATTGCTTATAATAAATGCCGAGGCAATCAGCTCCAGTGCAGGCACATTCTGCTGTGGAGCATGGGATCATGGTGTACGAGGCGGGTGTCGGGAGCAGGGGAAATCCCCGGAGAGTTTGGAGACTCACCAGCTTGCTGACGAGGCATGCGTGGGGCCAGGAGAAATGGCCATCGCCCCTCTCCCACCAAGGGCAGCCGCCACCAGAGTGGGCGAACAGGGCCTGGCACAGCAGCTGGTGCAGGAGGGGACCTCGTCAAAGGAGGGCATGCCACCAGCCGAATAGAGAGGCTTGAAGTCCAGATAACCCAGCAGCCAGGCACCATTCTGTGACCACCGTTCTGCACAGGCCGAGGGCATGTATCCTACCTGACCCTCAAGGCAGAATGGTGGGCACTCACCCAAGAGCAAAGGCTGCAGCTCCGGCTGAGGGATCTGCACCATCTACCCCAGCGGTGGCTGATGCCTCAACCCAGACAGAGTGGCTGGATGGATAGGCTGCAGTGCAGACCTCAGACTGCAGGAGGTGCCTAGACCTTTCTCCTGGGGCAGGGACAGCCAGCAGACCTGCCCGCAAAAGGTGTGCCCACGTGGAGGACCTCCTGCAGCAGGTGGCTAAGCTGCATGGGGCTGTGAGAAGGCTGTGTAACATTAAGGAGGCTCAGAAGGGCTTAGACAGCTGGTTCCAAGTGCAGTCTGCAGCGGACCCACAGCCCATGGCCAAACAGCCAAAAACTCCCCCACTGCCACACACAGAAGAGATGGGGGCCAATAATGCACAAGAAGGGAAGCTTGCAATGGCAAAGACCAGCAGGAGGAAGGGACTTCTCCCAAAGCCTGAGGTGCCCTTGCAGAACAACTTCACCACTCTGCAGA
>JANZLQ010000079.1:41045025-41056463 GCA_026212715.1 Elanus axillaris
TAGGCAACTCTCTTCTGAGAGGTATGGAGGCACCCATCTGCCAACCTGACATGCTTTTAGAGAGGTGTGCTGCTTACCAAGGGGCTCCTATCAGGCTTGTCACCGAGAGAGCACCAAGCCTCCTACAGTCCACCAACTATTATCTGCTGCTGTTGTTTCATGTGGGCACCTGTGATACAGCTAGGAGCTGTCTGAGGAGTATCCAGAAGGACTACAGAGCCCTGGGAGCAGCCATAAGGGACTCAGGAACACAGATAGTTTTTTTCTTCTATTCTCCCAAAGGGCAGTGGTTTAAAAGGACCAGTCAAATCTGATGAATCAACAAATGGTTATGGGACTGGTGCCACTGCCAGGTTCAGCTACTTAGACCATGACACTCGCTTTGAGAGACCTGGTCTGCTGGGGGCTGAGGGGATCCATCTGTCAGAGAAGGAAAAGAGCATCTTCAGTCATAGGTTTGCCAAGCTGGTGGAGGGCTTTAAACTAAAGTTGCCAGGGGAGGGGAACTCAATCCATTCCACTCTTCCCAGTTTGACACCAGTGCCAGCAATAGATGCTCAGAGCCTGGAGAGGGATCACAGGTCAGCAGGAGAGCACCTGAAAAGCAGCATAAAGGAATTCCAGCCACTCCAGCCAGTAAGTCAGCTTCATCGGGGGCCCAGCTTAAATGCCTCTATACAAATGCACACAACATGGCGAATAAACAAGAGGAGTTAGAGGTGTGCACACGCTTGCAGGGCTATGATCCTATTGCCATCATGGAGATGTGGTGGGATGGCTCCTATGACTGGAGTGCGGAATGGAAGGATACAGGCTCTTTATGAAGGACAGGCATGGGAGATGAGGAGGGTGTGCTGCTGGATGTCGATGACAAGTCAGAGCGCATGGAGCTCTGCCTGGGGATGGATGAGGAACTGACTGAGAGCTTATGGGTCAGGATTAAATGGACGGCAGGGTTAGGTGACATTTATAGTGGGGGTCTGCTACAGGCCACCTGACCAGGAAGACTTAGCAGATGAGGTCCTCTATAGACAGATCGGAGCAGCCTCACATTCACAAGCCCTGGTTTGCATGGGTGATTTCAGCTACCCCAATATCTGTTGGAGGGACAACACAGCAGGACATGAGCAATCCAGGAGTTCCTGGAACGCACTGATGTCAACTTCCTTCTCTAAGCAATGGAGGAGTCAACAAGGAGAAGTGCTATGCTGGACCTTGTTCTTACCAACAAGGAGGGGCTGGTGGGGAAAGTGAAGCTCAAGGGCAGCCTTGGCTGCAGTGACCATGAAATGGTGGAGTTCAAGATCCTTAGGGCAGCAAGGAGGGGGCACAGTAAGCTCAATACCCTGGACTCCAGGATAGCAGGCTGTGGTCTCTTCAGGGATCTGCTTGGAAGAGTACCATGGGATAGAACCCTGTAGGGGCGAAGGGCCTAAGAAAGCCAGTTATTATTCAAGGATCACTTCCTCCAGTTTCAGGAGCAATGCATACCAACAAAGTGGAAGTCAGGCAAAAATGCCAGGAGGCCTGCATAGATGAACAAGGAGCTTCTGGACAAACTCAAACACAGAAAGGAAGCCTACAGAGCATGGAAGCAAGGACAGGTAGGAGCAATACAGAGAAATTATCTGAGAAACCATGGATCAGGTTAGGAAGGCCAAAGCCCTGATAGAACTACATCTGGCCAGGGACATCAAGGGCAACATGAAAAGCTTCTTATAGGTATGTTGATGATAAAAGGAAGACTGGGGAAAGTGTGGGCACACTCTGGAAGGAAACAGGAGACCTGGTTACCTGGGATATGGAGAAGGGTGAGGTCCTCTTTGAATTTTTTGCCTTAGAACTCACCAGCATGTGCTCCAGCCACACCGCCCAAGTCACAGAAGGAAAAGACAAGGACTGGGAGAATGATCTGTGCACTGTAGGAGAAGATCAGGTTTGAGACCATCTGAGGAACCTGAAGGTGCACAAGTCCACGGGACCTGATGAGATGCATTCTCAGTTCCTGAAGGAACTGGCAGATGAAGTGACTAAGCCACTATCCATCATAATTGAAAAGTCAAGGCACTCTGGTGAAGTTTCCACTGACTAGCAAAGGAGAAACATAACCCCCATTTTTAAAATGGGAAAAAAGAAAGACCCAGGGAACTACAGGTGAGTCAGTCTCACCTTTGTGCCCCAGAAAGATCATGTAGCAGGTCCTCCTGGAAACTATGCTAGAGCACATGGAAAATATGGAGCTGATCGGTGACAGCCAACATAGCTTCACTATGGGCAAGTCATGTCTGACAAATTTGGTGGCCTTTTATGATGGGATTACAGCATTGGTAAGTAAGGGAAGAGCAGTGGACATCATCTACCTGGACTTATGCAAAGCATTTGACACTGTACTGTATTACATCCTTTTCTCTAAATTGCAGAGACATCTATTTGATGGATGGACCACTCAGTGGGTAAGGAATTGGCTGGCTGGTCACACTCAAAGTGTTGCAGTCAATGGCTCAATGTCCAATTGGAGACCAGCAATGAATGGTGTTTCTCAGGGGTTGGTGTTGGGACCGGTGTTGTTTAACATCTTTTTCGGTGACGTGGCGAGTGGGATTGAGTGCACCCTCAGCAAGTCTTCTGATGACACCAAGCTGTCTGGTGCTGCCAACACCCTGAGGGAAGGGGATACCATCCAGAAAAACCCTGACAGGCTTGAGAGGTAAGCATTTGTGAACCTCATGAAGTTCAGCAAGGCCATGTGTAAGGTCCTGCACAAGGATTGGGGCAATCCCAAGCACAAATACAGGTTGGGAAATGAGTGGATTGAGAGTAGCCCTGTGGAGAACGGCTTGGGGGTATCAGTGGATGAAAAACTGAATATGAGCCAGCAATGTACACTTGCAGCCCAGAAAGCCAATCACATACTGGGCTGTCTCAAAAGCAGTGTGGCCAGCAGATCAAGGGAGGTGATTGTCCTCCATCTGCTTTGCACTCAGAATACCCTCTCTGGAATACTATGTTGAGGTCTGGGGCTCCCAAGATAAGAATGACATGGACCTGCTTGAGCATGTCCAGAGGAGGGCCACGAAGATGATCAGGGGGCTGGAGTGCCTCTCCTATGACCATAGGCTGAGGGTTGAGGTTGTTTAGCCTAGAGAAGAGAAGGCTCCAGGGAGACCTTATAGCAGCCTACCAGTGCTTAAACAGGGGCCTTCAGGAAAGATGGGGAGGGACTTTTTTTAGCAGGGATTTTAGTGATAGGATGAGGGGTAACAGTTTTAAACTGAAAGAGAGTAGATTTAGGTTAGGTATTAATAATAAGTTCTTTACTGTGAGGGTGGTAAGACACTGGAACAGGTTGCCCAGAGAAGTTGTGGATACCCCATCCTTGGAAGTGTTAAAGGCCAGTTTGGATGGGGCTTTGAGCAACTTGGTCTAGTGGAAGGTGTCCCTGTCCATGGCAGGGGAGTTAAAACTGGATGATCTTTAAGGTCCCTTTTAACCCAAACCATTCTGTGATTCTGTGATAAATCTAGGTAAATAAAGCTGCAGAGACCCTTTTTTTTTTCTCCCTGTAAATAAGGCTAAACTACCTATCTAATTGCATTTGCAAGATTTTAATAAAGAAGCCAAAGAATTCTTTTGCTGTATTACTTCAGCACACAATTAAAATGCAACATTAAAGAATGGAAAATATTTTAAATGATAATTCAAAGCAAAAGTTCTTGTTGAAAAGCAAAATTTTTGGAATATTTTTCTAACAGTAAACATATTGTGAATGTAACTATTGCTAGAATATAGGTGTGAAAATATGCAAATGAAACTACTACATATATTGCTGCATTTTAGCACTGGATTATTGCGTTTTGGAGAACTAAGCAAGTTGGAGAACTTTTACTGTTCATCTCAATCATTTATTTATTTAAAGAATAGAAGTATCAAAGGACTGAGACATAAAGAAGTATCAAGATACAAGAGTGATGGGTGATCCTGATAAGTATCTAAAATAATTCAAATCTTAAAAAAAAAAATCAAAGAAAGGACTAAGAGGCAAAATAAATAAAAGTCATGAGTGAAATCTGAGTGCTAGGTTCCTTGGTAATAATAAAGGGTACAGTTTTAAAAAAAGAATGACAATTGTTTTTAATCTGTAAATTGTAGAATTAAAATATCATAGTTTAGTGGAAGTATAAAAAGTGTGCATGCCCATATTCAGCCTTCACATAATGGTGTGCTAGACACTTAATATTTGATAGTAATCAAACCTTAGCTTTAATAGTCATAATTTTTCATTATAATTAGGTTACAAATTTGGTTCATGGATATTAAGACTTCAATGAAATTTTCACAAAGCACATTTCCATTCCATTTAGCTTCAGTTTCAACACTTATAATGAAAACAAACAAAACAAATACCTGCATATTATTTATGAATGGGGGACACAATATAATCAGGCTTCTGGTCAGGCAGCAATATGCACTGTACTCTGATTTTAATAGTAGAGAGGAGTAAACAAGATATTAGTGACAACGGTATGTAATTTCAACTGGACTGGGAATTGTTGTGAACCAACCTGTTGTCAACATGTTGTGAACTCAGAGACAAAATAAACTGAAAAAATAGGCTCTACACAGCATTGCTTATTGAGCTAATGGGGATTATTTTGGGCACAGGAAACTGTCTCTGTGTGGAGTGATGAAAGATAAGAAACGTTGCCTGAGAAAAAAAAGGACAGCAAGATGAAGTTTTAAATTGAAAGAAAAAGAGCAATCTGGGGAAAGTAAACTCCAGGACACAGTAAAGTTTTGTGGCACAGTGGGATCATACACAAACTTGTTCCAAAGCTTGACTTTCTGCTCCAACATCCTCTCTGTGCTCATGCCTCTCTGGATTTTCAGGCATTTCTGCTCTTTCATAAAAGTTTTATGAAAATGAGGAGGCAGGACACCCACTCACTCTTGTTTCCCCAAGAACTTGCCTTTTAGCTACACTAAGCAAGAGATAAAAATAAATGAGGAAGGCAAATAAGGTCCAAAAGGACCAACAAAGTAAAAGTTCTATGTAAGAAGCTGAGTTATAAGCCATTTCTGGAGAAGCTGAAGGAAACTGAAGAAAAGCTAGCTAAGTTGGACAGTCCTGAGATATTTCTATGTTTAGGTTAAGTTACCTTGGCATTAATGTTCTTCTAAATTTACAGAAATGTTCTTCAAATTTTATAGAGCTCTTTTAATGTGACACATGTGCAGTTCATACAGCAATTTAAAATAACATCCTGCAGTTTTTTTATAGTAAGGCTCCCAATGGTGGTTGCCTTAAAAAAAGAAAAACAAAAAACCAAACCATGATCGCAAAGCACCACCCATGTTACTTCAGGCAGAGGAGTGAAAACTATTAAGTCCTCTCATACTTTATAAGAGGGACTCTGAAATTTTGAGTAACTCTTTGAAATGACTGATAAGTCAAAACAAACTAAAACATTGAATTATTTATTTCATAGGATGTAACATCGATACAGCTGAAGAATGCACTAAATATAAGCAAGGGAGGATTGGATAGTGACTATAAAAATGAAGAGTATTTTGGGTTCAGCTTTTTTTCTTCTACTAGAATCCTCTGCTACCCTGAGCAAGGATATTCTGAATTTTCTAAAACTTTAGGAAAAAGAATATGGTCTTACAGAGAGATAATTTTGATATTATGACAGTGTCACTGGAAATAATTACATAAATTTTTCTTAGAATGTACAGATAGAAGGTATCCAGTTCTGAATAAAAAGGAGACTAAATAGTAGAAAGAGCAGTTTAGGCTGAGGAGACCTGTGTCTTCAGTACAAGTAAAGTTTGCCTTTTCCCTGACAATAAGGGATCTACTATAGTAAACAGTGCTGCTTTTCCTCATAATTCCACTCAGTAACTTGTTTGAAATTAATGCTGAAAATCCATGTACTGTTCAGTTCCAATGAGGAAGTGTTGATTTGTGTCATATATGACATCCACATTATTTGTATTGCAACCCAGATCTGTCAGAAGAATTGTTTTCAAACTATTTTTTCCCCAGATATAACATGTCTTTATTGTAATTTTGTAGATAAGCACAGATAAATGTGCAAGGAGGGGAAAGATTTTTCTCATTTCCACGATTACAGTATTTGGTTTTAATGAGAACTTCAGAGTTAATCTTTGTGTACCTTCTTATCTGATTTTGCTCTGCTGAGATTTTTAAACATAAATGTCCTGAAGCAAAATACCAGTAATCTTAAAACATGGGAGGCAGATAATATGCCAGTCAAACTGTTGTCTTTGATGCCCTCTACTAGAGACAAAGCAAAATGCCTGCTTTTCATCATGAAACTGACCCCTGCACCCAAATGCTATCACCAGAAAACACCTCAAAAGGAGGATGAGGAATATTTTCTTTGTCTCTACATCCGTTAGCAAAACAAAGAAAAGGAAAACTGAGGAAGGTGATTTTTTGGATGGAGTTGCTGTTGTAGCTAAACCATCAGGACAAGCAGGTATTACCACCCATGTAACAGAAAATTCAAATTTAGTTTCAAGGAGTTGGAGCTGGCTCATTCAGAGTCCTGGCAGCGGGGTAAAGCACTTGATGCAGTTCATTGTCTCAAGATGGACTGTGGTGATAAGAGAAAGTCTCAAAACATATTACAGTCAAAGTGGGGACAGTAACTTTGTAGCAGTGTCTGTTTTAAATGAGGAACTGTCACAAGAGTAGTGCGTCAGGGTCATGTGTCCCCAGTGACCGAGTTGATGAATGAGCAGACTGAACTAGCTGGAGTCAGATAATTGGTTTGTAGTTTTTCAATCTAGCTAGTCTTGCCTTTTCTTGTATGTTTGACAGTCATATAATTTTTGAACAGTGGGAAAAAAATGTTTTGGGTTTGAAGTATATGTAAAGTATTCTGAGAAATACTTTCTTAGAACTTCAGAAGTTAAAAAATATACAACCCTTAAGAGAAGACTACAGCATGAAATGATGAATTAGACTTTGACCTCTTATTCATCTCTAAAAGAGCTCAGCTAGTCTTAACCAGAAAAGGAGGTTACCATCTTACCAATTATTTTTAGGCTAACTATATGGTGTTAAAGCACATGCTACTTCTCCTGTATGTCTACTGAGCATTCAATAACTTGGTCTCAGCTTACTCAATGAAATAAGTTAATGTGAACAGTGGAGTAAGTTCACATGAACAGCAAAATCAAATTTAAAGCAGGGAAATGTTACTAAATTCCTAAACAGTAGAGTACATAAAAGACTGAAAATAAATATTTACCTTGGAATTCCAGCCATCTGATTTACCAACAAACAAAGATTACAATAGTACTCTTTTCTTTCAATTTTTGCTTAATGTTATCAAAAGAAGAGATAAATGGTCACATTTCAAACAAGTCTTATTTCAAGAAATCTGCTGAACTACATTCTAGCTTAAGGTCAGAATTAGTAGTGCACAAAATCAACAGTTGATCTGCAAAAAAAAAATCATACTGCAGTGTCTCTAATTGTTAAGCAAAGTAATACAGAAGAAGCCTAGAAGCTTCACAACACCTATAAACTGAACGCTGAAATATTTTTGAAAAGGAATCAACAGTGGTTTGCCAGGTCAGAGGTAAAACTGTGGTGCCTTAGGTTGGGAGAGGCTTGTAGACCACAGCTGATGAGAAAATCTGGCAGCAGCCAAGAATTGCCTTATTTCAGAAAAGCAGTAGTACTACTCTTCCACCCACTACTTACAGAGCTGGACTGGTGAATTTGCCTTTGACATTTTGTAAGTGTAAGCAGCATAAAACACAAACAAACAAAAATACAGAATATCATTACATCATTTGGAGACACCAGTCAAGAGTTACTAACCATTTAATGTGGAGTCAACTGGCAGACAATCTATTGTTTGCCTGATAACAAGATTTACATGTATGTACATAAAACAAATGATGCAGTTGCTCTGTGGATCACTCTCAGTTCCTGTCATTTAGAATAGACTCATTGTCTAAAATATTTAACAAAGATTTTCACTCCTAATACATATTTTTCATAGCAAGTATGGAAATTAGGTGATTTAGAGTGCTGATCCATGTTAGCTTCCTTTAATGATAAAGCTAGTTAGAGATCCCTATATTCCCTTCAGTGTTTTGCTCCATCACTTGTGCCTGTGGATGAGTTTGTGAGATCATGCTTTACACTGCATTGATGAAATGGTTTTAATTACAAGAAAAACAAGAAACAAAAGAAAGGAGAAAAGAAAGATATGATTCAGAATTAAAGTTATTTAAAGATGTGTGAGAACTTGGGACTGCAATTTCATGACTGTGAGAAAAGGTGGTGCCATTATAAAGTTTGTGTCACTTCATCTCTATGTGTATGTTTCTGCATCTTCCCTTGCACATTTATAGGACTCTAACTGAAGACTAACCTGCACACACACACGCACTCAAAGCACAGCAGATCCTTGACCTACTTTATTATGCAGTTGTGAATGTGCATTTGATGTATTACACAGTTCATGAGTGTGAATCCCAGTGTGTGGGAAAGTGAGAAAGTCGAGCTGAGGGCATGGAGGAGGCAAGGCCTCCCTTCAGAAGTACTCCTTGCTTATGGTAGCCTTAAGGCAACTATGAAGCTGCAACTGGCCAAATGGCCTCTTGACCAGAATATAAACTCAGTTCAATAGGAGTAAATATGATTATATATTTTATATTACATGTTTTGTGTGCTAATGAGAGATGCATGTTCTAGACTTGTACCTTCTCCATACTACCAAGGATATTCTATGATCAAGCTGATGAGTCCTGTGGAAGATATTGTGCTCAAACCCTCACCATTTTGGCCTCAAGTAAGTCACAGCAGTTTGGAGTTTGCAGTGTGTTGGTTGGTAGCAGTTGGGATATGTTATCTATGTCTGTTATCTAGTCTTGTTGGGTAACTAAAGAACAAGAATTGGACTGCAAACTATCTACCCTCATTCTTGGCCCACCAGAATGTATGGGTTTGTGTGTGTGTATAAAGTAACAGAAACAGAAGAAATAAAATTAGGTTCCCCAATAACAAGAAGCGTAGAATATGGAGCAAAAGTAAAGGAAAAGCAGAAAATCATTACAGAATAATGCTTGTCCCTAGGAGAGGTGGGCAATGTATACTGAAACAGAGAAAAAACACTTGTACTAATGTATAAACTCACAATGACATAAAACTCTGTTTTGTATTACTGAACCATTTTTAATCAATAAAAAGTGGACTAAGTAGTTTTCTTACAACTTTCACAGGAAGATAATATAAGATTAAGTTATATTAATAATTTGTTGTAATACAATACTAAGATATATTAAAAATTTGTTATTCCAAAAATTGCATCAAAACATATGTGCAACAGACACATAACAGAATAAGAAAGAAGGCTAGCCACTTAGCAGCTATTTATAGATAAGCACCTGGATATATCCCCTATTTTTCTGTTTAGCTGCTTGTCCTGGTTTTGGCTGGGATAGAGTAAATTTTTCTTCTAGTAGCTGGGATAGAGTTATGGTTTTGATTTAGTATGCGAATAATGTTGATAACACACTTACGTTTTCAGTTGTTGCTATAATAAGTCAAGAATTTTTCAGCTTCTCATGCCCAGCCAGCTAGAAGGCTGGAGGAGCACAAGAAGTTGGGAGGGGACACAGCCAGGGCAGCTGACCCAAACTGTCCAAAGGGGTATTCCATACCATAGGACACCATGTCCAGTATATAAGCTGGAAAGAGTTGGCCTGGGGGGGTGCAGATCACTGCTCAGGAACTAACTAGGCATCAGTGTGTGAGTGGTGATCAATTGCATTGTGCATCACTTGCTTTGTATATTCTAATCCTTTTATTAATGTCATTTTATTATTATCATTATTGTTTTCTTCCTTTCTGTCCAATTAATCTGTCTTTGTCTCAACCAACAAGTTTCAAAATTTTTTTTCCCAATTCTCTCTCCCATCCCATTGGGTTGATGGGGAAGTGAGTGAGCAGCTGCGTGGTGCTTGGTTGCTGGCTGGGGTTAAACCAAAAAGCTGCTGAAGTGTTGTCATGACCAGGGCTGGACAGACCAGGGAGTCATGTTCAAAACTCCCTCGGGCTAAATTAAGTTGAAGCAATCAGTTAGGCACCAAACAGTCAGTTAAACACTTTATTCATGGCAGAAACAAGCTGAACTTGGAAGGCATTAACAATATGTGGCGGGGTTTCTCTCAGCAGGAATTGTGATGAAACTACCTCAGTAAACCATGTAACCCGTGGTAATCATACACATCAATTCAGGGAATAAGGAGATCCCTCCCACTGAGTCATGAGGTTCAGAGCGGACCCCTTTGCTTTCTAGACTCCTTCTCAGAGAGGAGCCCAGGGGTGGCTGGATCCACTCCTAGTCCCAGACTTGGTCAATGGTTTTATGTCTAAAGGGATGAGGTGTAGGGATTATGGAAAAGGAAAGAGAAAGAGAGAACAAGACAGAGAGAGAAAAAGGAAGAGAAAAGAGAAAGATTTCACTGGTCCTGGGTCCAGCTTTGGTCCAGTCAGTCTAGGGGTGCAGCCTGCCGAGGGGTCCAGTTCCTGTGGGCTTCAGTTTATGTCCTTTTATCATCTCCTTGCCGCTCCTTCAGCCAGGCAGTTGATCTCATTAGGCTAATTAGGTGTCACGTGTGGTTTGTGTTTCCAGAACCTTCAGGAAACGGGTTGGTGGGCTTGGGGGTCATCTGTGGAGTAACTTCTCCTTCTGTGCAGATATGGCCATTGTTTGATCATTGGCCATGCATGGTGAGCTGTCCTGCTCAGTGTATCAGAACAGGGAGCTGAGTATCCTCCAGCATGCCATCCCTCCCCTTCCTGTTGCTAATGTCCTGTGCTAATTAGATTCTTTTCACCTGAGGTTCATTGCTATGCAGAGTTCCTTGTGAAGCAGAACTTGCCCCACCACAATGTTTGAGCCATTAACTCCGTCAGTCTCTCACAGATGTCCAAAAACTTTAGGACAAAATTGAGAACACAGTTGGCCCAAACTAGCACCTTGTTCTTCAGTTGGTACAAGTTCTGAGTGATAATTTTATCTGTCTCTTGAATCTGAACCATAGCTAAACTGGGAGGTGGGGAAGGAAGGATACAGGTTAAAATAATGATTCAGCATTTTGAAAGCTATCAAGATCTTAGTTGTTTTATAAAACAAACAAGTTGTGGTTGCAACTGGAAGTCATAAGAAGAGGCTGTAATGTAAACACAGGACAAAATTGAAAGCAATAGTAATCTGCCTAACTACTCAGAGGAGAAAACCTTGGGGCAGGACAATATAGGTATGAATCATAGAATCATAGAATATCTCAAGTTGGAAGGGCCCCATAAGAATCATCGAGTCCAACTCCCTGCTCCTTGCAGGACCACCTATAACTAAACCATATGACTAAGAGCATCGTCCAGACGC
>JANZLQ010000079.1:41056563-41076392 GCA_026212715.1 Elanus axillaris
GGGGGAAGGGGTGAGTGGCTGCGTGGTGTTTGGTTGCTTGCTGGCATTAAACCATGACAGGAGGGCGGATTGCTGCTCAGGAACTAGCTAGGCATCAGTGTGTGAGTGGTGAGCAATTGTACAGTACTTCACTTGTTCTGTATGTTCCAGTCCTTTTATTATTATTATTGTAATTTTATTATTGTTTTAATTATCATTATTATTTTCTTGTTTTCTGTTCTATGAAACTATTCTTATCTCAAACCACAAATTTTACCTTTTCCTTTCCAGTTCTCTCTCCCATCCCACTGGGTTGGGGGAGAAGTGAGTGAGTGGCTCTGTGGTGCTTAGTTGCCAGCTGTGGTTAAACCATAACATATGCTTACACAGTTCTCAGAAGAATGACATTTAAAAGCTTGAACTTCACCTGACAAAATACAGTGCCACTAAATACATCAGATCTGAATTAAAACCCACTGACAGCACAGGTCATTACCACAACAACTGAATGAGTGACTTTTATGATGCTTGGTTAAAATGACAATGGAATTTTAAATGATAAACTTTACCTTCTTTTGCTGAATACTCCCATGAGAAAAAAAAGAGAAAAAAAAAAGAGAGGAAAAAAAGGAAATAAAAGGGGAAAAAGCTCCCCCAAACATGATCTCCATGAGCCATATCACCTGAAAAAAATTGTATGGGTAGTCCTGTTAATATAAATTAATTTGAAAGAAAATTTTCAAGCTTCAATTTCATGCCTTTACTGCAGTGATATAAATAAGTTAGAGACCTATTAAGATGTAGTTTCAAGCACATCATTTATTACTAAAAAAATCCCTACTCAAAAAGACTATCTCAGTTTGCAAGAAGAAAAAATGCTCCCCTATGAAGAAAGGCTGAGTTGGTGTTGTTTGTTTTGATATAAATCTTTGCCATACAATCACACCTTTAATCTAAAAGCTGCTCTAGAACGGCATCAGGCTTGAGATAATACACCCAGGTAATAAGTGGAAACAGACTCAGTAGCTGGATTACACTGTCCTGGTTAGATTCCGGTATAAAAGTACTAAAGTGTGATTAAGTCTGAGCAGAGGTAGAATGAAGTGATGCCTTTCTGTAACACCATTATGCAGACATACCTCAGTTACACGTGGGTACATCCTGTGCCTTGCAAAGGGACAGTTACTTCACCAAGGGTTTTTAAGCCCTGTAGGAAGCAAGAAATCTACCAGTATAGTTTAATTAATAATTAAATAACAATATGATAACAACAACAATAATAATAGTGATGTCACTATTAATAAAAATAATATTGTAATAAATACTAGCATTGCAGTATCTTAGTCGTCAAGACGTCATTGGCAAAGTGGCTGCCACTTCAGTTATCTCCTCTTATTTTTGTGAGAATCAGATTTGCTGGTTGTCCACGTGGCATTCTGCTCCATCCAGACCTCCTGGCCCTTCTTGTACCCACACGTTAACAGGAGTGGTTGAGCCAGGGCCCACTTTTCATAGTATGAAGATAATTGGAGGACGCTAGATATTGAATAGTATTTTATTTGGTGTGTGTGTGTCCAGGTTTTGGGCTGGTGAGAGCCCCAGGTGAGGGGCTGCTGGGGCAGCCTCTGTGGGAAGAGGACAAGGTTTGCCTCGTGCCAGACATGGCTGGCTTCATGATGGACCCACTGCAGGACACAGCTGAGCCCATCAGTGAAGCTGGTAGCATTTCAGTGGAAACATATTTTAAAAAGGTCAAAAGGTACCGGACAGATATAGAATTAGGAAGTCAAAGGAGTGAGAAAGAACAGAGGAAATACTTAGGTCAGAGTGAGGAAAAGATGCCATGGCAGAGAAAAAAACCCTGCAGCCCATCGAGGAGCTATGCTGGAGCAGAGGAAAGTTGTGAGGAAGAAGTGGCAGAGAGAAACTGCTGTGTACTGACCATGACAGCCCCTGCTCCCACTGCTTTCTGCTTCACTTGAAAGGACTGAGCGCAACCTGCATACAAGGCGTGTCAGGGGACCGGAGGGGCATCTGGAGTGAAGGAGTGAAGTTGAACCTGCTGAATTGGGGAGAAGAGATATTTTCTGAAGGTGTTTTAATCTTTGTTTCTTTTTTTAGTTTTTGCTTCACAATATCTAATAATCAGTAATTAAATATATATGTACTTATTGGCAACAAATTCACTTCCCCAAGCCAAGCCTGTTTTGCCTGAGGTGGTAATTGGTAAGCAATCTCTGTCTTTACCTCAGTCCATGAGCTTTCTCACTCCTTTTATTCCTAGGCTCCATGCTGGCCTGCTGAGGTCAGAGTGTGAACAAGTGGCTGGGTGGTGGTTTGGCTGCTAGCAAGGCCCGCCTACTGCATGTGTGAATGGGAGCCAGTCCATCTCTAGGACAGGTGCAAGAAATCCATACTGAAGAGCAGGTATGGATAAACCCTCAGGACCAGTGTCATAGCATGGATATTGAAGGGAGTGAATACAAGCTAGGTGCTTTATATAGATAAGGATGATCGACAAGAGGTTGGTTGGTTTGAAAAGAGCAGGTGTCACCTTGTAGAAATGTCAGATTCAAGAGAAAGGGTTACTTTATTATGTGATATCCAGTGTACATTTGTGTGATCAAGTCTTGCAGAGCTGGCACAGAGACCCAGGAGACTCCTGGGATTTGTGGGAGAATCTGAAAAAAACAGAGTTCTGTGTGGGACCACCACCTTTTATATTAGCAGTTGCCACTATTTAACAGAGTTTTTACTTCATGTTGGTGTTAAAGCTAGGTTTTTGTAATTTAATAATTAATAAACTGTGCCCTGAGGCTTTTTTTTTTTTTTTAAAGTAACATTGATTTGTCATGAGTAGATATAGGAGTGCCCTATGACCTTATTCACAGATTCTGGTCTTAGTTACATGAGTGTCACAATGGCTTTGTACTGTTTTTTTTACCACATGATGGAGAAATTATTTTATTGCCATTTCCATTTCTCTTGAACACTGGCAACATTTAAAAGCACATTGGATATTGGTTTTTTTCTAGCAGTGATGGTTTCTTTAGTGGTCGATTTTCCCTGAACTTCATTAATTTCTAGTAGTCCCAGGTGGTTTATATGTTTCCCCTGGCTGGCTCACACTGGATTGCATTGACCATGCTGCCACATTGCAGAGTGTGTCATGATGGATCAGGTGCAGCTTCTCATAATATGACAGTTTGGGGGCAGGGGAAGTAGGTGAAAATCTGTACATTTTTTCCTCTCTAGCTCTTCTAAATAGAAGGGAATGAGATGGATACAATACACTTCTGTTTATGACAATGGTAACTTTTGCTCAGCTTGAACAAGCTTGCAATAATAATAAATGGCTCTGTTACTCTGACAAAGCCCCTGTGGCATTTTTCTGGCTCACAGGAGCAGTTCCAAGTTTCATGGATTTGGATGGGTCTCATCATTATTGTTTAGATCTTAATGAATACTGATAAAATATTCATTGGCTTTTGAAATTTTATTTTATTTTATTTTCTTAAGGTTTTTGAAATGATGCTCCTGTGTGGGTAACTAAAGGTATCCTGCAATAAAAGTCCATAAAAATGGGTCGGCAGAATGAAAGCATCAATAAAATTGTCTTTATAGTTACTTCCAGAGCACATTTTCTGCTGACCTGGCTTTTATTTCTTCTTTAAATATTAATTGTTGATTTGCTACTTTGAAAACATGTCCTGGAGTTCCCCTAGGCACATGGCTACACATTTTTTCCTTCTGCTTTTCCTAACCCCTTCTCTCCATCTCCTCCTTCACTTCTACGTTCCTGTCTTAAGTCTTCCCCTACAACAAGCAGGGTGGATGAGCACATTTGTGAGTGATGTTGGTGCTGCACATCACTGAAATCAATGGTAAGTATTATAAAGTTACTGGAAGCTGTATTTGTATATAGTGTGCCACTTTATTGCAAAAGCTAGTGGGGGACATATTTAACAAATGCTGTAAGACCCAAGAAATAAAAGGCAAGAAATAGGACAGTGCTGTTCATCCTGTTTTGTTTCTGGACTGAGTAATACTTCTGTCAGCCCTGGCCTACATAAACACAACAACAAAACCAACAAAAGCTTCTCAAGATTCCTGTTTAAGAGGAGTGCACTGAAAGGCTCTCCTTCAGTGTCCTTTGTGTTTCATGTTGCCTTTCCAGCAGGTGAATCTTGGCTATAAGTTCCTGGGGCTTGCTTTTCACAAGAATGAGAGAGCAAGAGCCAGGAAACATAATGGAAAAAGTTAGTCAGTACTCTTCAACTGAAAGAATGCTAACAATTTCAATTGGTAAATCTTAGATTAGTTACTGGTTTTTATCTAGATCCAAATTATTTTAATTGAGGGAGGAGCTCAAAGAAAACCTTTTAAACTAGTTACTGAAAATGTCTTTGCAGGCTTTGTTAAACTCAGTTCTTCATCTTGGTGGTCCCCAAGACACAGCTATTAGGACTTTGATTTATGATATATTTACTAAAGCAGTTTAAAAATTGAGACAGCTTTATACTTCTTCAGTCCACAAATGATCTTCAAAAATATTCTAAGATTTTAAAGATAAAAATGTAGTTCTATCCTAGGTTCAGCTACTTCCTTTAAAAACAAAGTAATCTCTTCTCTGGTATGGAGTTCAGACTCCTTCCTCTGTCTTTTATTGTGTCTATCCTTTGGAAGCCAAGCACATTTCTCCAATTAGCAAAGTTCCCACATATGGTGTTTGGACTTTGTGTGAATGTGTTTTGTATGCTGTTGTAGCTGGAAGCTGAACTGGGATTTTTGAGATCCAAAAGCAACAGCTCTGCCTGGTGAGGCAAAGGAAGCTTATCCTGAGCCAGTGGGAGCTAAGCAAACATCTCTGCAGCTGAAGCTGCTCTTTCTAAAATTTAAGCCTTTGGTCCCAATGTTACCTTAAGCTAAATAAACTGAAGCTAATGAAGAGGATAGTTGCAGTCCCACACAGTTAGGTTATTACAGAGCTGCCTTAACTAACACTGCAGCTTGTCACTTGTAACCAAAAAGCTTCACATGCCTCTTAAATGGCAATGTCTCTCTGAAAATGTAATTGTATTTTCTAGCTCCTAAAAGGATTACCCTATCGAGCTATTACTCTGCTCTTCTGCCCACAGTTTGATTGTTGTTAAAAGCAAGCCTTGGGGCCATAACTTCACCTTTGTGAATATTTTGGGTGTGATAATTGCAATTATCTTATGTACTCTTTTACCACTTGTTCAGGGGAAGTAAACATATCAAATTCTCCTCTAGAAGAAACTAGACTATTTAAAAAAGATAAACACACCTATGGAGTAATAGCATGTGGACTGGAATCTGCCTTCTCTCCAAATGGTCCACACGTAATACTATCTTGCAGCTTGTATCCTCCCTGCGCTTTTGACAGTTTTCTGGTATGCTCAGTTTAAAATAGTTCCTGATTTTGGCAGTTGTTTTGCACGTCAAAATTTCTTTCCCATTCCAGCCACAACCCTTTCCAGCGAAGTGGTAATTGTGGCTCTTTGTTCATAGAAGAATGATGTGGATATCAGAAAATAGAGAGCTCCTTATCAAACACTGGTTTCCTCTTTCTTAGCAGTCTGTGTGGATTTTTTGTAAGATAGGAATGATAGCATATTTATGGAAGAAAGATTACAAACCAGTAATTTTTTCATAACCGTCTATAGTGAGTTTCTGTAGTAGTTAGGACTAGACTGTGTGTGCACACTATGGACTTATTTCTGTAGCTTTTCTGTTGGGAACCATGCAATTATGACAGGATCCAGCCTGTGCAGTCACAAAGACAAGCTTGAAAATGCATTAGGAGAGCAACAGATTTAGTGAAATTTTCTAAATCCATGGGGAATGTTAGACAACACAGCTAAGGATACCCAGTGGGGAGTGGAGCAGTTCCAATAAAAATTGTACTTCTAAATGTATTATTTCTGGGAATCACAAACAATACTTCAGCAGAAGAATTTGTATATTGAAAGGGTCAAAAACTGCAGCAGGTCCTACTCCTCCAAAGAAACACCTGTGAATGACTAGGATAAATAAAGAGAAGACAGCTGCCCACACCTATTTCTTCTGCCTGTGACAGAGAAATGACTCTGCAGCAGCATTATCTATACCCCTCTGAAAGCAGCAGTGCCTCCAGGCTGCTACACTTGGGTAAAGGTGAAAGGCCCCTGCTGTTGGGCCCAGAAGACCAATGTTTTCTTGCTATTTTCTCTGCTGTGGTAACCAAGAGGAGCTGCACCATCCTTCTTCTGGAAATACTGCAGATTGTTCTTGTGGTAGTGTCAGTGTGTTTCTGAGTATGCAAGGAGAAGGCAAGACATACAGCATGCACAAGCCAAAGTGGAGAAGAGTTTGCTGAATTCTTTTTAAAGGGGAATTTTTTAGGACTTTTTCCAGCTGTTATAATCAGATTTAACTAGACTAAATTAAAAAAAAAAAAAAAGGGGTGAGAGGAAGAAAAAAACATTCTAGCATTCTGCTGCCCAGACAGTATTAGTGTCTAGCTAGAAAAGTAGAAAGAACCTGATCTGTTGTCCATTACATACCAAAAGGGCCCAATGTGTATCTGAATAGCTGGATACAACTGAAATTATTCTTCAAGCAACCACAGATTCCTTCAAGACTCTTACTGAATTTACTTAATCATTAGTGAGGAAATGGTGCCAGCCCAAGGTATAACCATAACTGTTATTTATAACAAGAATTTTAAAGAGTTCTTATTGTGAAATCCTTTTTTTTTCTTTTCAAAAGGAGTTATAGGGAAAGCTTCATGGAGAAATATGGTTTAACTTTAAATAATATTTTCACAGGAAGTTTTTTTGATTGCTGCTACTAGTAAAAGTAGTAGTATGATCTTCCATTTGTTCTGAAAGGACTGATAACCATTGATTATTTGATAAGTAAGAACATGTCATTTAAGACATGACTATTTGTATGTAATATTTAAAGGATTAAGTACCTAAAAAGCCTAGGGTAGATGTTTTGTTGAATTCCCAATAAAAATATTTTGCTGTACATAAGCAAAATGGTTAATGTCAGTATAACTTCTAAAATGCTTTGTACAAACAACCTTGGAGCATATACCATAAAGGGTGTACGCTGTATGGTACTTGGAGCAAGAATTATTTAATGTGCTAATGATTCATTTAGATGAGGAAGCTCAGGAGATGCTTGATGTCTGATGATCTGTGAAAACAGCAATAGAACGTTTTATATGGAGTGGAATATCTTTTAATTATCTTTTTAAAGAAAGAAATATACAGAAGACCTATAAACAGTAGCCAGAATCTTAGAGACTGAAGTGGCTTTGATCAGCCTTGGTTGGCCTTGAGAGAAGCTGGTTAAGTATATATGTATATCAGTATATACATACACAATACACATACCTATGCCTAAACACATACATATTTTATTTAAAATATTTATGCCTACCTTATATGTCTAATGAAGCATAAAGTAATTATGAAATAAATCAGTAAAATTATATGTAATATACCACTTTATAGTAATATCTAAAGGCTCTGTCATGATGATTATTGCCAAAGGTGTCAATAGTGATTTCTTACTTACTAAAAACCTAATATATTCACTTCCGATTACAATTAAATTTTGAATTGATACATTCACTTTACTACTACTGAACATGATGAATTCACTTAACTCTAGTGAAGACATGCTATGCATTGCTACTTTGTGAAAATAACATTGTAATGTACCCTCAAAACATAGTTCACACAGGGAAGCCAAAACTTTTAAAGTGCAAGTGCAAATCTGCACACAGCACTTCTATACATATGTAAGTCTGAGTTGTGCAGGGAGATGTGCATATGTAAATATACAGCTGAACACAGAGCACTGCTGCTTCAACTTTGGGATTTGCTTTGTAGCTTAGATTCAAAATAAAACCACTTTGGAAAAAAATTCAATACCTGCTAGTCAAATCAGATAGATAAATATTCACTAACATTCAACCTGAAATTTTATTAAAGATAAACTCTTCAATTTTGAGGTGACTAAAGACCTTTTGAAACTCCTTTGTGAAAAGCTTTTCAGATTTTCAGCAGCATCCTTACTATTCACTAAGATCCCAAATTAACGGAGGCATAACACTAGCACTTTTAAAAACGTTATTCAGCGAAGTCTGAATATGGAAGACACATTTACGCTTCAGACAAGGCAACAGGAAAAATTAGTCTGCTATGGATCTCCAAGTAGCACTCACAGGAGAGCTAGAATCAAAAGAACAGTTTAATTCTTTTATATGGATTGAGCTAACCAATGTGATGTTACGGTTTGGAGTCTACAGCCTTCACCATTGCTGCCTTGTAGCAATTTAACTTATGGGCAAATATACTTTTTAGATATGTTTATAATTTTTATCCTCAATTTGCTTGTAATATGCAGTTCTTGATGTTAGTGAGTTCTGGCCTTGTTGTTACCAGTACCGTATGAATATATAATCACAGGCTGGAAAGACTTAAAATCTAAATAGTGAGGGAAGACAAAAATGTGAGAGACACTGGATCAATGTGACCAAACTGTTGTTAATGACATGGTACAATTTTAATTTTTTTTTAGCTCAGAGGGAATTCAGATGGCTAAACATGTTGGGGTAGAACAGAGTAGACTGACACTTTGAAAAGTTCAAAGAGGGTAAGTGAAGGCCATAGCCAGCTGAAGAGAAAACTTCAAAGCATGATGAGTCAGTGTTCAGAGCTAGCTCAGGGTGTAACCCAGCAGTCAGCACTGGGAATAAATAAAGAGCATTGCAGAGTGTGAGGATATTGCCAGACTTTGAGCTGTCTAGAGGTAACTGGAATAATCTTGAAGCAGCTGCCTAAGGAATAATTTTCTGTCTGGAAGACTTTTGACTCTGAGGCTCCAAAGCCTGCAAGGAAGGAAGTTTGCTCATGGCAGGTGCCTGGCCATGCAGCCTCATCTGCACTTGGCTGTTTGCTGTTTTTATTCTTCAAGATAAGTTTTATATAATAGGAAATGTTAGACTCTTCTTATGAGATATGATCTATATATGTAAAACTATCCTAAAATGGAGGGAAAACATCTTTTCATCTGAACATCTAGAAGTGTTGGGTTTTTGATCTTAGTAATGCCTGTGTAATAAATTGTCATAAACTCAAAATAATGAAAATATTGATGTTGATCTGCAATAGATAATGTCTGTTACTCTGTCTACAACTGAAAATACTAATGCATGGTTCATCTGCTGCAGCATACACTGGAAACAGAAACCAATGATATAGCAATTCTGAAGGTTCTTGTCAAAGTTTTCTCCACCTTGCTGTTTGAAGATAGAAGAGATATAATAATTTAATCCCTTGAATTGCCAAAAGCATTTAGTTAAACATAATTTGCAAATAGGACTATTTCAATAAGTGAGTAAAAACATTTAGAAATTCCACTTAGGTAAAAAAATTTATGAGCATTGCTAATACTATTTATTCTAATTTTATTGTACAGAACATAAATAAGTATTGCATTCATTTTCTAGGCAAGTTGCAAATGTGTACTACTGGTAGTATCCCTTAGAATATAAGAATTTCCAAACTTGCATGACAGCGTATCTCATATTCCAGAGAAAAAGTAGCCCATGGACATATCAACATAACAGGCTTCACAAGTGCTAGCCAACTGCATGAGACAACATAAAACCCAATAGCAGCATAATTAGTTGTGTTATGTCCTAAAGAGTAAATGGCTATAAAGATTAGAATGATAACAATGAAATCCCCAGGGAGATTTATGTCCATTGGAAAGAGGTAATTGTCAGCTTTTTTTAATATATTTGCCTTTAAACTATCTGCATGTGTTAATGAAAAGTTCTAATACCAGTTCTGTGTTCTGTAATAAAGGACAGTTTACTAATACCCCTGGAAATCATGGTAGTCAAAACATTTGAAAGACTATGAATAATATTCATACTTGCATTTAGTCCTGTTAACAAGATCTAGTATTTTCCAGAAAACTGGATACAAGGTCCCCATGAAAGAACCTATGAGAGAGAACTACAGTCAGGATCCAGTGAGGTGACACAGTAGATCAGTGTCCTATTTAGTTCAGAAAAAAAAATCTCATAGTTTATGTGTGTATGTACCATACATCTCTACATATGTATATTTCTTAGGAGAAAAAGTTTCATGAAATGGCTGAGAAAACAGCCATGTCAATGGCTCTGTTTTCATAGGCTTGTTTTTATTTTTGTACCCAGGATCATAAGTAGATAAACAAACAAACAAAATAAATAATGTAGTAGAATTAGGAGGTATATTTTTCAGCTCCTTTAGAAAGGCCTATTGGTTCTGAATGTATTTTATAAATATCTCAAAAATAGTTCATTGTACATAAACCATAATGTTGCTGAGCTCTGTTTCTGTTTCAGTTCCCAGATGTGTTACTGCCAGTTGTATGATCTAAAGCTGCCTGTACAGCTGACTTTCTCAAATGTATCACTTGATTTTGCTTTGGAAAATAATAGCTGTCATGTTCACTTTGGACAGGTCACATTTTTCTTCATATTCATTGTGTAACAGAGAAAAAATAGCAGGGCAATACTACTCTGACAATTTTTGGGACCTTCAGTGCATGAAGCATGAGGACAACTATATTGTAATGAAAATGAAATTTAACTTTTTTTTTTTTTTTGTGAGTTTTATAACTGACAAGTGATTCCAGAGTTTTGTATTTTCTCCCTACTGTCTTGCTGCATGCTACTGAGCCTTTAGCAAGCCTCCATTCAATTTGGCATTAAGTGTTGACCTTGGTAATGCATTTGAAGAAAACCCAAAAGTATATAAAGAATAACTGCAGGATAAGAAGCATTTAGTTTGTCACTGTTGCTTGGTGTAAAATCCAGACTGTTGTTTTATTCTGGGAATCACTGATGGGATATATTCATAGCTTGGTAGAGCCTCAGAACAGATTTATCCCATTTGCGGATATAGTGTCAGAACAAATATCTATGTCTGGGGAAAGAGTCCTGTAGTGAACCTCTGGCTTTGTTAGTGTTGTGGGTTACAGGAAACTCTCAAAGGTATGCCTTACACACAATGAAATCCCCAGTGGATTTACTGTAACCCAGCATCTTGATATTTAAATTAATTAGGCTATCAGTTTATAAATTTTCTGCTAATGTGAAGCTGACTGATAGAGAATTAAGTTCTTCTATGCAAAGATACTTCTGGAATTTTTGTTGCATGTTGGGAGGTCCTAATAGTGTTATCACCTGACTTGTCAGTGATTGTTCACCTGATGCAGATAAACCACTTTGAGGTACCCAGCAAATGCTGAATCACCTTTTAGCTCACACACATTTAAGCACAACATTAAGTTGTTTTCCCCAACATGTAAATCTAGAACAATCATTATATAAATATTTAAGCTAACTTGGAAATACATCTTTTCACATACATAAGTGGTGGCAAAGCATAGCAGGTAAAAATATAAGCTTTCATAGTACTTAGTCAAGATTTACTATTTGAGAGAATCATGATAACTGGATTTCAAAGACCAAATTACTTTAGCCTCAAGTGCTGTCTCTAATTTTAGCTTTTAACTATGCCACAGCCTCATTTTTTGAACTTGTCTACAGTTTTATCTCACTATTCTTTCTTATTCTGATGATCACAAAATACATTTGTGGGACAAAAGTATAAGATGTATACACTAAAATATGTAAAATAGGATATGTCACTTTTTACTGCACTGTTGAGTATGTGATAGATTCATTTAACTTAATTCAAAAGCAAACTAACAGTAGTCTTAGTGCCTTTATAATAAAGGTATTAACTTTTGTAAAGAAAGAAACTGCTACTGGAATTGGAATATGTTATAGGTAAGATAAAAAAGTAAACCATAATACAGTTCAAATCTGTTCAGAAGTTTCATTGTTATTCTCATGTACCCAGTGTGCATATCTGCTGCAGTAATTAAATGTATGTCTTTAATATCATAGGTTATACAGTTCTTTACCACTATAACAATGGGTATATTTTAAATTTTTCAGCTGGAAAACTTGCTGTACAATCCATCAAATGTGTAAAGTGCAAGGTTATTCACCGTACTCAACTCTGGGCAAGTTAGGATTTAGAAGTTTTGTACTTCAAAATATTGAAATATTGGAAATATTTCCAACAATTCCAGTTGTAATCCAGAGATGAAGTTCTGGTTTTATAGAAATAAAGTAAAATTTTGAACACTGACTTCACTGGTATTAGGATTTCATCCTAGCTGTTTTGCAACAGGACTGAGTTTTAAGATGAAAGTAAAATAGCATTGACAAGAAGCTGCTAAAACGAGCTTAGTTCTAGTTATTTAATTTTTTCCAATGCATCTCATTTTCTAGATTATTTAGTCAAGGAAGCTACATGTTGTCATGAGTTAGTAGAGAGCTAAAGATTTATGTTACAAATTCTATGACCCCCCCCAACTTATCAGTGCAATCTCTCCTGTCCTTCTTGCTATCTGAGATCTCAAAATATTAAGATTTGTTTCTAGATACTTTCTCTCCCTCTCTTTGTTTCTCATGAACTTCAATTAAGAGAAAAATCCTAAATGTTGACCATATTTACAGAAATAAAAACACTAATTCATTTTCAGAGCACTAAACCAACAAGTGGCAAGGTATGGCATTCTGAAATCACAGAATTGCAGAATAATTCAGGCTAGAAGGGAGCTCTTTGGGTTTCTTAGGCCAGCCTCCTGCTCAAAGTGGGCTATATACTGGATTCAGACCAGGTTTTAAATTAGGTCTTGCAAACTTTCTAGGGTGGAGACTGCACAGCCTTCCTGGACAAGGACTGCTACTATATGCCTCCAAAGTAATCTCATCTGCAGGCTAAACAAACCTAGATCCCTCTGCTGCTCCTCAGAGTTAGATGCTCCAACCTCTGACCATCACACTAGTCCTCTGCTGGTCTTGATCCAGAAATGGATACTAAAACACACATAGGTGCAGAACACAACTGCCTCTAATTTGTGCAACCTCACTAAGGGATCCTGGGGCACTCTTTGCTGTGTAATGACAATGGAAATGAGAAATGAAAATGTAAATATTTCTGTGTACACTTATTCTGTAATCATTCTCACCTTGCCTTAAAGATTTTCATTAGCTAAAATGGAGAAAGCTTATACATAGAAATATGGTAACAATTTGGTGAGGATTTGAGTGTGTGTATGGCTTGTCTATATTTCCATCTCTAATAGCCTGAAGATGAAATTCTAATGCCTTTTAAACCCATGGCAGCTGGATGCATGAAAGCAACCACAAGAAAGCCATCATAAAGCCAGTGAGCAGTCTAAGTAGGAAAAGCTGGTGCTTTTATCTCAGATTCTGAGTGGATAGCTGTCCGATTTTGAAAACAATCCATATAATTTTCAGTCATCATTTTACAGCCTACTTTGATCACAGATGTTAAGGTCAGGACGTGCTTAAAGCCTGACATCTTTCTTAAAGATAAATATTACTTCAGGTAGACCTTCAGGTGGAAAAGCAAGAACAAATCTTTCCTTGAAACTTTTCACATTTTCATCACTGAAGTCTTCATCCCAGAATTGCTCTTAAAATAGACTCTAAAAAAATCTATAATTTCTTTGGTGAAAATTCAGTGGTTTAAATAATAAAAACCTTAAAGTAGCTCTTCAGTGAGACAAAGATAAGGGGAGAGGTAGATCGACTCAAAAAGAACAATGTTGGATTTTAGTATTCAGACCTTAAAAAGAGAAAGGTCAAAACATAACTCTAAAACCAGGAAGAATTATTTTCTTTATTCATTTCTACTAAAGAGCTGGCAAAATAATACAGAAATGTATTCATGCAGTTTATTATATTTAAGCTTTTTTAATTTTTTTCTTCTGCTCTAGGATTTTTTTACTGTTGTTATAACAATGGTCAAAACAAAAAGTAAGTATTTTTACAGCTGAAGAATATTAACTCCTCTGCAAAAAAGTCCCCATGAGTGATGTAGAAAGAAATTGCCAGAGTCATCAACTAAGTGTTTTTTGAAATACTGAGATGAAAACAGCATTTAAACTGCACTTAGTTTAGCATTTTAAAATAGACACCTAATCCACTTTTATTAATATATGGTGTTCCTCTTTATGATTGATACATAAGATGTTTACCACAAAAATCAACAAATTCCATTGAGAGCATTTTAGAAGAGTCTATAGAAAAACATAATGTTAGTGATACTTTTGGAGGAATATGCAACCAAATTTCCTTAACTGCCTTAGTAGTAAATGTGCAATAATGCAGGACCTCTCAGCTCAATATCTGTGTTACCAAAAAAAGCTGTTAAACCCAAGGATTTAGTCACCCATTAGGGAATGCAGGCAGTACATTTGCTTTCTTCTTTGCTAGGTCTGCCAGGTAGTCAAGAGCTGGACTCTGCTAGGAGTATGGTCCTCTGCTATTTCTTCTACTGCTTCCAGTGGAGACTGCAGACAACAAGGCTGTTTTCTGTATAGTCTTAACATAATCTTTTTTTGGGTAGTAAATATACTTGTGTTGTGTTTTAACCCCAGACAGGAACTAAGCACCATGCAGGTGCTTGCTCACTCCCTTCACAGTGGGATAGGAGAGAGAATCAGAAGGGTAAAACTGAGAAAACTCATAGGTTGAGATAAAGACAGTTTAATAGGTAAAGCAAAAGCCATGCAGGCAAGCAAAGCAAAACAAGGAATTCGTTCACCACTTCCTATCGGCAGGCAGATGTTCAGCCATCTCCAGGAAAGCTGGGCTCCATCACACAAATAGTTACTTGGGAAGATGAACACCACCACTCCAAACATCCCCCCCTTCCTTCTTCTTCCACCAGCTTTATATGCTGACCATGATGTCCTATGGCATGGAACATCCCTGTGGTCAGTTGGGGTCAGCTGTCCCGGCTGTGTCCCCTCCCAACTCCTTGTGCACCCCCAGCCTCCTTGCCGGTGGGTTGGGGACAGAAGCAGAAAAGTCCTTGACTCTGTAAGCACTGCTCAGCAGTAGCTAAGTCATCCCTGTGTTATCAACACTGTTTTCAGTATATATCCAAAACCCCACCCTGTGCTAGATGCTATGGAGAAAATTAACTCTATCCCAGCCAAAACCAGCGCAACTTGCTTTGAATTAGTGGTGTTGCTGTAGCTTCAATGATCTAGGATATAAAGTAGATAAGATTTTAGGGAGAAGTAGACATTGCCTCTTGCCAGTATATCAGTTATTGGACTACTTCTTAACTTTCTGATATTTGTTGGTCTGTAACAAGATACTACCAATCTCAGCAAACACTGTCCCTCTTTGGAGTGGCTTAGCTAGAAATAAAAAAAGATGTAGGTCTTACATTGCCACAGAATGCAACTTGCAAGGCTTCTGCTGGCAGCTTTGGAGAAAACATGGGTCATAAAGAAAACCAACAATGTCAGAATAATGTGGGCAGGAACTGAACACTCACTGAAACAGATTTGTATTATGGAGAAAATTTCACAACAATTAATATGAAAAAAACACGCTTGTGCAGGTCTCTAGTCTAAGCATTGATTATACTAAACCCAATAATTACTAACTTTAAAAAATCTTAACAAATATTGGCCAAGGATAATTGTTGCAATGCATAACAGAGGGTGGAAGAAGTCAATGCAAAGAATATGTTGACACAGAACCTTAAAAAAATACATGTATCTAGTGTTTTTCAAAGTGTATATATATATGACTTTGATTTAATTTGCTAGTAATATTGCATTAAAAATGAAAGTAATTTATCAGGTTGTTACTGAGTTTATTTGGGCATAAAAATACATTCCATCATTTTGTAAGTGTTTGTACGTTTGTGAGTGTGACAGGCGCTGTGATAATACACCAGTATTAATCAGGTACCTGGATCCTATAACCACTTAAGAAGAAAATAAACTTTAATTTGGCATACTTACAGATTTGAAAGGAAACTTTTCTAAAATTGTTTGGTCTAGCCATTACCTGTTCTTTATAATCTATATCTCTTATATGACCTCACAGTAAAACAGAGTTTATATAAACACTTCAAATTTGTCAGTGACTATCTGAAGGTCCTGAAAGGCTGAATTGATTTAAATTACTTTCCCTTTGATACTGAGGAGCAGCGTCTGTTTTCTGGGTGTTATATTGGAGGATCCTCCTCCATAGAACATAGTGATTCTGAAATTGTCTGTGCCACATTTTAAAACTTTAAAAAGTACATTTTTGTATTTAATCTGGCACTGTGGTCTTCAAGTTTGTATGATTACAGGCAACCTTGATGTGGACATGAGGACTTGGCACCCAGAAAGTTTTCACTTTAAAGGGTCATGTTCTTAGCCTTTCCTGATGAGGAACAAATAGAATTGGAGCAGGATTTGTTTAAAGTGCCTAGTGAAATACTAGGATTTTTTATGGCAACTGAGAAGATACCCTTAGAAGTGTTTTGTAACTGAAAGAAGGCATCAGGGATTTGATGAGAATTATTTCTCCTCCCTACATTACCTTTCTTAGTAATTGGTCTCAGGTAAAACAAAGGCCTTAGAATAAAATTTGCAGGACTCTACACTCTACTCCTCTTCCCAAGTAAGAATTTTTTCTTTCTGGAAGGGAAGATTTTAGACAGTGATCTGACATGTGGAAGAATCTGAATACAAACTAACTTATTTTGCAGGTGGAAACAGCATTGAATTAGGATGTAAGTTCTGATGTTACTTTTTAATTTAGTAAAGCCCTAGTAAGTCCTAAAGACCCATTTGTTACTGCAGAGACTTAGACTAATGTTTTAGTAAGGAGAGAGAACTGTAGCAAGTGGAGTTTGAGAAATCTGAACTTATCAGGCTCTGGACTTAGGTAGTGAAGCTATGACAGAAGAAATATATTTAGCTTTTTCTTTTATCCAAAATAAGTAAATATTAAAAACATTAAACCCATTCACCTCTAATTAGAAGAGACTGACCTATTGGTTTTCTTGTTGTTTGCTCTGCTCCACTGATGGACAAAATCCTGATCTATTACAATTTTTTACATTCTAAGACATATACATATATATGTATATGTATGTGTATATATAAATATATGCAAATATAAACATATAACTGCTCCAGGCTTTAATATGTGCCTTTGCGAAAAGAACTGTAAAATTAAAAACTGACAGTAGAGCACAGCAGTGCTCTGTAACATTTGTCATCTTCTACATAGAAAAATGTAGAGGCTTCTCCACAGAGTGAAACTAGACCAGATGATGTTCATTTGTTTAAAATAATTTATTCTTCTTAATGTTCCCTTCCAGTTATTCACCAGAAAGGAAATTTCAGTGAAGTAATAGCCATTAAAAAAAAAGCTAAAATGCCCTAAGTAGGTAAGTTTTTGTTGGCAGGACGTGCACAATTCTGAAGTGAATGTTTTCAAGCTATGTTCATAAGGGAATTCAGGAGTCATTTACAAAACCAAAACCAAGGAAATTATAGCGTTGCTCCTTCATGCTATTTAGTCTAGTGGTTACCAGAGATGTAAGTGAGCCAGATTTATATCTTTACTCTGAACAAGAAGTATATCATTCTCTGAATGAAAAGCCCAACTATTGAATTAACCATAGCTCTTCATTTAGTTCCTATAAAAGTCAGACCAGGGAAAATAAAAGGTAGTAATAACCTGGCAGAAGTAAGACAAAGAATGAAGCTCTTCTAAAGATGCTGCAGTACAGTTAGGGTTGTTGGTGATGGACCTTCAATTCATGGAATGGGAAGTACCCTGGTTCTCCAGCAGGCATCAATACTTTTGTTTTGCTCCATCTACTTTGAGCTCTGGTAAATTGAGGTAAATTTCCCAGGGCAGCACAGCATGCCCACGGTACTACAGACTATTTTGAGTTCTGTAGGTCATCACAAATATTAGTGTCAAATAGCAGTGTTTATCTGCTTGAAGACACTGGAAGCTTAAATGTCAGAATGAATATCATAAATAGGCAAAAAAGGCTTGGCAATTGAAATATCATTTCTGTTTCCTACTCTTTTCCTGAACTGCACTGTGATTTTGCTGAAAGATCACTACTCTCCCACAGTTATAAGCACAACTAATTTTTGTGTATTTCTAATGCACTACTTTCAAGTCTCTTGTTTACTGGATAGGGCCTAACTGGAGAATCCTTGTTGATCTCAAAGCAGGGAGAAGTTATGATACAATCCTCCTTAGCCTTTTGAATAGTTTTTTGAGGCCTAATTTCTGTCATAAAATTAATCTGCCTCTAAATTCTATTTACTAAGCTACAATCAAACATCTTTTAAAATTGCCACAGGTTCTTTAAAAGTTTGAAACTTTTTAAGCTTCCAATCATCCTTAGTTGTGTCTCAGTTGAAATATTAATGATGAGGTAATCAGCTTATAGAATAATTTTCATTGTACATAGTTTCCTTATTTTTCTTTTTGAGTCAAACTGCATTCCAGAAAGTCGTCACAATAGGAAATCATTCATACTTAAACATGAGTAGTCTAACATTTGCTATGCAAAGATTGGTAAACGGACAAAGAAGAACATTTGTCTCACTTGTCCATGGTTTTTTTGGAGGACTGTATTGATGGCTGGGGGGGAATGGGGGGTGTTAAATCTGTTTCATTTTGGCCAGAAGTTTTTTGTAATCATCAGTACATACACTTGAATGGAAATCTGATAAAGAATCACAAGAATTGGTTTCGATCTTGATAGCCAGTGAATTCTCTATAGGTTCACATAGGCTTCACACACGACTTTTCTTAATAGGAGAAAAAACAGTCTCTCAGAGTGCTTCTTACAGGTAGTATTGAAACAGACTTTATTGACTGTTTATCAGGAAGATCTATGATTCTTCCTGTCCTTCCTTATATATCATAAATAAGAAAGCTGATGACAAAATTTTCATCAGTAAGCATCTGAAGTAAAATTTCACTGAAATAATGTATTTTCACTTGTTCATACTATTTCAACAGTTTGGCAATTTCTGTAAATCTTTACATGACTTAGATGTATTTAATATCTTCAGAAATTCTCTGCAATAACAGAACCCTAATTTTTAAATTTAAAACAGTGAAATGCTGGAAATTGGATATATAAATTTTGTCATACGTGAGTGGTTGTATTTTGATAAATACTCAGAATTGCCTACAGTTTCAAAGTCCTTAAATATTCTTAATGAACTTTTCATTCTTTTCCAGTACATATTCTTTTACACTTGGTAGAAGAGAGCAGTTACGCTGGTAAAGGTTGGAAGTTTTGCAAGGAAGTTGTGAAGATGTGATTGTGTTGGCAACAAAATTTTTCAATATATTGTTTTCTAATTGACTAAGAATGAGAAACAAATTTTTGCAAGTAGGACTTCTTGCATAGCATAATAGAATCATAGAATATCTCAAGTTGGAAGGGCCCCATAAGGATCATCGAGTCCAACTCCCTGCTCCTTGCAGGACCACCTATAACTAAACCATATGACTAAGAGCATCGTCCAGACGCTCCTTGAGCTCTGACAGGCTTGGTGTTGTGGTCACTTCCATGCGGAGCCTGTTCCAGTGACCGACCACCGTCTCAGTGAAGAACCTTTTCCTAATGTCCAACCTGAACTTCCCCTAATGCAGCTTCATTCCATTTCCTGGTGTCCTATTGCTGGTCACCAGAGAGAGGAGTTCAGCAACTCCCCCTCCACTGCCCCCCTTAAAGAAGTTGTAGACTGCCATGAGGTCACCCCTCAGCCTTCTCCAAGCTGAACAAACCAAGTGACCTCAGCTGCTCCTCAGAAGTCTTGCCCTCAGCGCCTTTCACCATCCTGGTCACCTTCCTCTGGACACACTCTAATAGTCTGATGTCCTTCTT
>JANZLQ010000079.1:41076763-41089760 GCA_026212715.1 Elanus axillaris
GAGGGAGTCCACAGCTCCTCTCGGTTTGGTATCATTGGCAACCTTACTTAATGTATATTTGATTCCTGTGTCCAGATAATTTATAAGAACATTAAAGAACATAGACCCTAAAACTGAGCCCTTTTTGAACTCCAGTGGTGACTGGCCACCTGCCTGATGTAACCTCATTTGCTACTAAATGCTCTACACTTTGTAAAAGTATAATTTTACTCTGTAATATAACATAATCCTACTTTTGATTATTCAGTATAATATCTGTTTGAAGCATGGTCAAGCTTGCAGGGCTTCGTAGTGTGTCAAAGTTAGCAGGTCATACAGAAGTTCCTTTCTGAAGCTGCTTTTCTGCAATCCATGTAACTTAAAATATCTGCATAGTTTCAGATATTTCATAGGAAAATTTACAAAAGTTGATGGTAACAACCCCTGTATTTTGTTGTCTTCTCTGTTGTATTTTCAAAATGTATATTTTGCCTCTTGGGGTATCATTTGCACACTTTTTTTCCACAAGTACTCTTGGAGCAGTTCCCTTTATAACAAAATCCTGCTATTTTGAATTCTCACTGTTTTCACAGAGGGGAGGTTTTATGTATATATAAATATATATAGATAACTTTTATGAGTATAACTTTAATGGAATAGATTTTACATGCAACAGTGCATTTTTGCATTCATTTCAATTTGTCTTTCTTAACTGGAAGATAGGGGATGCCAACAAGGAAGGCTTTTATATTACCTGCATGTGGAAATATTTTGTCTGCCTAAGCTTCACTAGAACAAGTTATACCTTCAGATGATTCATCCAAACTATTGGAGTCATCATTATTTTATATCAATGCATTCATATTTTAAAAGGGAAGCATTAGTACAATGGTAGTTTATGAATTTTAGCACCCCCCAAAAATAATCTTATACTGCTGTTTTATCTCTATTCTCATACTTGTTAGTTACTCTGCAACTTCAGCTTGACAATAATTTTTTTTCCCTTACATTATAATCTTATTTCCCCCCCTTTTTTTTCTGGTTACATTTTTAATTTGAAGGTTTCTTTGATTTAATCCCAAATATTCCTTTTCTTCTTACTAGATAACATTTTCCTGCTAGATGTTTGGAAAATAACTCAGAGTAATGATTTCTCTCTATTACATTTCAGTTGAACATCCTAACTCTTTTAATATTAGTTTAATAAAAATATATGGTTTAGACCATGGAACAACCAATTAATGATACACAATTAAGGGCATGTGGATAACATTGCTTGCTATGGAACCAGCATACATAGGAAAATCTTTAAATTGCTTTTCTATAAATAGACTCCTTAATTAGTTTTTGACAATAAATTTGGAAAAAGTAAGCAATTTAAAATGAAAATTCTGCTCTGTTCCTAAAAGAAATCTGGAAAAAAGACTCAGAAACATAATAAGAATATAAGGTCATGTAGAAAATTCATGATGGGATATTTGATGTGAAACACATATATAATATATAAATGTGTAAAATGACTTATACAGAAACAAAAGCTTCGGGACCCGAAATATAGACTGCTTGGGTTTAAGTATTTTAAAAAAGAACAGTAGGACTGTATCCTCTACACATTTTCATCAAAGCAAAGTTTCACAGCTCAAAACTGGCAGTATTTAGTACAATAATATAATGCTGTACTATTCACACAGACACTGTTGATATTCATGCATCAGTCCATGCAGAAAAGAGCAGCTTTATTTTTTAAGAGCATATATTCTGGTATTGTACACTCTTTCCTCCTGTGTATTCTCTATATCCTGGAGAATCCAGGGACAGAGACCCTTGTCCCTGTCAGATAAACTTCTTATGTGATTGGCAAATCAGAAAATGTTCAATCACAAGACAGCTATAAAGATGTTTTTCATCTCCAGTAACAGCATGATGCTAACAGGACTGCTAAGACGACCAGGAAAAAAAAAAAAAAGGAAAAAAAGAAAAAAAGCACAGGGAAAAAAAGGGAAAAAGCCCCATTGATTTGTTGACAGAGGCCTAGCATCTGTCACAGTAAAACACGGTTCTCTTGCATTTAATCAATGTCAGCCTCCAACCAAATCGCTCTGCAGCCCAGATGAAAAGCAATCAGGAGGAACACCTTCATAAGCATGAAGCTTGCTAGATGGAATTCAATGAAGTGTGTCATTAAGCTTAGGCACTCCAAGGGTGATACATGACCCAAAAGCTAATCAGAAACTCTTAACCCTTTTGAAGAAGGCATCAATTATCTGTCCCTTTTAGAAACAGATTATATGGTCACATCTTCATCTATAATTTTTAGAAGATATCATGTGCCTCTTGGGTATGCAGGCTTTTCTTCCTCTGTAATAGGCTCATTAGCAAATATGGCTTGTTTCTCTCACAGTGAGCACCTACTTTATGTGTATTCTATTTTTGTGGAAGACAGCACAGGAAAAATGACTAATTTTGTTACCAGCCTTTCACAGTGCTTGATGAGAATTCCTAAAGGACTAGAAGACGCTTTTCTGTTATTTTTATTGTAGCTCAAAAAATGCAATGTGTTGAAGACTTAAAAAAAAGATCTGTTGCTGCATTGTTTCCAAAGGTAAGTCAAAACACTGGTTTTGCATTGTAATAGCTTGCTTGACAGCCCTCCATGTAACTAACTTAAATTTCATGTTCACTTCTTTTTTTTTTTAATTGACCAAACAGATGCTAAAATAGATTCTAGAATTATGCTGTCAAGTTCATTCACATGAGACAGTAAATCAGACAGAGGGTTTTATTTTACAGTTCACTGAAAGGAATGGGCTTCATCAGCGGTCCTCATTGCATGCCACCAGCAGTGTGCACTGTCATACTCTCAGTACTTGTAGCAATTAGATTTTTTTAGACTACTATTATAATTGTATTTGTAAATTATATTATAAATGTTCTAGAAGCTCTTTCCATGTTAAATTAATGCTGCATCTTAGAAACAATTTATTTTATTTATTAATAGCCGTAATAAACAGATTTTGTGGCAACATGTATTTCTGATATAACTGCTGGACAGGAAAAAAGCTTTTTTTTACTAGTCTTGTTTCATGCTAAATATTTCTGCTAATATGAACTCTACAGTCCCTTCTTATTTGCCTATGGGCTTAAGCTTTCCCAATCGCTCACCAACTAACAGCCAGTAAACATGCCACTCTTGACGTGCACTTGAATCCCTTCAGAATGATACAACTGACCTTTTTATTTATTTATTTTATAGTCTACTGGACAGCACATATTTCTGGCCTAAGGGTCTAGTTTATCCCTCATGTAGTCAGTGGAAATTGACATTTTACTACTTTGCAGGTTAACCTGATGTTAATTAAAGCATGAGGGTGCACTCATCCTTTGTATTTCATGGATTTCATGCTATTATAAAATCAGGCTATTTCAAAATCTGAATGCATATTTAAATTCAAATGTCAGACTACTGAATATGAATGCAAATAAGAGGGCAAGTATATAGCCACATGTTTACTGTGATTCAAGAGGCTTGTAAAACAGTTTTTGTAAATTTACCACCTAGCTAATAACTATATTTAAAATAATACCATGTGCAATATATGCTATACCTTAACATACCACATAACATATGCCCATGATTCTGTCTCACTTAATGAATAGTAAGGCAGTACTTAAATTGGAGATACAGCTTTGTCAGCTGTGGTAATTTTCTGATGTCTATTATTTGGAGTCACATTTTTTGAGTAGTAATTATATGTATTCTAAGAATTTTCAAGAGAGGTTCTTTGTTGACAGTCTCCATGTAGAAAATGGGAAATGCCTCTGTTATAAAAAGCTTAAATGTAGGATAGTATTTTGGGGAAGTATGACTGTGTGCTTCATCTGTCCTGCCCTCAGCTGTCCCCTGAGGATCCTGTATTGGTCATGACCAAAGATACAATACTAGTTTGAATAGCCCTTTTGTCTGGGCAGGGGCCAGATATTCTAGCCAAAATATTCCCATATGAGTAAAAAGACAATTCCTTCTCCAAAGAGCTAACAGTTTTAGTATAATAGCAGATTAGACAAAGGCATTCATCTGGAATCTGTGTCATTAAGGGAGACCTTTAAACATTAATGTCTGCCATACATCTCATAAGAAAGGTACATACTTGGACAAAGCTCTGTTGAATTATCGTTCTTGAAAATGATCAAAGACTCAAGAAATTGTTAAGGAAAGTAGAGAGATGTAAGTGATGTTCATAATGTAACAGTGCTGGCTGGCTAATCTGGAGTTTTCTCTCAGAATGGAGTTCAAGTGGGGAAACTTTGTTCAGGGCTGCAAAGGTTTTCTGACACTATCCTAGTATGGGCAAATACTAGGCCAGTTCACCAGTCAGTAGGCCTGGAAGCAGCTGCAATGCAGAGCGTGCCAGAAGATTTTCCTTTCCAGTTTAAGTATTTTTTTTCTGTCATATTCAGGACCGATTCAAATTCAGCAGCACTGAAGTTGATGAGATGTAGTCAATAGGTGATGGATTTGTTGCCAAATTAGACAAAATCTGAGAAGATAAAAATTCTGCTAAGTCTAGATAAAGAAAAAAAAACATTGGAAGATAAGTACAGGAAAACAAAAATATATCTGATTTCACCTCAGGTGTGAAATGTCCCTTGCAGTTGTTGGAGACAAACTGATATGACTACCAGGTTGTGAAGGAACCATTAAATTCTGACTGGAGAGTAATTTCAATAGAAAGACATTTTTCTGTCAAGCAGAAAACTGCTACTCTAACAAATTGTCTCTGGTCAGATTTATGAGAAATCTGTTATAGCTAAGTAGGAAACATTAACAAGGAGAAGCCTGAGTACCGTCTCTCTGTTCTCATATTACAATCATGATTTTTCTTCTCTTGTGATTCTAGTGCCTGTAGGGATACTAAAAAAGCACAAAGTTATCTGAAATTCCATGATTTTGGCAAACAGTGCATCTTATACATTGAGTTATGGGGCATGTGGTGTGTACGTTGAGTGCCATTGCTTTTCTTGGAACGGCTTTATGTAGACAAAACTTTTCTGCATTTATTGGACCTCTATGCAGGGTTTGTTTTGCTCTGCAATGTTAAAATACTGCTCACCTGTGGTATTTGCTGGTGTCAGTCTTGCTGGCTGAACTAGGTGATATTTGAAGTGTCACTAGGAAGAATACATGTAAGGTTGGATCATGATCCAGAAAAAGTTGTAGACTGAATGGTTTTATTTCTTCTGCTAAACTTTATCTGTTGTACAGTCTTAGGCAAGTAATTTTGCTCCTCCGTTCCAGTCCTGTTCTGCATTGGTCTTGGATTGTAAAATCATTTTTGAGTACATAGGTGCAAGGACTGTCTTCTGCTGCCTATTTTTGCAGCATCTATCTAAGTTGGATACTATCAATACAACTTGTACATAGATAATATGTTTCCTGTTCATCTTCCTCTTAGACCTGATGTGGTATCTGATGAATTTAGTAGGATCTGGATCAGGGTCCTTTCCTGAACAAGTTTTGCTTAGCTGAGAGTTTAAAATATACTGGGGGGAAATAAAGCTGCTTCCAGTAATACACTCAAAAATGATTTTGTGACTTCATTTCATGACATGAAGCTACACAGCACATCATAAATTTATTTCCCAAAGTCTAGGATTTATGTCTGCTTTAAATCCACATCACATCATAATGCGATGCAGTTTGACACACCATAATTTGTTTTTAATAATACATTATTTCAGGAGCTGGGAGAGTGTCAAGCATTTGTAGGATTTATTTATTTATTTTCCATGCAAAATTAGTGACTGCTTTGATATTACTACAACTCCAAATTAATCCAGTTATTCTGTGATTCGGTAGGATGGCTGGAAGTGTGTTTAGAATTTCTTGATTTAAGAAAAAATGAAAAATATTTCCACAGGAAGACAGTGCTATCCATCACTGCATGCTTCGTAGTTACAGTTTGTTTAGTACAAATATTTCAGCAGAGCAGCACATGCCACATGGTTGACTGAATAAGATGAGGAAGGAAAGGTTTGGGGCTTTCTGAGTTCTTGCCTGCAAACATGCACAAGAAAATATAAATATAACACTGCAAAATGAATTATAATTGTATTCTCTCTAACCACTGTTCATATTTTCCCAATGCTCTTTCATGTAGTGTACGAATGTACCATGCCCATTTTCTAGCTGGACCTTTAACCTTTTAATGATATGACTCTGCAGTACCTTTTGTGTTAAAAAGCTCATAGTTCAAATGGCTAGTAGCCCACAACAAATTTATTGGTTACTAGTATTTCCCTAAAAATTGTAATAGGTATTTATATTAAAAATATAAACATATTTTACTGTTTTTCATGTTTTCCTTCTCTATTTTCTTTCTCCTTATTCAGTCCTTCACTCAAACTCTTTGTGGAATTTTTCACTAGACCACCTCATCTTATTTTTAGTGATGGTCATTATTATACTTACCTCTTTCAAATAATACTACTAGCAACTGCATTAACATTTTGCAACATTGTCTTAAACTGTCCTCATTAAAGAAAGAAAAATCTAGCAGATCTTTTCTTTGAGGGAAAAAAAATACAGAAGAGGCTTGAAAATCTAGCTAGCTCCTTTATAATGGTAATTTGAAAGAGCAAACCTTGTGGGATAATCTTTTTCTTTAATCAGAGCAAAAGCACCATTTTTGTTGATTTTCTGGGGAACTAAGAGATATTTTACAATTCTATCTTTCTCTGTGTGATTTTTTTTTTTTTTGGCCAGGTAATACACAACATACATTTCTCAAGGTTTTACTTTTCTTTACATTTAACAGATGATGCTTGATACTTTATACATCTGTGGCATATGGTTAACTTCAAACAATATGGCTTTTATTGCCCAGGAAAATACAAGCAAAAGGTTTCAGTGGGGTATAGGTAATACTTATTTATGTTCTTGCTTTAGCATAGTGCTATCTTTACTTTAAAACTTAGCTAGGAATCAGTCCTGAACTTTTTTCAAGGACAATAGGTTGCCACTGTTACCTCAGGGAAAGGCAAACAGAAACTAAAAAAAGCATTGCTAACTTGTGGTAGCTTTAAATGTTTGAAGGAAAAGTGAAGTATATGATAATGCAATAAATTTTCTGAAAGCATATTTGGAATTTCCAGGGCAGGTTCCAGGTAAAAGAACTGGAACATTTGTGCCAGGTGGATCAACCCTGATTCCCTTATTCTCACACAATTCTTGTATTGAATATGTGACCCCTTTTCTGTAGTTCTGTATAACACTTTAGTAATACAGGCAAGCATGTGCATGAGCTAAGTTCAACGGTGAGCAAGTACTGTGGCATTTCTGAAAAGTTTCTCTTTGTTTTCAGAAGTTGAATATAAAATCCCTTCATTTCTCTTTGTTCTTCACTTTTGTTACATTCTATGCTTAACTTCATTTACACTGAAGTTACATAAAAAATGGGACCTATGTCCTATTTTCAAAAACAGTTTAGGAACTGAAATCTAATAGAAATATAGTAGGATTTAACAGCTCAGATAATTTTAAGCTTAATATTCAGACTATTAAGGAACAAAGAGTCATACTGAAAATTTCACTCTATTTCCAGTGCTAAAATCTTGCATGTTTTTATTCACCATTAAAACTAATAAATTCTGACTTATGTTTACTGCAGTTCTCCAATTAGTCTGCTTAGTAGCTGATGACAGGTTTAAGGGCAAATATTCTTGTGACCCACTGAAGCCTTATGACAAAGATATGTTAAATATATTGCTCCTTAATTTATCGCATGGACACCTCTCTGTATCATGTTTGTGCTTGTATGGATGAACATCTACTTGGAATAGTTTTATAGCAATGCTGTTAGATTTCAATTATAGACTACGTACTCTTGCAGTGTTTGGAGGTTAATGAAGAATTTTGTTTGGTCATCAGAAGTGATGAATTCTAACTATTTTAACATTTTAGCAATGTTGCATGTAGCAAAATGATGAACAAAGAAGTGATTGGTGTATTGATAAGAAAAGGAAAGATAAGCTGTGTAGGTGTTGTTGTAGACTTTGAAATAAAACTAGGAAATGTATATGTATAAGGGAAGTTTTAGTCCAAGCAAACTTTATTCTCTTGTTTCATCCCATCAGTAACCTTTTCCTAATTCTAGATTATTAAATACCTAATTAAGTACAATATTCAAGTGCAAAATTACATCTTGACAAAAAATATAGCATCCAATTCTTATGCTTTATAAGCGTGTCATGAAATTTACTTTTTGATCTCTGGCAGCAGAAGAGAGTCTGAGTAAGCCCAGGACAACTGAAAGAAGAATTTCTCAAGAGAAATGCCTTTGTTTCATGGGCTAGTGATTTCTTGCTAAAGTTATAACAGCAATGTGGAGATTTTGGTATCACTCATGGCCTCAACATTATATTGGAGCTGACAGAAACAGTGTTAGTTAGGTGTTAGTGTTTCATTTATTAAATAATTAACTTTTTGGTTAACTAAATCATTAACTGAAGGTGCAAAACCAGAAAGAGACAAAACTGACAGGAGAATCTTTTGTAAACACTTCAGATGGTGCAAAACTCCAAATGCTCTTTCAGCATGAACAGATTTTCTAGGCTCACAGGAAAAAAGGATTAAAAACAGGACTAAAAACTAACAAGAACCTTTATTCAGTTATGACCCTGTAGTCCTTTTGATAAGGCTATACATATACTCAGAAAAAAGTTACATTAGGTCATTCTGCTCACCACTGATCATACTTCCTAAGGGATATCTTGCAAGGACTGGACCCAACTAAGACTGATGAGAACTGCAGGAAATATGTTACATGTAGTAAATCCAAACATAGGACCACTGAAAACCAAAGATAGAGTGGAAGCTGGAGGTTCAGGCATGCCTGAGTGATAACTCTCTATGAAACCTCTTTGATTATCCTAAATGCTTAATAGCCTTGTACTTGATTTCTTTTGTCCAGCTCTTAACTTACTATTTTCTGTATGATATTAGAAAAAAACATTTTTAGTAATATGTATCAAACTGATGGTTTTTGGATAGGTCTTTCTCTCTTGAATCAGTGGGGAAAGTGGCATGTCAGGCTCTGATAGAGCTCAATTAATGCTTAGATGCTTTTCTGCATCACAGTCTAAATGAGTAAGGAAACACTGTTTCACCCTCCATCAGACATCATTAACAATACAGTAAAAAGAATTTTACACAAAATCTCTTTGTCTGGTCCTTTATACCTTGAGATCTTTGAAGAACTAGCTTTAATAGTGGCAGGTACCTTGACTTTTATATGATTTCTTTGGATAAATAGCAGGCTTCAGTATACATTGTTGTTGACTTTGCTTTCAGTGAGCTCTATGCATCTTTAAAATAGAAAACAAAGTCACTCACTGGAAATAAATCTATCCATTAACTTTTCCAAAGGAATACATACACATGGATGTTTACCTAGTATAAAAAGCTGTCACTGAAGAAACCCCCAACTGACTTACACCAGAGGAAAATTGTTCATTTTCCTCAGGAAATGGCAGAGAAGGTGAAAATGAAGACCTTGTCCAAACTCAAACCCACTTGCAATGAAGTGTGAATCCCAATAAATTAAATGAGAGGTCTGACAAGCTCAGTTTCAAACAAGTTTAAATAGCAGTACCTAAATTTTATTGTTATATCTAAAATGTGCTCCTATAGACTTAGCAACCTGATTAGACCTGTGTTGTCACAAAGCAAAGCAGATATTTCACCAAACTAATGTGAGAGTGTTTCTGCACTATTGATTTTGACAGAAGGCTTATAAGCAATGTGCAAAGTTCTAGTCACAAAAATTAATTAATTTACATATCCCACTTTCTATTTTATGCTTCATGTATAAGAATAAGACACACTGAAATCTCTAAACACAATGGCTTACTGGGGAGGAAAAAACCCAAAGGAACACATTCAATACCACAGTCAAATCTTATGTACTCTTCCACTTTAAGAAGACAAAAAGAATTATTTATAATGTTGCAAATATCATCATGGTTGCTTTGAAATGCCATGTATGTTTTGACCAAATTTCAATTTTGACAACATGCTGCAGGAAGACCTTTTAACATACAGTTACACTTAGCAGTGGTCATCCAAAACAAATTTCCTAAAGTTTTGAAAGTTTTGCCAATGTAAATGTCTAGCAAGCCCACTTAGGAAAATATCTTGTGTTCCAATAAATAAATAGGGTTTATAAATAGAATTAATAAATAGAACTTTATAACATCTGGTGTTCTTCCACTAAATATGTTTGCTTAGTTTGAATGAAGAGAAAGAAGACTAAAGGAAACTCAGTTTCAGGAAAAAAAACAACAAACTGAAGCAGTACAATTTAAATTATTTTCAATATGCCATAACATAAATTTAACATGTATATAAGAAAATAGGAAGGATATTAGGAGAAGGACAGAAGGAGGCAGGTAATGATCAGAATCCTGCTCCTATTTTAGAAGAGTGAGTGTAATTCTGAAACATGCCATCCCATTTCCTCAAAAACTTCCTTCCTATATCTTCACTTAGAAGAAGTTATTAATCAGAAAAATTAGGTATTTGTTATAGATTTTTAGGACTATGGTATCTCACATTACATTTTGAGAGTACAGGTTGTCTGTAGGTTCTTTTGATAGGCAATGGGTTTGGGAAAATAATTGGGGACTTAGGAGGTATAAGGGAGAATGCTTCAAATGTGAGTAACAAAAGGATACATGCAAGAAAATAAGAGGTGGACAAATAAGAGGGAAAAGGAAAAGATCAGGGAACTACTGAATATTTTCTACAAAATCACATGGAACAGATTGCAATGAAAAAAGTTTTACTTTAACATATTATCCTGAGTTTTGTACTGATATGACTCAAAGAACATATGAGCCTCATGAAGTTTCACCAAATCAAAATTCTGAAATAAGTAAAAAACCCTGCAGATTATAATGCCACATTTCAGCTGGAGTCAGGATGTACATCAGTATGTTTTGAAATCTCTGTGTGTGAAGGGTAAGAGGGAGACAGAGGGGGGAAATGCAAGGTGCTTACAAGAATGGACAATTTTACATGCTATCGATGCTGTACATTCACGATGAACACAACCAGTAAGAGGGAAGGATGCTCTACCAGTCAGAAATCTAGGGACACTAAGCAAGCAAAAAGCAGCAGACTGAATTTCATGTAATAGCTAAAGAGTCAAAAATAGATGGAGAGAGGGAAGGAAAAAGAGAAGGAAGACTTAGTTTAAAATATACTGTGGAAGGGAAGAAGATATTTGTATTTGAAATTAAGGCCTCTTTCATTCCTTTTAAAGTATTGCACTAGTGTCAGAAAGAGTCAATGTTAATGTAAATATTTCCTCCCATTGCCTATTGTTTAACAGTTTGACAGGTTTTTTGTTCAAAAATTAGCCTATAGCCTGGTCGTATGCATGCAGCATTAAGTAAGTAGAGGGCCATTTTCTTTGGCAGTTTTTGCATGAATCTTAGAGGGAATCTTAAATATTTTTCTAACTTTGAAATGCATCTACTGGTGAATGTAACTGCCACTTCTTTTTGCTTTGGCATTGTTTGGCTGACTGGATTTTAGATATTTATTTTTTTTTAATAATAGTCCACAAAGTTTAGGCTGTGTTTGCCTTTGTACTGTGCTAAGAAAATACTTAATATTAAAAATATCACCAAATTATTTCATTAGAGTGCATTGTCTTATATTCTTTTTCTTTCTTTTTTTTTTTTTAAATATATATTCATTTTATTCCAAATGTGGAGTGGAAATTTGTGTGTATTCCCAGATATTTGTGATTTAGTCTTGAATTGCTACAAGAATATTTCAGGCTATTCCATTTAAGACTTGGCAAGTTTTGACTATGGTGACCTGGAATAGTCTGAACTGGACGCTACAGCCCCTGTTCTGTAACAGGAATAGCATTAGCTAACTTGTTTAAGTGTAAATTTTGAAACCATCAAGAAACTACTTCCAGATGTATGATGTACACAAGTCTTGGAATGACCTGACTGTTCCCTGCCTGCACTCATTCATGCAAGTTTTGTTAACTCAGACACTCACTTGTATGTTTTGCTCAGTTAGTATCTTGGAAAATTGTGTTTCTGCAGAGTGTACAAGAGGGAACACCATTCTCAAACAGTAAAGACTTCTTGTCCCCCGATGGTTTCTTGTGCTCATTCCTGGACTTAGACTCATCTCATAGATCACCAAGCATTTAAGAGAAGGAAACTATATTTGAAGTTATGCTTAGTATTTTGTATTATACACAGTTTTGTATTTCTGAATTTGCTGTTCATCCAGGGCATTTTAGTGTCTGGCACCTAAAAGACAACTGTAGGTATAAATAACATTTAGATCAGGATAACTCAGTGCTCTAGTCAGGCAACTCAGTTAGAAATGAAATGATTACTTTAGCAACTGTTTAAGTTTGGCTAAGATATTGTTATAGATAAGCTAAGGGATAGTCGACAGTTTTTCTGAAATTACCTTCCAGTATTTCTTGAAATGGCATATCTGTTTTCAGTACCTTCACAATCCTCCAGAAAATACATCTATGATAGATGGAAAAAAAATATTTTGTTAATTATTCTTTCTTTGTATTATTGGCACCTTAAAGCAAGTGTTTTACACACTTCGGTTCAGCATTCATTTACTTGAAATAAAATTTTAAAATTACTTCCTTGCCTTTAATACAAAAAAGTGAACAGTAAAAAATATCTTAGTGTAATCTGTGATTGCATTTTTTAAGTGACTCATGTTAAATAATTTACCTTATAATGTTAAAACTAATGCAACCAGCAAGATTGTCTTGCTTTGGAGTTTAATAACTCCAAAATAACTTCTGGAGTTTGTGCTCTGTCCTTTAAGCCAATGGTTACAATTACAATAGGGCAAAAAGAAAGAATTTATTACAAGCTGTGTGTCATGGTTTTACCCCAGCGAGCAACTAAGCACCATGCGGCTGCTCACTCACTCCCCGCCCAGTGGGATGGGGGAGAGAAT
>JANZLQ010000079.1:41106066-41117532 GCA_026212715.1 Elanus axillaris
ATACTGAACTCAAAACACAGCACCGTACCAGCTACTAGGAAGACACTTAACTCTATCCCAGCTGAAACCAGGACAGGGCGACATCCAGCAGTACCAAGCCATGTCTAACTGTTCCCCTATCCAGCAAAATGTGTCTCACCATCACAAAGTTTTGTGCTTCTCTAATCTTTTCTGACTGACTACTCCATTCTCAATTCAGAAGTCTATTTCAAGTTCCCTAGTTACGGTTTAATCTGGCTGACAGTCATTGCCCTCTTTGTAATGTGCATTTTTTGACTCAGTGCCCTATAGAAAGTTTTGCGCATTTGGTTGAGACACACTGTGTAGACTCACATATTACTAAGTGCTGTTTTCCAGATCACTTGCCAAGGATGGTCCATGGAGGCAGCCCCCAAATATCCTGATTGCTTCATGTTAACTCTAAGAACCTCATGCAGAAGTTTTGAAAAGAGAATGAAGAGAATATTCAGTGTCTAATTACAGTTACAAAAATTATGATCAGTGTCTCATCTATATAAACATATTTAAACCAGTGTAACTATATTAAAAGTACTTTAAAGTGGACAACATACAGTCTTAAGGTTATTTCAAGTATTAAAAGTACTTTAAAGTGAACAACAATTAGCCTTGAGGTTGTTTCAAGGCACATTTAGTCTTGCAGCATGCAGTATGTTGTCTTCATCAAAACTTCAGCTTATGTAAAAAGCATTAAAAATACATGAAAAATTATAGATCTATTGGTAATCACTAAAAGTGAATGAAAATAAATGCAAGTCTACATTGATACTGTATCTCCACAATTACAATTATCTAGTCTTACAGAAAGCCACCAACACTTGTTTTAATAAGTCCTATATCTCAAGAGCTTAAGTGTGGTATTCCGCTAGCAGAAATGTGGAGAAAGGAAGATTTCAGGACCTCACACTCTAAAAAAATTATCTGGCACTGAATTAGAGTAAAATCCTCATCATGGCTGAGGAATAACAGGATAGTGTTGAGTGGCTAAGCTATTGTTGTTGTGTCTATTTGATGTATTAGTTCCACACAGCATTGCAAATTTTGCATTTAGTTATAATGGTATGAACCCTTTGATTTTAACATTAGACAGCAAATGTAATTATGTACACATATTATCCTTCTCTTTTCAAGTTTAGTTTTCCTGAGATTTTAATTGTAACAGGTGTTTTCCTAACATTTGGCCAAACAATATTCCTATACTCTATGTGTATTTATTTCATAAAATTCGTATATCAGAGATTAACAATTTTAATTGAAATAAAAAGTGAAAGAAACAATGAAACACACAATGATCTGTAAGCAGCAGATTTTGTTCTAGTAAAGCCTACTACAACAAGCCAGTGAGGATCTTCAAGGTTCTTTCTGTGGATAGATTTTTTTATTATATTTTTAGCCTACACTATGATTTATTTCTGAATAAGTCATTGTCTGGACTCAGGTTTGTCTTTCCTGGCAGGCCCATTTCTGTCTGATTTGAAACAAAGTCAACGTTTGATACAATCATTAGCCTGTGATTAGCAGCATCCTTGTAGTAAACCGCTCACAATGAACAATCCAATATTTTGTGGTGTCAGTATGCCAAAATACTAAGTGCCATGAAAACTGTGTCATTATAATTGGACCTTAGGTAAGTATCTACAGATTTTTCTCCTGCACACAATTATGTAACTGTTGTAGGTTCTTACTGGAGAAAGCATGAATTTCTTTAAGATAAGGTTTTTGTTAGCTGTTTAGCAGGAAGGCAAAGATAAGTCTATTTTTATGAGCCAAACCAGGTGTGGGCTTGGCCATAGCCAGTGCAGACCAATAAGAGGTCTCTATTGTCTGGCTGTGTTGGTTCAGCTCCTCACAGGCTAATTTTTCCTTTTGATAAAAGATTAGAGAGGAACCTCATCCCTTTCTGGGTAAGTTACTAACCAAAGGTTTGATGCCAAACAAACTATCTAAACAGGAATAGGGAAGAAAATAGTAAAATCATTAAGAACATTGAGCTATCAGTCATTTTTTGTAGCCTCTTCAAGAGAGAAACCCCCCAATATTGACATGGATCCAGCCTTCTATGCTTAACAATGAAACAAGTTTTAGGTTGGTGCTATGGCCCAGTAATACTCATAGGATGTATTATAAAGAAAAGAGTTCTCTTGTAGACATCCTCTGAGATTTGGGCCATGTTTGTGATGACTTGGAGAGCCATGAACAAAAGAAGCATTGATGAATACACTGATAAAGCTGTTAGGTCAAAATTTAGGAAGCCATGGTTCAGAGAGAGATTGAAGGGAATATGTGCTGTGCCTGAATTAGATGTTTACATTTCAAAAAGAAGCACAGCTAGAATATTTGCTGTGTCATGCTTCAGTATGTGAGGCAAAACTTTTCTCAGTCCATTTGTTCAGCAAGAGAAGTAATAAATATATTCAGTAGCTTAATTTACTAAAAAATACTATTGTTTGACTTCAAAAATATGTGGGAATAATGGTTTCTAGAGAAGGTTTACATTTATTTGCTTGTTTAAAGGTGAATTTAGAATATTGTCTGTAATGGTCTTTTGTTCTACCATTTGATGGTTGGACCTGTTGATCTTAGAGGTCTTTTCCAAACTTAATGATTCTAATCCCCAGGTAGATTTGACAAATGATAAACTTCTAACTCCTTTCGTCTGCTGCTCTAGAAATAAAATGTCTGATGTTAATGGTCCCGACTTTTGTGTGTTATCTTTGTCTCAATGGTAGCAAGTCTTTTTGATGGGTTTTGATTTTGGAATCATTTAACCTTGTTTTGCATCTTTAGGCCAAGGTGAAACATCAGTCACCACTTGTAATATACATGTTAATACTAGGATTTACAACTTTTAGTTTGAAAAGCTTGCTGGAAAGAGGGCAGCTTTTTACAATAGATGAAATTACGTGATTCTCTATTATCCTGATATCTTACGTAGGCAGAAGTGTAGACAGTTTACAAAAGCATCATCAAATGTTAATTATACAAAAGTCTGACATAACAGAAATACACTATGTGATGTTAATTAGTGGGTTCGCTTCTCACTTTTTTTTATTATATCACCAGTTACATGCTGTCAACTTTAGGTGATTGTAGAGATGACAAATAGAGGATTTATTTTTTTTTTTTTTTTTGAAAAAAGAGTAATTATTACAAGACACAGAAGATTAAATGCAAAGCAAATGCTTTGCATATGGGCTCTAGGCAGATGTGTGATCATCACAACCAGTTTCCAGCTAGGATAGGTTAGAAAATTGAAGAAAAGTAATCGTATTCTGTATTTGAGCAAAAGAAATGAACCACCACATTTAGCACAAACAAGCTCTAATAGTAATAGACAATTTAAAAGTTCATTATCAGATACCAGTACTGGTATTGTAAGGTTCATCTTTCTATCAGCTAGTAAAAATATACAGCAGATAAAATGTTAAAAGAAAGTGCTAAAATGACAGAATTCTTTTTTCCAATCAACACTACACTAAAACATCAGTACTTCGCCATTCACTGCAAAGGCAATTGTATGCCGGGAGATAAAATACAGGTTAGTGTGTGTGTGTGTGAAGATTTTTTAGATTTCACTATTGTATTTTCTTCTGATTTGTAATGGAAATGAAATTTCAAACAAAAACAGTAGAGCCTCAGGCTAGCAGAATAATGCCTGATGGACTGCTTCCTGTCCTTAGTTGAAGGAAGACTGTGTTCCCTAGCAGCCTGCTAAGACTGTTGATGAATAAACCCCCAAACCTAAAGAAATTATTCCCAAATTATGTTAAAATCAGGTGCTTTTCCATAGGACTGGGTCCAGGAGTGGTGGCTGTGGCCTCACCTGTGAAAGCTGTTTTCTGATTGAGTGGTGCCATGTGAGTAAGGTTCAAGAGGAAATTAGCAGGCTTTGCTGAATAAAGGATGACTGGCTTCAAAGAGTCTCTGCTGAGGAAATGGCCTCAACTCTTCAGAGGTATGAAAGTTTGTATGACCAAGACAAGGCAGTAGAAGAAATAGGACAGGAACTCCCACAAGGGTGTAACCTGAAAGCCAGTAACTTCTGGGAGCAGCAGGAAGGTAGAAGAAGGTTTCTGCCAAGGTCTTGGTATCAAAGGAGGATGAAAAAGTTCTGCGAAGGTAATGCTCTGGACAGAGCTCTACAGAGAATTACAGAGACTGACAAGGCTCATTCAGAGTAGTATCTGTTCTTTCTCATCCATGAGTGACATGGCTAGTGGGGATACGGTGCAGACCATAGGTGACTACACAGCCCTTGGTACAAGGTTTAGGAGGACAGCGGTACAAATAATGTTCCTCTCAGTTCTTCAGGTCAAGTACCTGATTAGTAGGAGAGAAATCCAACAGACTAACACCTGCCTGCTTAGCTGGTATTGCTATAACGACTGGCTTCTTTGAGTATGGTTTGAAAAAAGGTTGCTATAAAGAGAGAAGCTCTGTCTGGCAAAGAGGGAGAACAAAGTCTGAAAAAAATTGCGAATCCAGTGAGAACGGTTTTAAATTAGGTTAATCAGGGAACAGGGACAAGGAAAGAAAATACAGGTGGTAGAAGTCTCTAAGGGAGGCTTGCACATTCCCACTCAGAAGGGAGGATATTTAGAGACTTAGCTCAAGAATCTGTACACTGATGTAAGAAACTGAGGCAACAGTCCTGAAGAATTGGAAGTTCATGTGAAGTGACAGTGCTGTAGAGTGATCAGAACAGAATCACAAAGACTTGGTAGGAAAGCACACATGACTCTCATCGATAGCTATAGGTTCTTTAAAAAGGATAGATGGGGAGGATGAGGAAGGGACATTGCACTAGGTGTAGGAGATGTTTAACTGCCCAGAGCTCCAGGAAAGTGCATTTTGTCAGTAATCTCTGGACCAAGACCATTGTAGAAAGCTGCACAAATGCTGATGTTACAGGATCTTCCAAGGGGTGCAAAAGGATAAAACTTTTTGCAAGCAACTAGTAGAAGTCTTCTGATAGCAAGGCCTGACCCTTCTCAGAGTTTTCAATCTCCCAGACATCTGTGAGGAAGACAGTATGAGTTCAGCACCCCAAGAATTTTCTAAGCTGCATTTTGGGATAGATTCCTAAGGCAAGCATAAAGGGCCAAACACAGACAATGTTCTACTTTACTTCCTGCTGACAATCAATGAAAAGCTGGTGCTAAATGTAGTCACAGTCATAGTTTTGGCTACAAAGAAACAAGAGATTACTGAGTTTAGCCTCTGGAGGTAGACCATGAAGAACCAGCAGTTAGGAAACAGATGTCCTGGAAAACATAGCTTATTTTGGGAAGAGCTCCAGCAGGACAGTGGTAAGGGTAGTCAAACTTAAGTTTACTGGAGTACAAATTTTGATTCTTTTCTAGTGATTCCAAGAAGTTTTCAGTTGGGTGTTACATGTAGCTAACTTGTGAAGTGTTACCAACACAGTTTACAGCAAACTTCTTACTTCCAACTCTCAGTCTTTTCCTTTTCTAACCCTAGTTTTCTTGCTGTTTCTGCACCACATCTGTTTCTTTTTCTTCCTTTACACACTTCTCTACTTTTCCTTTATCTTTTCAAGTTTTAAATTATTTAAACATTTTCTTAACAGCAATACTAGTTCTTGCTAGTTCCCAGTTAATTCTTTGTCCTACTTAATCTTTGCAGAGGTGGAAAGAGACATCAAATATTGTGAGGAATCAGCAGCAGAAACAGATCACGAGGACCTACTGGTTTGGTAGCAGAACCAGCAATTGCAGAACATTCAAAAATCAATAGTGTCCGGATGTCTGAAACTTGGAAGGAAGGGAAAGAATGTGACAAAGAATGACATTCCACCCCTCATCCTGGAATACCTGCAGTCCTAGTAAACTGCATTCAAAGGGATTCACAGTAATGGAAGAGCATGACTTCTGCTGTTTTAATTAATCAAGCATGAATGTGCTAATGAGAAAGCACTGCCAACCTCGGGAACAACGTATAATCAAATAGGAAGCCTGTTGTAAACTTCGAAGTACAGTTTCTTGAAGTCATATAGTTCTATAGAAGATGATGTACTTTTTGTAATAAAGCTAAGAAAGATACATATGAAAGAAATTTACAGCTGATCTTGGCTGAAGAGAAGTTTGTCCCTTGAGGAGAATGAAATAAATGTACAACCAGGTATAACATAATATTTTATAATTTTTGAACTCTTCAAGAATGATCTCATGCACAATTTTAAGGCTGATTTATTTGTTTACCTACAGAGTAACACAGAAAGAGAAAGATTGTAAGTGTTTGGTTTTGGTTTTTTTTTTTAAGTACTATCTAACTGTACTTAATAACTTAATAAGAAAAGAAGGCTTATATTCCTTGCCTCCCACCTTAGTAGACAAATCTATATGAAGATAGGGTTATATTCTTAGGAGATGTTTTCCCCGTTTCCAGTGGAGGTGAAGAGTTTCTTCTTCCATTAACATTAGTTCTGTTTAGAGGCAAATAAGAAATGAGGGGAAGTAGAAGTCACAAGAAGAGTATTAGTATAATACTAATAGTATAGTACTCTTGGCCTTCCTTTTTGTTTCTTCCTCTAACTGGTTGCTGTGCTGAAGCAGTCAGAGATGTGATGACCCATCTATAGAATAGCAAGAAGCAGGAACCTGGAATCTTGGCTATTTCTGGCTTGAAAGCACAAACAGGATGTAAGTTTCACTGGGCTGCTCCAACAGAAGATGTAGGCTGAATATGTCTGCTGTTTACATTATAGTTGACTTCATAGTCTGGTTTCATTGAACTGGGACGAGAACAGAGATGGCACTTTATGGAAACAGTTAGGACTTAAAGAGAAAAAATTTGAGAGAAGAAAATGAATGTGCTAGATGATAAAATGGAAGAAGTGAATCTGAGAAAATATTGTATGGATAAAAGAGCAACAGAATGTTTCTGATGGAGGGCTGGAGGACGGAGTAGTAATTTTCAGTAATATTAGGGTAGTGTTGCCAGCTTTGATCATCATGAAGGGATAAGGTGCCCCCTTCTTCTGCAAGCTCGATAATAACAAAGCTAAATTTTGACTTGTGTTTTGGAGGACAGACTTTCTAGAGTTCCAGAAAGTTGTGTGTGTGTGTGAGAGCTTGTGTGCCAAGCGGTGGACTCTGCCATATGTTAAATACTTGAGATATGAGGAGGCTCTGCTTTCTTTCACTGTGACCAGAGAGAAGAATGTTTTACTATGAAAGAATTATTATAATTATCCTTCCCAGGGTATTTCAACACCCTCCTTGGCTTCAACGTCATCCATGGACAGCCCTTGTACTACTTAGCAGTCTGAGATGGAAGGATGATGTAGAATTCCCAAAGAAAGTAGGACTTCTTTGTTAAAGAATTTATTCCTATTGAATGTTCTTTCTCCCAGCACTTTTGCTTCCAGGACTATAGAGAATCCATTGATAACAGAATAATATGCCCTTTGGTATAGTATGCATTATGAATGGGTGGTTTCATGACTACAACTATGCTCTGTGCAAGCTTTCTGTACAGCAGAATACCACAGATGAAGTAGGATGAGTTAAGAATTAAGCTGGAGGATTCTCTGCTGCATTCCTTCATATCCTGTCACCATTACCTACCATAGATCCATGCTTTATTTGACTCCAGTGTTCTTTCTATTATCATCTAACATGTGCCTAACTGGCCTATAGGAGACTAATCCCTGAGATAATGAATGACAAAGCTTAAAAATCACAATTGCGCTATCCATAATACCTGAATATAATTTCAAGCTTTTCACTTATACAACCTATATAAGCATTATGGTTTACGTTGAAATAGTCGACTGTTAAATTTTCTGTGATCTAATGGTCTCTTCTGGATTGTAGCAGTACCATCAAGTGTCTGAGAGTAACATACTGCTATGATTTGAATTTTTGAAAATTTGAAGAAAAAAGACTTTTCAGATGTTTTATTTCTGAATTAACTTATTTGGACTTTTTACTTTATTCATAAAACCCACTACTGATATAAAACTTAATTATTCTTCCAATAAGTTTTAATTACTAAAATCTTGACCATTTCCTTACCAGAGAGAAGCACTTTTAGGAATTTAAACAAGCCTAATGCTGCCAAACAATGTCCTTCCATGTTCTCTACTCTTTCTGAGCCAGGTTGTGTTTTTGCTAGAGAATGCTGAGATCTGGATTTCATTGTCAAGGAATGCCCTGGAAGGTAATTTTTTTCACATGATAAAAATAAATGTTTGATTTTCAAGGTCTCTCTATTATAATTCTTAAGCTTTTATTTTCCAAATGTGGAAGAGAAAGAGTAACAAAAATGTGTAAAATGTATGTTCTGAGGAACAGGTGAGTAGGCAGTGTATTATAAATCTTAAATGTTCATACAGTTACCAGGTGTCCACATCTTGGAAAATCTGACATAGTTTGCTTTTTATGTTTTCTTTTTTCTTTGTTGCCTCACACTTCCAAGAAAGAAGCACCTATCAGAATGCAGATCAGAGAAAGATGATGAAGCAAGGGCTTCATGTTAATAGGATATAGACTGACTCACCCATGGATCACTTGTATAGATAGCCAATAGTGGTACACACTCGAAGTCTCTTCTCTCTGGTGGCTGCTAGGCAGAATATATGAGTGAGCTAAGAGATCTTTGATTCTTAAGGATGTGTGCCCACTGTTTACGTTCCAGCTTTCTTGACAGATACAACGGAGACCAAGACTGAAAGTTGACTGGCAGTAGTCTATAAAGAATTGGAAGTCCCTGGACCTTGGGTGATGTACCTTGTCTCTTTTAGAGATTTTGATGGATAGAAGACCATAAGACTGGACCTTAGCAGCTGACAAATTTGTCAAGCTAATGAAAAAATAAGAGCCAGTTGCAATTCATTGATAATTACCACTAGGGCTCCCTGTGAAGATTTCCTGAGGTCACTAACAGGAAATAGGGCAGTTTTATAAATGTGATGATCCAGTGAGCAACACAATGGACATAAAAATTCCAACATGCTGAAGAGTGGACTGTGGGATGTACTAACCTAAATGAAATAGTAGACTAAATGGGATACACAACTCTCATCCCAGCTAAGCATCTATCTGATGTCCTGGTCAGGAACTCATGATTAGTCATTTTGTTTACTTACAGATGACAACAGACAGGTTAGACCTCAAAGGAGAAAATGATAGCCAGATGTCAATACCCTTTTCCTTATTTCCCCACAGTCTCCATCCCACCCAGGGGAACCAATTCTTTTAACTGCTGTGCAACACTCCTAAGACAGAAGTTGGGGTTAGTTTGCCAAAAAACCCCCTGATGACCACCATAAGATCTCCAAAGTTGTCTGAGTGGCTTCTGAGCAATGATCTAAGGCTATGTTCTCTAACGGTTCATGGTAATTGTAGCAAAATTTTTGCTTTGTCTGTTTAAATGTAATAGTTGCACTCATTCTCTTGGAAAAAAAAAATCATAATTTTGAAAATCTTTTAAATAAAGGGATTTGGATCGCTAATTTCTTTTAACTCAACAGTTGTTAGAAATACGTGTGAAACCAGAATACGGACAAGAACTTAAATTCAAACCATCTTGTTTGGATGACTGTAGTCAAAACCAAAGCTTTAAATCAATCTAAATGTGTAATAGTATTCAAAATTCTATTTCCAAAAATGTATCCAACTTGCTGTTACAAAAATAATATATGGGTTTTTTCATATTTGTTAATTTCTGCCAGCTCTTTTTAGCTAAAGTGCCAGTATTCATTTTTCCTCTACCATTGCTTCATTTCAGAACTTTTTCAAACATTGTGCTTTGTAATTGTTGCTATGAAGCTTGCTAGGCCACACACATATCTCAAAAAGTAAGGGGAAACCTCTTTTACCTCCTGTATTGGCTTTGTGTGGCAAGGTTTTGGTGTGTGTGTGGGCGTTACAGGGGTGGCTTCTGTGAGAAGCTGCTGGAAGCTTCCCCTGTGTCTGACAGAGCCAATACCAGCTGGTTCTAAGAGAAACCCGCCGCTGGCCAACGCCAAGCGATCCAGTGATAGTGGTAGCACCTCTGGGAGAACAGATTTAAGAAGGAAAAACAGTTCTGGGAGATAGAGAAATGGCAGCTGGAAAGAGGAGTGAGAACATGCAAGAGAAACAGCCCTGCAGACACCAAGGCCAGTGGAGAAGGAGGGGAGGAGGTGCTGCAGGCGCCAGAGCAGAGATTCCCCTGCAGCCTGTGGGGAAGACCATGGTGAGGCAGGCTGTCCCCCCGCAGCCCAGGGAGGTCCACGGTGGAGCAGATCTCCACCTGCAGCCCGGGGAGGACCCCACGCCGGAGCAGGTGGGTCCCCAAAGGAGGCTGTCACCCCTTGGGAAGCCCGCGCTGGAGCAGGCTCCTGGCAGGACCTGTGGATCTGTGGAGAGAGAAGCCACAAGGGAAGGTTTTCTGTCAGGACCTGTGACCCTGTGGGGGGCCCACGCTGGAGCAGTCTGTGCCTGAAGGACTGCATGCTTTGGAAAGGACCCATGCTGAGCAGTTTGTGAAGAACTGCAGTCTGTGAGAAGGACCCATGTTGGAGAAGTTCATGGAGGACTGTCTCCCATGGGAAGGACTCCTTGCTGGAGCAGGGGAAGAGTGTGATGAGTCTTGCCCCTGAGGAGGATGAAGCAGCAGAGATAACGTGTAATGAACTGACTGTAAACCCCACTCCTCGTCCCCCTGCACTGCTGGAGGGCGTAGGTAGAGAATCCGGGAGTGAAGTTGTGCCTGGGAAGAAGGGAGGGGTGGAGGGAAGGTGTTTTGAGATTTGGATTTATTTCTCATTACCCTACTCTGGTTGATTTGCAATAAATTGAGTTAATTTTCCCCAAGTTGAGTCTGTTTTGCCTGTGACATAATTGGTGGGTGATCTCTCTCTGTCCTCATCTCGACCCACAAGCCCTTTGTTATATTTTCTCCTCCCCCTGTCTAGATGAGGAGGGGAGAGTGATAGAACAGCTTTCATGAGCACCTGGCATCCAGCCAGGGTCAACCCACCACATCTCCACAATGATTTTAGAGAGAAATTTGTATTGCTAAGATTACTCAAATGCCTTTGACTGTCCTCTGTGACACTCACTGATGAGATGCCTTTGAAAGCAAATAGGTCAAACTCTTCTGATTTTAGATGGAAAGAAGCTAATTAATTTCCTGCTCTTCAGTTTAACTATTAGGTTATGAAGGCATTTCTCTGAAGTATTGACCTTTACTGCATAAAGACCCATAAGGATTACTGAGTCCAACTCCCTGCTCCTCACAGGAATACCTAAAAATAACCATATGACTAAGAGCATTGTCCAGACACTCCTTGAACTCTGACAGCCTTCTCAGCCTTCTCTTCTCCAAGCTGAACAAACCAAGTGACCTCAGCTACTCCTCGGAAGTCTTGCCCTCAGCGCCTTTCACCATCCTGGTCACCTTCCTCTGGACACACTCTAATAGTCTGATGTCCTTCTT
>JANZLQ010000079.1:41117824-41133705 GCA_026212715.1 Elanus axillaris
AATCCTGCACTTGTTCTTGTTAAATTTCAAATGGCTGGTGATTGCCCGTCTCTCTACTCCTTCCAGATCTCTCTGTAAGACCTCTCTGTCCTTGAGGGAGTCCACAGCTCCTCTCGGTTTGGTATCATTGGCAACCTTACTTAATGTATATTTGATTCCTGTGTCCAGATCATTTATAAGAACATTAAAGAACACTGACCCTAAAATCAAGCCCTGGGCTCAACTTGAGTGTATTAAATGATTTGTTATTAAATAGTATGCACATTCAGACATTTACATATGCAGCAGCAAGCCCAACTCTACAGTTAAGTCTAAGATGTGCATAAAGGATATTTAGGGATTGAAACATTATGAATTTTTGTGTGGATAATGAAATCAGCTTTTTCAAAATCTGAATAAAAAAGTACATTAAATTAGTTCTCTAAGTACACCTGCTTTTTCAATATATCTAATAATAGATAATGTCCCTCAGTTTGGATATGTTAATAGCAAATAACAATACTACTGGCTTGCACATTGCAGTAGGAGGTAAGGAAAATGAAAAACAGACTTGGTAAAGAATATTAAAGAAGGATAGTAACTCTAATAAATATTCTCAGCTTGCTCTCTTTTGCAGCTTGTGGCTAGTGAATGTCATCAACTGCAATACACTGTAACAATTAAAGAATTTTAAAATTTGTCCTTCTTTCATGAATCATCACCTACCATTTACTTCTCTTCCAAATAGCCCGTTCTTTTCAAATTTCTGCCATTATGCACGTTAAAGATAGAGGAGTATATTTCTTTTGAGAAAATAAGCATTCCTTAGTTCATTTTTTCTTTCTCTTTTACTCTTATCCCTGGAGTTCAGAATCCCTAGATGTTAAAAAATATGGTGCATTCAAATTTCCTTTGGTCTTTTACTGTTTCTTCTAATTTCACCATTAGTTTTCTGAATGTCTGTTCAGGAAATCCTTTATTATACCTATTTGTAAGGACTTCCTAAATAGAAACATACGTGTGTGTGCAGTACATCTTATGTGTCTTAATGCAGTATCTGTGATGAATGTTCAGAAGGTCTGATGAATGCTATGTATATAACATTTCTTGTGATAGCATTATACATTTTATATCTGTCTTATGCATACTCAGCATTTCCAGAAATTGTCCCAAAAATTGTCCAGAACTTTTAATTTTCACTGGGACAGGATTTTTCAACAGAGAAAGAGCTGTTGAAAACAGCATTGTCTCATTGTGCTTGATTCAAGGATTTTCAGTTCCTAATGGACTATGTCAACTTTCACAATCAGTGTGGACCTAGAAATGTGGATTTTTAGAGAGAAAGACTTCATACTGAGAATCTGATGTTTGTATTGCATTCACTTTTTAGGTTTTTTACTTCAGGCAATTGCAATGCATCTTCTGGGTTTGTTTAATCCAAAATTCTCTTCATATGTTCCAGAAGTGCTCTGTGATATGAACCAAAACATGATAAATGGGGACAATTGGAATGTTTGCTTCAAGATCATGCTCAAACAAAAATTTAATGTAGATACACCCATAGACTGTTGGTTACACTTATCTGATTTCCTATTTCTTGCAAATCTTTTCCAAGAAACTGTTGTCCTTTGCATATCTTTAGTTTCTCCTTCTACAATTATTTATGATTTTGTTTTGTACAACATTTTGAATTAAGTTTACATGAAATGCAATGAGTTAAGTTATGCTTAGAGGCTTATAGAGTTTGGTTTAAAAAAAAAGACTAGATTTATCCCTTTCATTCTTGGAATAATGTTATTTTTCCAGTAAAAATATCTTGTTGCAGAGGGATTTAGGATCAATAAAAAAAATGGTGATTTTTTTAAAATTTTATTTTATTTAGCTTTTATAAAGGAAGAAAGGACAGTTTTTAACCTAAATGTCAAAAAACAAGGAGACTGGACAGTCACAGATTATTTCTTTTTATGAGTGACAAGAGAAACAATAGCATAGTTGGCAGAAATTGAGCAGAGCAAAATAAATCAAAAGGTAAACTATGGAGCTTAGTGATGGGTAAAAAGAGTCACCGAATACATGGTGTTCAGTCAGTAGCATACAAGAGACTTCATCTTTTTGGAGTCCCTGTGTCTCTGAACAGAGTAAAAGCAAAGATGTCATTATGAAACAGTTGACAGATGGCTTTTATGAACTGTAGAATAAATTTGACACACAATGCTTTTGAAGAACATTGTATGGAATAAACCAGCCTGGAATATTTTTTAGATTAATTGTTGTGACTGTGATCTTCCACTATGGTTATAAATACTCTTTATATAATTTTGGGTTCTGTGTTTTCCTTTTGAACTTTCCCTTTGACAATAAGACTTTTTATTTAGCAGGCAATTTAGATGGCTTATCCTTAATGAAATGTAGTACACTTTTTCTGAGTCTGACATGTTTTGTATTGCATGACCGACATCTTATATTTCAAAACATCTGTGTAAAAATAAAAAATAAGCAAGAGAGTGTGAGTTTTTCTTGGCATTAAACCTTAATCTTATGCATTGCTGAAAATATAGTTTTTAAAGATCTTTATAGTGTGTTACCTCTGTTACCTTTTCCATTGATTTAGACTAAAATATCTTTTCAAACATTAATTTTGATATGCACCTATAGTCATACACATAATACCCTTAGAAAGTAAATTAAAGGTGTCTAGTTGCCAACATATGTAAAGCTGCTTTGGACATTTGGAGTTTCTTTAGGTTGTTGTCCCATGTTGATCATAGTACTGGATAGAACTCCAAAATTATAAAAGAAAATGTAATCCAAATTTCCAAACTGAGTTATTGGAATAGTCTTCCTTTCTGGCTCCTACCGTGAACACTCCTCTACTACAACTGAAATATAGAAAGACACTTACCACTTAGAATTTCATAAATAAAACCTGAAAATTTAAACATTTCAGCTTTATTCTTGCATTAATGCTATGATTTCTTGAAACTTATCATAGAATTATTTCCAGAATAAGAAAAAAAAATCTGTAAAGCATTTAACGGAATTTAAATGCAAGTGAGATTAAAATTATTGTTGTTAGAGATGCAGTTTAACATTGGCTGTATATTACTCCTTGTTTGCCTGCTTAACGGGGTACAGATTTTTCAGTATTTCTCCTTTTTCAGAGAGGCATCCTCATCCTAGTGAGGATATAATTTGGTGTGTGTGTGTGTTTGTGTGTGTCATTTTAGTATGCATCATCACATTGTTTAGTGAAATGAATAAATGAAGGGGCTCTTTATTTTTTTACATACTGATATATGTGGTTTATACTTTGTATGCTTTTAATTTAGTAGGGCAGTACTTTCCATTAAAAGATGGCTCTCATTACAAGGAATGTTGTTATGGAACTGTGTTCATTAAGATTAATTCTCACTCAATTTAAAAGAAATACTTTGGAAACAAATTCATCAAAGCACAGGAAAATGGTTGGTAGGCATTCTGGTTTTTAAACAGATGAGCAAATTCTTGTGACAAGTGGGGCCCTTGGGGCAAATAAAGCAATCAAATAATCTTGAATAGGATTTCGGAATCTGTGTAAATAAACCTGCAGCTCTATCTGCAGCTTTCCTGCTTTTCTTTAATGACGACTTGTCCTTTCCATACTACTGAAGAAATTATGCATTTTTTTTCTTCCAAAGCTGACCAGTTAAATGGACAAACTGTTTTATTCTTCCTCTGGATGTTGGATACAAAAATACATGTCACTGCAATAAAAAGAAATAGTGCCTTCTAAGGAATGTTCTTCACAGAACAAATTCCCTATTAGTTAGCAAATTATATTCTTAGTCTCCAATTCAAATACTATATTGATCTCCTATTGCCAAAATCTTGCTTACATTAATTTCAATTTTAGGAATGGAGTTTAATGGTCTCAGTCTGATTCCTTGTGAACAGCTGTGCATATCGCAAGAAAACTTCTTAGCAGATGCTACTGAGTTTTTGATTTGTAGAAAACCTTGGTAAGGGTAAAACAAGCTGAAAGGACAAAAATACAGAACTATCAACTCATTCTCCAAAGTAACATTGTTTAAGAAAGTGTAAATAGTTTCTCATAAGTTTCAATAAAATTTTTGGCTAATGTGTCAATTACCTTGTCAGGTTACATTTCTATTATAAAAAAATGAATGACTGTTTCTTTAGCACTCTACTAACTTCTATACTCTCATAGAAGGCAAGAGAAAACACAATGATTACACTCTCTAAAATCCATGCAGGAAAAGATCTGAATTTTTAATCATTCTGTTCTCATCTTTCTTTAAATAGTTACCTATCTGTATCTGGAGTAAATCATCATTTGTAGACTTAGTCCCTGATTTTACAACTAATTCAGGCAATCAGCACCCTGGATCCATGAGGAAATTAGTTCAGTTCAATGCAGGTTTTTAAGGGAACACTGCTAGAACAGTATGGTATTTATGCATATATGGATTGTAATGTTGTCAGGTCCTCTAACCTAAACTTCTTTTAGATGGTGAATCTTTCTTTGCTTTTCATCTCTCCTAAAAATGTTTTTTTTATATTGCATAAGAGATATTTCAGGATTTTGATTTGTTGATTTTTTATAGCTACAAGGAAATAACTTCTTTCTTAATATAAATTTTCTAAATATTCTTTGAATTTTAAAGCTGCCATATAATGACATATTATTGCTTATGACACTAAGTAGTAGGTTTATGTTTTGATTTGGTTTGGTTTTTTTTAACCCAGAAACAAACATTAAATTTAGATGATTAATCCTAAGAACAGAAAAGTTCTCTTCTGTAGGCAAAGGGGTATAAATTCTCAAGTATGCTGTGGATTTAGTGATGATTTTAAAAATAAGCAATTTACTCAGCATTTTGTAAGGACATTGATGAATCAAAATTAAGGCAGTGTTGTTAATTACATTAATTTATGAGTTCAATATACCTTAAAGCCTTATAATTCCTGGCCAAATATCTGTTTCTGAATGAAGAGGTATGTTGTTAAACACTTCAGAACTTCAAATTTTATAAGTCACATAATTCTGTCCCTTAGGCTCAAGACATCAGTCTTTTGGTTACTGGCCTTTTAAACTTGGTAGCATGCTTTTAGCCTTTCGTTTGTTGTGCCAAACTCAGTCATTATTGTTGGAGCCAGTTGGACAGAAAAAGCAGGGCTGTCTGGCTGTTCTGTCAAGCAGAGCTTCCCAGCTGGTTTGTCTATAGCTGGTCTCTGCTACATCTCCAAGTAATTAGTAATTTGGCCGTGGTGAAAGGCTTTTAAACGGGAGGAGGTGCCTGAACCAGACAGTAAACCACTAGTCCTTTCCCATTGTTGGGCCTAATAAACATAATATGGTAGATGGCACACACTTGTTCCCTAACCCCTTAATGTTCTGCTTTTATCACCTCTGATTTTCATAGATTTCATTTGGAGAGCTGACCAAGGTCCTGACAGAACTTAATGACAGAAATTACCTAGGTATTTTGATATCTTATTTTTTAACAAAAAAAAAAAAAAAAAAAAAGTAACCCCCAAACAAACCAAACAGCAATGTCATGTCCCAATTTCTCAGGACAATGACTCAGGTTTGCTGATTCTCAAGTAAGGATTAAGGTGAAATGACACCAGGGTATCCTTAACTCACAAAACTCATTTTTTATTTGCTCACAAAAAGAATTGTCATGCTAACCACCAAAATTGGTATGCTCGCAACAAAAATTGGCATGAAACCATGTCAGTAAACTGTGCAACATGTGCTAACTATGCATCACCAAACATACTACAGGCCTTGTTTATTTGGGAATCAATTCAGGGAAGCCAATAACGAGATCCCTCCCGTTGAGTTGTGAGGTTCAGAGCGGACCCCCTTGCTTTCTAGACTCCTCCTCAGAGAGGAGCCCAGCAGCAGCTGGATCCACTCCTAGTCCCAGACTTGGTCAGTGGTTTATGGCTAAAGGGATGAGGTGTAGGGATTATGGAAAAGGAAAAGGGAGAGAGAGAGAGAGAGAGAGAAAAGAGAAAAATATTTCACCAGTTCTGGGTCCAGCATTGGTTCAGTCAGCTGAGGGGTCCAGTTCTGGTGGGCTTGTGCACCTGGGGCTTCAGTTCATGCCCTTTTGTTATCCCTGCCCCTCATTTGGGTGGGCACTTGAAGTCATTAGGTTGATTAGGTAGCCTTTGGGCTGTGGGCCTGGGGGATCGTCTGGTGAGTAGCTTCCCTTTCCCTGCAGACCTGATCTTTGGCCATCCATGGTGAACTGCCCTGCTCAGCACATCAGAACAGCAGATCATTTCTTTACTGAGACGTTTGTCAGACATTGGAATAGGCTGCCTCGGGGAAGTGGTTGAGTCACCATCCTTGGAGGTATTAAAAAAGCGCATAGACAAGGCACTCCAAGACATGGTCTAGTGGGCGTGGACAATGGTTGGACTCGATGATCTTGAAGGTCTATGATTCTGTGATTCTATGATCAGAAAATGGAGCTGTGCACCCTCCAACAAACCCTTCCCTCCCTGTCCTGTTCCTGATGGGCACTGATGGGCTTTTCACCTGGGGTTCCTTGCTAGGCAGAGTTCCTTGTTATGCAGTTAGTCGTTAAGCAGAACTTGCCCCACCACAATGTTTGACACATTCAGTCCCCAGTGTCTCTCAAGGAGCAAAACCAAACCAAACAAAAAACCCCTGACAACCCCAAAACAACCACTCTTGTTGCCCCTTCATGGATTTTGAGTGGATGTGCAAGGGAAACTTAATATGCATAGCTGTTCTATGTAATCCACACTTTGAGTTAAAAGTTTAGGCTTCCTTTGCAATTAGTAGATAGAGCAAACAGGACTGTAGTTCTGATGCTTTAAGACAGTGGTACATCTCCCTCACATTGTGTGAATATATTTTCAGTAAAGGAGCAGGTTCTGTAAGATGTGAATGGTGCTTTCCTAAAGTCACCTTTTAAAGAACATTAAAAATATTTATGAATGATCAGGTGTCCGTGGGCTGTAACATGAACACTTTAGCTGAAAGACAAAAGGCAACGTTTGTAGGGACAGTTGATAACTTTTATCAGACTGCATCATTACATTGCTGGAAAAACAACAAGTTTTAAGCATGCTAAACCCATTTTCAGGAGAAAATTATGCTCCAAAAATAGGATCTGCAAAAGTAAATTTGGTATTAACAAGTCAATGGAAATGTTGAGGAAAAGGATGTGTTTAAAAGAATTCAGGTGCCCAGAATGATTTTTTTTTTTTTTTTCCATCCATAGCAGAAATTCATAAATCTAAGAACTGTCTTCAGGTTTGGGTTTTTTATTATTTTATATTACAATTTTATTTTATTTTATATCACATGAGTATACTTCTACTATAAACATAGTATCACACTGGTGAGAATATTCACTAACGACATGGAAACAAAGATTAAAAGTGCAGTTGCATTGAGACTTGAGACTTTAACATCCTGGATGCATACTCTTTCTGCTGATACACTTAAAAATACAGATACTTTCTTAACATTGTGGGAGTAGTGGCACTAACATACTCATATTTCCCTCCTTTGTTTTGTGCAACACAATTTGTGTGACAAAGAATGGATTATAAGGGATAAGCAAACAGGTGCCTGATTTATAGATCTTAAAGCAATACTTAGAGGTCTTTGTTGGTGTACATTATGAAGCATTCCTGAGCATGGCTATAATGAGTATTTCAGGCACCAATAAGGATTTATTGGACAAAATCTGAGTTTCTCTGCATTGAGGAGTGCAGTGTGGGTTTGAGCAGGGAATTACATTCTGTGTGAGGCCTGCAAGGAAGCCTACATCCTTTTACACACCTGCCTCCTTCTTTCTTCTTTTTAAATAGAGATACTCCCACATAACAATAATACCTATTCATATGAGATAATGTCAAGTGTTACTTCTGGCAATTATTTGATTTCCATCCACAGTTAGGTTTATCAAGTTCCATTGCTCAGGAAAGGTAGAACATATTGAGCCAACACTAAAACTTTCTTCCATGTGGGCTATTAATTTGCTATAACCTTTGAACATTTTTCAGACAAAGCATTTGAATCCAGACACCAAGAATGCACAGTATTTTTCATCTCAGTGGGATTTCGGAAGTCTACAGAATTATGAGACTAATTTAGCCACAACATTTCTCATTTCTCCTGCATCACTCAGAGCAAAATAGAGGTGATCTATATGAAAGTTTTGGGGTTGTTTGGGCCTTTTTTTATTATGCATATTAACTAAAAGCAATTAATTATGTAATACCTTCTGGGTAACTACATATTTGGAAAATGATTTGCTAGTTGATGGTTAATTGCAAATGGGTAGTTAAGTTCTTTTTAGGCAACTGGAGATTGAGCACCCAGAGTTAAAGACTTTCTTTAAAAACAATTTCCTAATTCATGTAGAGTTTATAAGCTTACACTACTAAACCACTTCAAGATATCTGTGTAGAGTTGTCATTCCAAATACAATATTTTCTTGTGTTTGAAACTGCCAGGATAAAAGAAGTCTGTCCTTTGCTCCTCTTGCTGAAGCATCAGCCTTGAGGGGGTGGGAATGTACTAGGGCTTCTTTTAAGGAATGGTGAATGGACTATTCTATTAAACTTGAGATTGCCCTCACAAAGGAGGACACATAGACAACCTGAGCATTGTCATATGTGAGTAAATCTTTTTGACCAGTTCAAAGACTGTGCATGTGAAGTATGAACATCAGTGATATTTCACATTTTTAGATTTTGTGGTATTCCTTCTCGCTGTCCCTGAGGCCTCATTCAGTCTGAATTTCAGTGCAGTGTAGCTGACACAATGGGCCATATTTTTCCTTTAGATATATAGTGCCAGAAAACAATTTGACGTCAATGGGAGTTCTGTCTATTCCTATGAGGGGAGAATTTGTCCTGCTGTGGTTTTCCTATATTATTGTGTATTTTCCAACAATATTAAAGGGCAGCTTCTGTCTGTCTTTCAAAGTGCAGCTTTGCCACCCAGATTTCAGAGGCTTTGGCTGGATTGTTATTCAATGTGGAACTTGGAAAAGATGTACACATGTACACAATAGAAGCACAATTTTCTTATAGGGAAACTGCTGTTCACATGCATGGGGGTGGGTGAGTGGGAGGATTTGCCAATTTAGCAGTTAAATAGAATTTTACACAGTACCATATGACACCATAAACTGTGCCCCCATATCACAAGTCTCAGAAATTGTGGAGTACCTTGATACATACTATTTGAAGGGGAAGGAAGATGACAAACCAATACTTTATATTGACCAACAGAAACATTACTTACAGATATTGTGGCCTGTAGATCTATTGAAACTTATTGGTTTGAGTGTAAAGTCATTATTTTAACAAGTCTTGCTTTACAATCTGTAAAAATAAGCTGTAAAGCATGTGTACAGTATATAATTATTTCTTCTGGTTTGGCTTCACAGAGCAGCATTTGGAAGGTGTTCAAATTTATAGTTTTGTTTAATTGAAGTGTTTTAATTAGCCACTAGTATAGTCATTCACTCATCATGTAACTGACTTCCAAGATGCTTTATACACACATTTCTTATCAACTTCATTGTATGTTTTCGTAGTTCTTATCCTTCCCTTTTTTTCAGTGGATATAAGAATATATTTTTGTCATTTACCTTTTCCTTTTATGTTCTCGTCACAGATCAATGTTAGACTGACTGAAGCATTTAGAAGACAGTGAGAGCTCAGAAGAGGAATTTATTTCTTCTTTGAAAGATAAAGTTTAGTTAGAAGCCTATATATTTTGATCAGTTGAGTGGGGTATAACAGAATTTTAAAAAGGGTATTTGAACAGGTATTTGTTTTGCTTTTGTGTATAATGAGTTTAAGCTGTGGAGTCATGGAAGGCTACCTTTTTTTCTGTTTTCCATGATGTTATCTGCTACACTTAGATCGTATTCTTTTCATTTAGACCTGTATATGTCTTTAGGATCACACATCTTGTTTTTTCACCAATGACTAGGAGACTAGGTGTAAAGATGAGAGAATTCATATTTTCATGAGTCTTGGTTAAATACATTTGAAATGCCTCCTCTCTTTCTTTAGCTGCTTTCAGTTAATTTAGGTTTGTGTTTAAAATAAAATATATATGCATTATCTCAAGCACCAAGTAACTCACTTTCTCTGTGATTCTCAAAATCTTGCAGTAGCAAAAGGAAGGCAGGTTTGTGGCTTGATAAAAATTATATACTTCAATTAGAATGGTTGAAAAATAAGAGAGTAAAGCTCTTGTTGATTTTCACTACAGTTTTTTTCATATTCAAATACTTAAAGACTTTTTGCCAGTTTAAAATTCTTCAAATGTTTATCTGGTTTAATTTATATTTGTAGTAGAATCTTTTCCTGATTTTTTTTTTTTTTTTTTAGAGCTTTTGGATTATGTTTTGCTGTCCTTGACATATAAGCCAGTCAAATGCTGAGTTGTGGATGTCTGATCCACAGCTCTCTATTAATACATACTATGTCAAACTTTATCTGCAGTGCATGGAGAGTTTGTTTTTATTAGAATTTAGACTGAAAGATAAGCTTATTAGATTGAAGTGAGATAAATGATGTGAATGGTATGATGAAAATAAATAGAGAATGTTTATTCATTATTACTTGTAAGGTAAGAAGCAGAAGAAAACTAACAAAATTAGCAGGTGTCAGTTTTTAAATGCAAGTACTATTTCTATGGAACATGTAACTGAAACATGGAGCTGGATAGCAAAAAACTTTCTGGAGGCCAAAAGTACAAATGAGTTCAAATAATGAGTAGACAAGCCATAGAAGAAAAGTCTTACGTGAAAGCTATTAATCCTAAGGTCTTGATACAACCATTAGCTCAGAAAGACTCACAGTTCAGGTTGTCAGAAAACAAACCAGTGGAAGTAATCATGGCATCCTTTCTTGTACATACACTCTTTTCTTAAAAATACACTCTTGGCTACTGTTAGAGCCAACATTTTCAAATTAGATGTCTTTTTGATCTCAGCTTGTACAGGTACTCTGTTGCTAGACATCTTTGAGCTGTAAGGGGCTGCCAGTCAGCCTGGAGTGTTGGTTAAGATAGTAACCATCATGTGTGCTTTGCTTTTAAACTCATTGAAAACATCATTCAGAAAGCAATTGCATCTTTAAAGGTGAATATGAACAACACCACAATGAAAATAAAAGCCTCTGTATTACCAGAATCAAATCAGTAAGAACATATCTAGTTTATCCACTAAATGGCTATAAAATCATTGATAGCCTTCTGTGAGCTTTGAGCCAGGCAGGGGAGAACATGACTCCAGAGACAACATCAGCTTCTTATCTTACTGAAGCCCATAGCTAATTAACATGCACATCCTTCCCTGTTTGTGCCCTTGTTTGCTCTGTGCAAACAAATTGAAATAGCTGTTTTCCCTTTGTGTTCACACAGGCAAAGACCTTTGATACTATGAAGAAAATTAGTAACAGGTGCAAGATCATGTTTAACAATGTTGGGACAGACCAGCTATTTGCTTTAAAGTATTTATCCTCTAATCTTCTTTAATTCCTAACAGATAATAGGTGTTGTCTGTCACTAGAATGTACATATATCAATTTGTCTGAAGCCTCTGTGTAGTAGGAATAAACATGAAAAAAAGCCTTTAGTAACTTTTTTATCATATTCAGTAAAGAAGTGTGGGGAAACAGATGAAATCACTGAGATTTACATAGGCACATTTGGCTTCCTTTTTTATTTACTTGAACTGCACAAGAGAAACTGAATCTGGTTCTCCCAGTCTAAGGATAAAGTATTATCAGAATAAGTATGTGCTGTGATCAAATGCAGTTAAGGTGTTTCTGGTGTAGAAAGAAGTTGTAACTTACACTGTTCTACATAGATGTCAATACTTGATTGTTCAATTTGTTTCTTTTTATGTGCTTTGTCATAAATTTCTGTGCTTTTCTGAAGCTTGTTTTTTCAAATACAAAGAAGACAGATTTTTTTTTTTTTTAGGTACTCTAAATAAGTTCCTATATATTCCAAAAGTCCTCTAAAATGCAAGTATCCTCTTCACATTTAAATTTCCCTTAAGATCCACTTTTGCCTTTTTGCATTCTCAGTATAGAAAATATTCACTCAAAGTTCCTTCAAATGAATAAATTCATATGTCTACTTTTATTAATTCCTTTAAAAAAGCCTGATAAAACAGATTAGCTCATTCATGGCCAATTCAAAGTAGAAATCTCAGTCACTGTGACACCATTATGTTTGCTTTCAGAAACAGATTTCTGCTGAAGATTGTTAGCAAGAGCTTAGCAGCTGTTCCTAGCTGCTGAGCTCTATGAAAAAAGGTCCTATCACATAGCCATACATTCTAAAAAGACTTTTAAAGACTAGTATTTCAACATAATTTGTTGCACTAGACACAGAAGCTCAATACAAAATCAGCTTTAAGATAGCTTCTGTCATACCATTTCTTAGAGTTTGATTGGTAAAGATCAAGAAAGTTGGGAGAGCTGCTAAAAAAAATAGCAGCTGCTTGTCAACATCTTTTGAATAATTAAACGAGCTGTTAAATTGCAAAATGGCTGTTTTCTAGGTACTATTCTGGAGAGTTTGTAAAACATTTGTTGAAGGCTGTGGCACCTAGTCTCCATTAACTAGCACCTCAGTCTGACTTTATGTAACATATTGCAGCAGTGATCTGAAGCTTCGGCTACATACCAGAAATTCATGTATTTGAAGTTAGCCACAGTTCAGTAAGCTGTGGTTGCCACTGTGGCTCCTACAAATTCAGCACACTTTGTAAAAAGATGAGAATACTGGCTTCAGGTCTGAAATTCTATTGTGTAAATGTTTGCATACACACACTTTGTTCTCACCAGTGTACTAGGAAAAAAAAAAAGACAGAAGAAATTTCAATGCAACAAACTATAGTTTAGCTTCTAAATAAAATAAAAGTTTCCAGATTTTGTTTTTTCTTATTAATTGCATGAAAAAACTTTAAAGCCATTGCTGACTTTCAGCAAATGTGCATATGGCCAAGACTAAGTGAAAAAAGTCTGCTGGTTAGAGCATCAGTCTGTGAAAAGAATAAGAAATGCTGATCTAGTGTTTCTCCATCAGTAAAGAGTGATATTTTCTACAGGGAAATAAAGAGTATTCTGTGTACAATACCAAGTGAGACAAGCATATGTCATGGTCTGAAAATAAGACAGTATATGGCTCTAGTATTTAACATAAAAGAACACCATTTTAGCCTGTAGAATGTTCAACTTGTTCTTACCAACAGATTTCTGTAAAATACTCATGCTATTTTACAAAAATACTCCCCAGGTTAAAAATGTACCACAAATGCAGCTGGGATGCTAAGAAGCTCATAGCCCAGGTCTCATGAAGAGGAATCAACTTTTATGGAGAGGAATCCACCTCTCTACTTGCTTATTTAACTTCAGAAATACAGTTTAACAGCCTGATATACAGACGCTGAGACTTAAGTATGAGGATTCTCAGCAAGGCAGCTGCATGCTTTTTTCTCCTTGTCTTCACATCTCTTTACCATGAACTTACTACGTGCCACATCAGAAACTTGAGCAGACCTGGGTTTTGGTTTGGGGTTTTTTTTTTCCCTTTTGGTGGCAGGTCATTTGGGGCAAATGTTTTATTTCCTGCTTTGCACTAGTATAGAGGCAGTTGGAGTCTTTCAAAAACAGGGCAAAAAAGAAAAAGACCTTCTGTGTTAACTGGGACATTAAATTAAAAGCAAAACAGTATGTTGTATGCCATTTAGAATAGAAAACATTTTTTAATGTGCCCTTGATATGAAAACCAAGTAAAAAGTCCATTAGAGCTCTTTATCCTTTCACTTGCCCTCTTTTCTTCTGTCCCTTCCTAGTCTCTCTCTTCTCCTCATCTCTCTCTGTCCCTTCAGCTTCCCTTTTTGTTCCTGGAACATTCTGTTTCTCTTATGAGCTAACAAGTTTGATGTGGCCCTGTGTCTCATTCCCTTCCAGGCTTGCAGCTGTTTTGGCAACAGAAGAAAAAATCCCCATAACAAATGAAATAAAAGCCCATTCTGTGAAGAGGAATTGAAAACAGCAGGCCTCAAAGACGACTGCACATGAGATGCCTTGTTCTGGCTTTCAACACGACTCAAATCAGAAACACATTACCATAATCTGAAACAGCTCACTGTTAACACAAGACAGATGGTGGGTAATAACCCATGCATCATTAATAAATAAATTCCAACATTAAAGGCTTTACAAAGTATGACAACAGTATCCGGGCAAAATTACTGCCCCTTTTCCACCCCCAACATTACTTCACTCTCTTGTGGATCTCTTTCACTCTCTTTCCATTTTAAAGTGATTGTACTTTTGGAGGAAATTAAACATGGTGCAAGTTCTAATCAGATGAAACCCATCTTGGTGTACAAGTCTGAAACTCCAGAAGGGAAAAATAAAATAGCTGCCAAGTGTAATAGTTCCCATGTACTTCTATTGGATCAGTAAATTACAGTTTATTGCATTGCACTCCACTAGCTGTCTTTGCCCTCTCTTGTATTCTATTATTCTTACATTTCACTACAAATTTCAAGCAAGAATTCTGGTATTGTGTTTTCCACTAAATTGAAAGATATATCTATAATTTCTCAGTTTTCCTTCCACAAACTGTACCATCTGTCTTGTCCTCTTTCTTTCTCACTCATTTCAGAGATAATTTTGGGTAAAATATATACCTTTTAACTTTAACAAATTTTGGAGAGTATTTAAAATAAAATAAGATGGACCTACCACAGCGCATTTGTGCCTGAGATACAAGAGTAGGTCACTTGCAAGGGGAAGGGAGAACAGATGGGATGAAATTTTTACAGTGTGTTACACAGTTATAAGTACAGAGTTTGAATCCCAGGTGGAATTTGAAATCTCTATGTATACAGAGTTCATAGTTTTACAGTCAGCATTGGGATGCAAATCTATCATAAAGATAGAAGTGGACTTCAATGTTTGGTTGTGTATGTGTGGTGGGTTGACCTTGACTGGCCACCAGGTGCCCACCAAGCCATTCTATCATTCCCTGTCTTCAAGAGGACAGTGGGAGAAAATACAATGAGAAGATCATGGGTCAAGATAAGGATATGGAGATAACTTAGAAATTACCCCCCCAAAATTTTGGGTAAAAACTTATCTTCTGCAAGGCTCTATGTTATACTTACTTATTTTCATCAGATCAAATTAACATTACAGTACTGGACCACATTTGACCAGAGGATCTTATCCACAGCATACATTTCTAAGATCAGTAATGGAATTAAATTTATTCCCAGGCAAGTTCCCAGGCTCATCTTTTGTCTAAAAGGTACTTTAACAGTTAGGCATAGCTATCTGAGAAATCTTCCTTACAAGGTAGTAATGAATACAGTCAAGAAATAGTAAGAGTGCTGTCAGCAAACCCCAGATTCTGAGGGGGCTGATGAAGAGGTCTCAGATGAATGTGTACTGTACATTTTATTTGTTTCTTGGTTCATCATTAACTGGGATAGTTCACTTTTAGGGATGCTGCCTTAAAGCAACCAGTGAAACAACCTTTTTTTTGTCCACCTTTAATTTAAAGCAATAGAAGGAGTGATTTAAGATAGTAATAGTACAATGTACTGAAAAGTTAAACATCCAATTTCATTCTTTTGCTGTGAATTCTAAACAGTTTCCATACGCTAACGTGTCTTATTAAAAAAAAAAAAAAAGAAAGAAGAGAAGACAGTAGTCTTACATTCTTTTTAGAAGGAAAGAAATAAGGAGACGAAGTGGGTAAGGGAGGAAGAGAAAGAGAAAGAGAAAGAGAAAGAGAAAGAGAAAGAGAAAGAGAAAGAGAAAGAGAAAGTGAAAGAGAAAGAGAAGGAGACAGAGAA
>JANZLQ010000079.1:41141447-41162965 GCA_026212715.1 Elanus axillaris
ACTGGTGTGTTATCAACACCTTTCCAGCTACCAATGCAGAACACAGCACTATGAGGGCTGCTATGGGAAGAATTAATCCCATCTCAGCCAGACGCAATACAACTCCATAAGGCAGAAATGAATTTTTTTCCTAAACACTTAGGAAAGATCTTATCTTTTTTTACCCAATATGTTTATGATCTTATATACATAGTTAAGAGATAAGAACGTATGTCACGTGATCTCTCATGTCAAGAACAAAAATAAGACAGGAAGCATTAATTAAGACCTCCTCTGTTATCTTATAGTGAAGTGCTGAAGAGTTGCAGTGTTTGTTTTTTTTAACAATACAATTGCAAACATAAAGACAGTAACCAGTCTAGCAGACTCCTAATAAAGAGGTGCAAGCAGAAGGGAAGGAAAATCTGATGATAATTTTAAATAATTATTTAAAAAATAAGAATAAAATCATCTCTGTGATTAAAGGACCATAACTGATAGGGAAAGAGTAGGAATCCAGTGAGAGAAAGGATATCCTTGTTTATAATTTATCATTGAAAAGTCTGCTGGCCATGCACAACCCCAGTGACAGAGGAGGGCTTCAGGGCCAGACTCTTCAGCTACAGTAACACAGGGAATGACTAACATTTCCAAATTCTGCTTAACTGAGGGGATCCACCTGAGCAAGCTACCTTTAGAAATGAAACTAGATTTCACTCAGGTCAAACTTCGCCTGTAAGTGTTAATAATGTATCTTTTGTACATTGTCAAAATTAAAGGAACAGCTGGGGAAAACATTTTATCTTTGAAGCATTTATTTAGGCACTAAACTGTACAAAACTAAAATAATTTACCGCTACTTCTTTAACTTCCTTAACTGATCTGGGCAGTTATATTATGACTGCAAAGAAAACTTTTGACCCTTAAATTTCAGTAACCACTGCGAGGTTTGGCTTCTCTGTCTGCTTCTTAATTTGGTAGAAGAATATCCCTATGCTGAATAGTCTTGCTATGCTTTCACACTTTCAGTAGGCTCTGCATCTCACTTTCTAATTTCCCACTCAATACAGCTGAACCCTGACTAGTGTTGCCAGCTTATGATTTGGGTTACAAAGTCCAAATTTCCTAAAGGCCTAAATTGTTGCCATTTTCCCTCTTTTTATTTTTTTCTTTGGACAAAGTTTTCTAAAATTGTACTGAGTGTAATTCAGGGATACAGATGTCACTCTGCTGTGTACAATCAAACACCTACTGAACATGTGGCCTCATTCTTTTCTGTTAAGATATGAGTAGAACCAGGGAGAGAATGGAAAAATTGCTCAGTTCTGCTGTAATTAAAAGATTTCCTTCAGCCTAGTACATCCGATGTCAGTATCAAATATTTAGCACCTTTTAAAAGTATGATCTTCTTTAGACTCTTAGAAACCTTAAAAGATGAAACATTTATTTAGTGAGTAAGTGTATATGATATTGAGATTTTCCTGTTTGAAAACCACACTTTATGATCCATGGGTAGATAGCTTCATGGCATGATCTTAAAGCAGATGCTAAGGAAATTCATGGAAAACAGAAAGGCAGATTGAGATGAATTATTGCTCTGTTTGTAAATCTTACAGCAAAATTTCCTGAACCTCTGTACATTATTTATTATTTTAATGTCTACATGGAAGATAACTATACTGCAAAACATTCAACTGTAGAGAAAAAATGGGTGTGGCAAGAAGAGGTATAAAATTTGCTGACAAGAAAATAGTCTTGAAAAGTAAGGCCATTCAAAACTAAGACTGCTGTCATATCCTTAGTGCAATCATCTGCAGATCTGTGTTGTTACTCATGCCTATATATAGTATAAGGTACTGGAAATCAACTGCTAAAAAGGCTAGGAATCACTTCAAGGAATTATTAATTTCTCATGTTCACAAGTGGGCAAAGCATACATGTACAGGGTCTATACCTGTGCATCTTAAAGTGCTGTTCAGATAGGAATTTTCCAATATGAGATGGTCGTTTAGGTTTTTAAGGGGAAAACTATATGGTTAAGTGCAGTGGTTTAAGTCTGAAATAAATAAATTATCTTATTTCTAAGATTTTTTTTAAAATACATTTTTAAAATATATTAAAATGATAGCTCTAATAACTTTGTGTTTGTCACTTTAATCCATATTTTCTGGGTGTTAGTGCATATATAGGATTTGACTTATCTAAAAGTATGACATCTGATAGAGATTATCTAATGCAATCTCTCTGTGCCTCCAACAAACCAATTTTCTAATTATCTTATATTAAAACCTGGCAAGTCTGTTCTCTATAGTAATTATATGGATCACTGACACACCAGTCCATGATGCTCCTGTGTCTTGATCCAATGTATACAACTATTTGAGTCCCTCGGTGGCGTCTTAATCTTAAACAGTACCTACTGTAGCTCAATTAACTTTTTAGGTTTTGTTTGACTTTCTTACCTTTGTTTTATTTACCTGAGTACTGTATTGTACATGACAGCTCTGGAAACCCTAATATTGAGTATTTTAAATACACACTTAAATTCACACAACAGAGACTTTGTTTATTTTAATGTGCATTGGTTACATTACAAAGTTCCAGTACATTTAGAGTTGTAGAGTATATCAATATAGCTGTCATATTTAACAAAATCAAATGCAAATAATTTCACATATACTGTTACTGAAGCTATAAAGCAGTTGTTTCGACCTCCAAAATTTTACCACATTTTCTGCTATGAGAATATTAGGTTAATTATTTTCATGACTGTTTTTATGAACTAACCATCATTATCAAATTTCTATGAGACTGTAAATAAGCATGCAGTATACTCTTTTTCTCGTCCCTTCCTCAATTTTAGAAGTGGAAAATAAAACTAAAAAGAAAATATTTTAATGAAGTTTATTTCTATATGTAAAAAAATATTATGAGATCACATTCAACTACATAACCTTATACCTTGTTTGAACCCTGAAAACAAAGACTTGCAGAGCCTTAGCTAAAGCTTTTAGGAACTTAAAACAAAATTTTAAGTCTGCTTTTGTGATATGAGCCTAGCTTTTGTGTAAAAAATATGAGTAACAACAAGAGGAAATATCTGAAAGACCAGAGGAGCATTAAAGATTTTCCCTAATTTAGTGGCTGCTTGGTCATCTGGACAGGAATATTTTGTAATGTTTTCCTCTCATTGAATATAAAATAAATCCCAAGCTGCAAGAACTAGCACAGTAAAGTAATAATACAATGTCTTTACTATTTGTCATTGGGATAGCACATTGTTATCAAGTGGCAGAATTTGGCCTTTTGCTAGTTTGTGAAAAACTTGATTGTTCATGCTCTTTCCTCAGGGTCTTAAATACATAATGAACAGAAGGGAGTTTAGATAAACTTTGAACAAAGACATCAAATCATTTGTGATTTAATTTAGGCATGAAATGGGAATAAATAACATAGTTCATTTAAGCCACTGAATCTAGAGTTGAATGCCTTCTTGAACATTCAAGTGAAATTCAGATAGATGAATGTTTTTTATAGTTTTGATATCTAGGGGGAAATTTACAATGTAAAAAAATAATGTAGTACAATTATTCACTGTATCTGATGTGCATTCAGACAGATTTCTTTTCTGACTATGAAACTACTCATTTGCAGAACCAGGTTTGACATGGTGGCTTAAGGGAAACCTCCTTGGGGTTCTGCTTCATTGGTCTTCACAGGTCCTACTCATTTTACCAGAATATTCCACTGAATATCACATCAGTGTTAGAATTGATATGAATAATTTTGTATCTTTTTGCGAGGAAAAATATAGGATAGTAAAAAATATATGTACAGTGATATTTTTGGCTCGCTCTTTAAAAGTCTTTCATCAGGGATTAATTTGTTGTTTTATTTCAGTGACATCCAAAAGACCATGATTGTACTGGTGAGCAGACCAGTGAGGCTTTTAATCCTGAGTCAGGAATGCCCAGACATTAGACTGTCAGCTGTGGCCTGAAGATGGGGGAGATCTTTGCTGGGTGCATTGCAGCTCCATCCATGCCTGTTGTGGACAAATTTCTTTCTAGTTAAAATGCTGTCAAGGAGTGTGTAGTCAAGCCGTGTACAGACATGCAGAAAGATACCTCTGAGCCTCAAGGTGACACAGGCCTCTAGGGCTCTGCTCACTCTGCAGATCACCTTTACTCTTGAAAACAAGATATATCTGAAATGTACTGAGGCCCTGTATACTCAGCAGGTTACAAATGCAGACTAACAAAGCTCTGCCATTGAGTGTTTATAGTATAGATGGATAATGGATTGCAGAGAAAAAGAATGAGTGAGGGGAATAATGGCAGGTAAATGACAGCCACTATTCTCCCCTCATCCACAAATCTATTCTACCCTTAGTAAATCTGTGCTGGTTAATCCCAATCTCCTTCTTCTCCCTTACCTGCATCAAAATGTGCCTAAGGAGAACTCCCTCTGAGACTTTCCCAGAGACAGAAGTGAGGCCAACTGGCCCATAGTTTCCCAGGGGTTTTTTTGCCATGTTTTGAAGATGGGTGCAAAATTTGCCTTTCTCCAGTTGTCAGAGACCTTTTCACGTCTGCATGGCATTTCAAAGCTGATGGAAAATGACCTTGAAGGGACATTGGCCTGATCACTCAGCACCTTTAGGTCTGCCCATCAGGTCCAAGATGTGCATGTTGATGTCTTGCAAGCAATCCTTGACTCAACCCTCATTCCTGTCTGACAGCTCCTCTCCTCCTTGAACCCTGTCACTAACCCATAAGGCCTGTCACACCTTGTCAGTGAGAACTGAGGCAAAGGCGGCAGTCAAGCACTTCAATACCTCAGTGTTGTCTGTCCACTGTCACTAAATAACCTGCCTCATTCAGCAGCATTCACATATTCTCTTTGTTTAGCCTTTTACTACTAACATAGCAGTAGAAGCTCTTGCTGCCCTCCAACTTCAGTTGAGTTTGACTTTCTTGAAATCACCTGTGCATACAAGGGCAAGGTTTTAAAATTCTTCTTTTGTAGCCTGTTCCTGTTGCACTGCTTTGTGCTGCCTTTTATGCACTGGAGTTCCCCACTTAGCCAAGACAACTTTGATTTTCTGAGTATTGGGATGAACAGTTCTGGTAGTTTGTCCTTAAAGACTTCCTAGCTTTTTTGAGCTTTTTTGCCATTCAGAGCTGCCTCCCATGGAATATCATCTACCAGTTTCTGAATAAGCCAAAATCTGTTTTCCTGAAGTGCAGGATCTGCTGCTCTCCTTCCTCACTCCTCTCAGAGTCTTGAATATTATTATTTCATGGTCACTGTTGCTGGGGCACCCGTTGATTACCACATGCCCAACCAGTGCCTCTGTGTTAGTGAACAGCAGATCCACCTGTGTGTTGCCCCTGCTTGGCCATCTAGTACCTGTAACAAGAAGTTACCCCTGCTACTCTCCAGAAATCTTGATTTGTTGTGTCCTGCCAAACTGTCCTCCCAGGAGCTGTCACGGGTCTGTGACACGGAGACCCCCTCAAATAGTTTAAAGAAGGCTTCACCCACATCCTCACCCAGACTGGCTGGTCTGTAATTAATTCCCACTACATTGTCAGCTTTACTGGTCTTTCCTCCGAGACAGGCCCTCAAGCTCTCCCACACCTGCCATCTGTCCCACACACCTGGCTGCTCCTTCACACAGAGAGCATCCTCCTCCTCTCTTCCCTGTGTGTGCTTCCTGAAGGGCTTGTGGCTGTCCACCACACCACTCCAGTCATGTGAGCTGTCCCATCTCCTCTGAGCAATCCCAGCGATGTCCTAGCTGTATGACAGAACTTGTTCCTTTTCAAGAAAAAAAGATAGTTTTGATATTTCTTGAAATAAATGGGTCAAACCCAATAAACCTTCATTACCATCTTTTTCATATTAATACAAGATAACAAAACTTTCAAAATCAAGAAATGTTTGAATGTTGTAGGTACAAAAAGTACAAAATGTACACAAATTTATAAGAAAGGTAGTCTATGATACTTGTCTCCTGATTTTTGACTAGTCATACTTTGATTAAGAGTGACTGAAAGCTGTAGCTGCTGCGAATTGTGTAAGCAGTAATGTGAAATCGTCTATTAGGTGTGATGCTTATCTTTTGGTTAAATACCAGTCTTGGCTTTTGTGTTCAAAGCATATGTAAACGGCTCTTGGTTTGGTAGCTCTCATGGTAATTTGTGTAAATGACTTCTCAAGTTACATGTCTATGAGACTATTTACCTAGGGAATGTTTGACTGTTTCTGGTGGGGACTCCCTAATATACTAAGCAGTCAGGTTCATGTTAGTCACATGATCTTAACTAAAGTCTTAAGAGTGCTGCCATTTTATTTTTCATTTAGCAATTGTTCCATGAATGTGAATTCTTACTTTCAGTTTTTGGAAAAGTAAAGTTTAGAAGTTAATGCTATGTGTGGTAGGGAAGAAACTGAAAGTAAAGTGGTAGTTCCATAAATATAAATTTATCTCAGAATAAAAGTGTGTCATTCAGTGTAATTTTTTCTGCTCTGTTGGCAGATTAATAAACAAGAAGAAGAGTCCAAAGGTAAGTTTGCAACACTGGTAGTTATAAAATATACTTGTTCTTATAAGGCTACAAATGTTAGCACAGTAATATTTTTTTTTTAAAAATGGCTTCATCCTTGTAAAAAATCTTTCTACAACTGAAAAATAAAGCACATAAATTAATAGTATGAATTTAATGAATTAATGTCTCCTGTAGTGGAAGTAAAAATTGGAAAGACCCACTGCTTCAGCTATGAAATATTCAGTAAGCTTAAAGTACTATAAATATTCAAAATAAAAGTTGTAGGAAGTAAGAAAATGCAGTGCTAGCTGGACAAAGACCAATAGATAAAAGATTTTTAGTAGATTTAGTAGATAATCAGATTACTTAAATGTGACTGTAGATGTCTTATTTCTCAAAGGCAGGTAACTGGAACAATTCAAAATGAATATCAATTAAATAAAGATAAGTCTGTCCTGGCTCTGTATAGAAATCACTGATCTCATCCGGACCTTACTCCATTAACTTGCGACCTTAACAGGAGCCAGAGGTGCAAGTGGAAAAAAAAAAAAAAGTTAACAGCATTTCTATGAGCAATAGATCTTTTCACAGATTTCTACACAAGTGGGGACAATTAGCCTGACTCATATGGACCTTTTACTAGGAATAAAATGGCTGGGTTGAAGGCTAATTGTGTTTTGCATCTGCCACCTAATAAAATTTTGTATCCCTCAGGGTTTTCATATGACCAACATTCATCAATTCTCATCATCTTCAATTCTGAATCCCTGGAAGCCCACGCAAGAGCTGACAGTGTAACCTAGGCTCGTCTGATAAATCCCTCGAGGAATGAGGAGGGCGTTTTGTTTTAGTCAATCAATTTAAAACTGGCTTATATTTTAAAGAGCACAGGGGAAGGTTTTAGGCTTAACTGGTTTTATTACAGAAGCCACCTTGAGCATTCTGAGAAATACTCTGACTGTTATAATCAGGGGAACAAAATCAGGTCAATGGGAAATTGAATAATATAATAGAATATTCAGTGAAGTCTTATGGGATAGAAACTCAATAATGATAATTTCAGTTCTTTTGCACAGGGTTTCAGTATTTTGTTACCTGCAAAAAAATCTCTGCAACATTTAGCTTTAACTAGTATTATGGTACTTTCCAGAATGGACTTGAAATGCTACATGAGCAAATTATTTTATTTTTAAGAATAAACCCCAGTGAAGAATACAAATGGCAATATCCTTGCTATCTCATGCCTCATTTTGCATTTTCAACACCAGAACATGTACCTTGAACCTAGGCATCTATAAGCTGAGAAAGGAATTAGCATAGTTTTCACTACTTTTTGTTTGAGCTAGAAATGAGAATTCTCAGTAACAGGAAAAGAAGTAATGGCTTGCCTTCACTAAATGGAATATGGTCAGTCTGTAAAAAATATGGAAAAATTCTGTTTTAGAGAACACTAAGGTAAAAGTTGCTAGAAGGAAAAAGACAGTATGGAGTCAGAAGACCAGTGAAAATTATTTCCTGTGTAAAACTGATTATGAAATGAACAATTTTAGCCCAAGTATATGCTTATGCTTTCACTTAAAGTCCTTTGCATGGTCAATATCTATTGTCATGACCCATTTAACCAGCAAAAAGTAGAACTTCTGATTCAGAAATGCTGCTACAGTGAAGAAATAACTTCTGCTTATATAAAGTGTAAGAAAACTTTTATGTTCCTGCTTACTTGGCCTTTGCACAATCTATAAATGGCATCTCAAATAAGCTAGCAGAAAAGTAAAGTATTTTTTGAAGGTCAGCAGTAGAAATTCTGTATATTTCTGTCTTTTCAGGGCTTTGATTATTTTGTAAAATTAAAAATTACTCTCAGGACTTATTGTAGGGCTCAGCATTGACTTCTATTCCAGCCAATTAGAGTACAAAGCCCAGTGAGTAACTGTGTTTTGTGCTCAGTTGCTAAATTGAAAAAGAAAGGGGCACAGACTGGGGAAAAAGAATTATTAAAAAAATAGTATAAATCAAACTGAAGTTCCTGTTTTAAAGAAATACAAAGTTGAAATAGACCCTCCCCTCTAAAAATTTCATAAAATGCAAAATCCTCTCTTTGACTAAAATGTGTTCTATCAGGACCATCTACTTCAGGGACAATTCAGGGTGTGGAAATACAGGGCAAGGTTTTCAAAACTGGAAGATGAGGAGATAAAAATTATTTTGAAATAACTTGTTGCTTGGTAGCTGACTTGCTTAAGTCTCTGTTTTCAAACTTTTTGTGACAGTTTAGGTCTTAGTATAAAATACTAATACAGAACCATAGAATCACAGAATGGTTTGGGTTGGAAGGAAGTTTTAAAGGTCATCTAGTCCAAAGTCCCTGCCATGGGCAGGGACATCTTTCATCAGAGCAGGTTGCTCAAAGCACTATATACCCTGAAATTGAGCACATCCAGTGATGGGTGTTTTGGGTTTGTGTGGCAGAGTTTTGGTAGCAGGGGAGGGGCTGCAGGGGTGGCTCCTCTGAGAAGCTGCTAGAAGCTTCCCCAACTCCAAGTTGGACTCACCTCTGGCCAAAGTTGAACCCATCAGAAATGGTGGTAGTGGCTCTGGGAGAATGGATTTAAGAGGGGAAACCTGCAGTGAGCAGGGGGATTGGAATGTGAGAGGAAGCCCTCTGCAGACTCCCAGGTCAGTGAGGAAGGAGGGGAGGAGGAGCAGGGGAGGAGGGGATGCCCCTGCAGCCTGTGGGGAGATGTCAGGCTGTCCCCCCCCAGCCCAGGGAGGGGAGTGGGGGACCAAATGCCCACCCGCAGCCAGGGGAGGACCCCACACTGGAGCAGGGGGATGCCCCTCAAGATGGCCGTGACTCTGTGCGAAAACCCATGCTGGAGCAGTCTGTGCCTGAAGGACTGCAGCCTGCGGAAGGGACGCATGCTGGAGCAGTTCATGGAGGACAGTCTCCCATGGGAGGGCAGTCTCCCATGCTAGAGCAGGGGAAGAGTGAGAAGTCCTTCCCCTGAGGAGGAAGGAGCAGCAGAGACAAGGTGTGATGAACTGACCCCAACCCCCATTCCCTGTCCCCCTGTGCTGCTGGGGGGGAGGAGGTAAAGAAAATCAGGAGTGGAGTTGAGCCGGGAAGGAGCAGGGGGGTGGTGGGCAATGTGTTTTAAGATTTGGTTTTACTTTCCATTATCCTTGTTTTGATTTGATTGGTGGTAAAATAAATTGATTTTGTTTTTTCCCCAAGTTGAGCCTGTTTTCCACCTGTGACCATAAGTGGTTAGTGATCCATCCCTGGCCTTGTCTTGACCCACAAGTGTTTCTTTATATTTTCTCAATATCCTCCCAACAGGGCTGGATGGGGGGAGGAGGGAGTGAGCAGCTTTGTGGTATTTTGTTGTCAGTTGGGCTTAAACCGTGATAATGGGGAATCCACAACTTCTCTGGGCAAGCTGTTGCAGGGTCTGACCACCCTCATCATAAAAAGTTTCTTCCTTATGTCTAATCTAAACCTACTCTCTTACAGTTTTAAAACATTGTCCCTTCTCCTGTCACTATAAGCCTTGGTAAAAAGTCTCTTTCCATCTTTCTTATAACCCCTTTTTATATGTTGAAAAGCTGCAATACAGTCTCCCTGGAGCTTTCTCTTGTCCAGTCTGAACAACCCCAACTGTCTCAGCTTACCTCATAGGAGAGGTGTTCCAGCCCCCTGACCATTATGGCCCTCCTCTGGACCTTCACCAACAGGTCCATGTCTTTCTTGTACTGAGGACCCCAGAGCCAGATGCAGTACTCCATGTGGGGTCTCATGAGACTAGAGTGGGAGAATCATCTCCCTCACCCTTCTGGAGATGCTTCTTTTGATGCAGCCCAGGATACAATTGGCTTTCTGGCCTGCAAACACACATTGCTGGCTCATGTCCAATTTTTCATCCACCAGTGTCTCCAAGTCCTTTTCCTCAGGCCTCCTCCAAATCAGTTTATCCCCCAGTCTTTATAGATATTGGGGGTTGCCCTGACACAGGTGCAGAACCTTCCACTTGGCTTGTTGAACATCATGAGGTTAGCATGTGCCCACCCCTCAAGCCTGTCAAGGTCTTGCCAGATGGCACCCCTTCGCTCAAGCAAATCAATGGCACCACTCAGCTTGCTGTCACGTGCAAACTTTCTGAGGGTGCACCCACTAGCTATGTCACCGATAAAAATATTAAATAGTATTTGTCCCAGTACAGACCTCTGAGGAACACCACTGGTTACTGGTTTCCACTTGGACTACTTGAGCCAGTGACTGTAACTTTTGGACCTGGACATCCAGACAATTCCTTATCCACCTTGCAGCCTATCCATCAAAACCGTATTTCTCTAATTATCAGGTAAGAATGTTAGGGGGACTGAAACCAGGACACTGTATCAAAGGCCTTAGAGAATTTCAGATAGGTGGCATCAGTTGCTCTTTCCTTGTCCACTGATGCAGCAACTCCATCATAGAAAGCTACTACATAAGTGAGGCATGATTTGCCCTTGGTGAAGCCATGTTGGCTATCTCTGATCACCTCCCTGTCTTCCATATGCTTTGACATAACTTTCAGAAAGTTCTATTCTGCATATTACCAGGCAAAGAGGTGAGTTTGACTGGTTGGTAGCTCCCAGGGTCCTCCTTATTACTCTTTTTAAAAATGGGTGTAATGTTTCTCTTTTTCTAGTCACGGGGAACTTCACCTGGCTGCCATGACTTTTCAAATGTGACAGAGAGTGGCTTAGCAACTAATCAGCCAATTCCCTCAACAACCTGGGAAAGATCTCACTGGATGCCATGGACTTGTTTATGTTCAGGTTCCTCAGGTGGTCTTGAATCTGATATTCTCTTATGGTGGAAAGGCTTGAGGTTCAGGGACTTGGTAGATGTGGGAAGAGAGAAAACTGAGGCAAAAAGGGCATAATTGCTGCAGCCCAGGCTGCCACCAATCTTGACTTAATTAGTTCATCTGTGTTGGTAAGCAGCAGGTCCAGTAATGGTTCACCTCTGGTTGGGCTATCAGCTGGACCATGAACCTATCCTCGACACACTCCAAGAGTCTCCTGGACTGTTTACAGATTGCTATGCTACTTTGCCAGCAGATGTCAGGGGGACTGAAGTCCCCTAGAAGGAGCAGAGCCTGTGAGTGTGATGTTTCCTCTAGCTGAGCTTCACCAACAGGCTCCTTTTGATTGAGCAGCCTGTAGGAAACACTAGCCACAAGGTTTTCTTTGTTGGCTTGGCTTCTAATTTTTACCCATAAACTCTCAATCTGTTCATCATTGTTTTTCAAAGGCGGCTCTGTGCAATCAGTCAATTTTACATAGAGGGCAACCATTGCCCCCTGCCTCCTTCCTTGCTTGTCCCTTCTTACCTCTTTATAGCCATCAGTTGCAGCACTCCAGTTGTGTGTTTCATCTCAACAAGTTTCAGTGACAGCAGTTAGATCATAGGTTTCTAGCTGCACAGTGGTTTCCAACTCATCCTGTTTGTTGCCCACAGTTACATTCATAGGTACACAGGCACTTCATCTGGGCTACCTATCATGTCATCTTTTTAAAGGAAAAAACCCTAATTCCTTTGAGGCATTTTACTGGTGTTTCCATGTTCGTTCCTAATGTAACAGCACCCCCTGGCTCTTTTTTTCTCAAAACTCCATCCCCTTTCCCCTACTAAGTCTAGTCTGGCCATCCTCTTGGCAAAGATGCCCTTCTTGGTCAGGTGACTTCCATCAGCTCCCAACAGACCTGGCTTCTCAAAAGTAGATCCATGATCACAGAAATCAAAACCCTGAGTATGGGAACAGCTATGCAGCCAGGCCCTCACCTGTTCAATTTGACGACTCCTTCCTGAGCCCATTCCTCTGACTGAGAGGACAGAGAACACTACCTGTGCTCCTGATCCTTTTAACATTGCTCTCTGGGACACATACTCTCTTTTGATAGTTCTAAGTTGCCTCTTCACAGTGTCACTAGACTCTATATGGCACAGTAGGAGTGGATGATAGTCTGTAGGGTTCACCAGGCTCAGTAGCCTCTCAATGATGTCACAAATATGAGTTCTTGGCAGGCAGCAAAATTCTTTAAAGAAATTGTCTGGATAGCAAACAAATGCTTTAGTGCCTCTCAGTAAGGAATCTTCTATTATTAATGCCTAACACGCTTTTCTGGTGGCATTGGTTTTAATGAGGGTAAGTGGTTGGATCAACTTTGCATGGTTGAATCTCCCAGATTCTGTCCATTACGCACATGCTCTTCATTCTCCAAACCCAGAGCATTGGGTGTGTTATCTATGGGCACTTCAGCAAACGAAGGAAGGTTCTTTCTTCTGCCTTGAGCAAAAGGGTGCAGTCTCCTTCATCTCATGAGTTACTTGTGTCAGTCGGCTAGAGGATGAATTCAGGCTTACCTTCCCCTTGCATAGACTTAAGGCAGGGCTGTTGCTCAACCTGGGAAAGTGCACAATACCATGTATCAATCTCCTGCTCCCATTCCATGGCTTGTTGAGCTTCTCTTGTAATGTAGCTACTTGTGGAAGTTCTTCTGGCTGAGCACACTTGCAGCTATGATATCCACTGTTGCCTACAGGTGCTAGGGGGACTTCCACATACTAGAGCTTGAAAGGGAAATTCTAACTGTAACTGCTCAAGCAGTTCTAATTTGTGACCAAGGAATGATCTGGCATAGAGGCCAAGGAGGTCCAACTGTGAGAAGGGGTTAAACTGGAAGCAGGAATGCCAGACACTCCTTTCAAGGGAGTGAAGTTTCACCTGGTGATGAAACAAGAAACAGGCCATCCTGGAATGGGAGTTCTCATGGGCCCAAGCTCGGGACCAGCTTTGGGCAGCAGATCTGGGCTGGAGTATGGACCTACTGTCAGGCTGAGGTGCCCCATGCAACCCTAAAGGGATTGGTGCTGGTGCAAGTGTATGTGAGGAATCAGCTTGTGTCACATCTTTGTAGACTCCATGTACAACCATGTATTGCAATGGGACTCTGCCCAATGCATTGTTCATTAAATTTTTCTTTTATATTTAAGCACAAATGTTTGTTTAATTTACCTCGAGGTTGTACCATAAGAATTCTCTGACAGGCTCCATGCAACTTAAGGTATGGACAACTATTTCAGTCCTTGGGAGGTCTGTTTGTGTGGAGTGGTCAGCATAGGTAGGCTGTAGTGCTTCTATTTTGGTTTCAGCCACAACCTTGCAGTTGCAGTCCGTGGACACCATTTTCTTTCAGAAGTTCAGAGTCTCCTTATAGTTCTTCAAAAGAAGGTCCATTTATAAAATGATAATTATTTTGAAAGATGTCATCCTTCTAATTCTAATTTCCTGGAGACCTCAAGCTTCTGGGTAGACTTACACAGATGCTTGTTAATTGGGGTGACTGTCAGAGCTGCAGCCTGAGCCTGTGGGCAAGCAGAGGAAGCAGCAGCCCTATCAGTGGGCAAGTGCACAGCCCTTCCTGCATGGTCTTCTGTGTGAACTGCCTCATAAACTGCTGACACTGTTCCAAACACACACAGCTCCATGTTTGTGCTCCCTGGTTGCAGTGCTCCCTGTGGCTGGTTGCTCCCTTGGGTCTGGTTATATGAGGCTTCCTGTGGTTTGAACTGGCCATGGGGACTGCCAGCAGTGCCTAACTTTCGACTGCCCCTCTTGGGTACAGAAGATACCTCATGTTTTCCCCTAAACTTACCTAGTTTCTTGAGGGCATACCCCACCTATTCTTGCTTTTCTCCCTGTCATCACCAGCTCATCCTATCCGTTTTCAGCAGCTGTTCAGCATGTGCTCTTTCATGAAGACAGAATTTCCCATGCAATCTGAATGCTCCAATTTAATGTGACATGAATCTTGATGCTTCCTCAATTGTGCTTGCAAGAAACAGGGAAGAATTTATTCATTAATACCTCTGTGTGTGTTTGTGAGTATTGTAGATCATAAGGGCTGAAAGAGCAGAGTAAGAAGATAACAGTAGGGTCAGATATGAATTTGGGAGTAGGTCCAGGTGGTATACAGGTAAATATGGCTGAGGGGTGAAGAGCAGAAGTTTATGCTAACAATGTGTTTATTTGCAGAGGTTGAATGAGGTGTATGTGTGTCATGTATATCTCTTTGTGGTATGTGTATCTATATAGGTCCAGGAGATGAGGACAGCATACGTGCTCATGCCAGTCTTATAGCAGAATATTTGTGTAGAAGGAATGTGCAATAGAGATATTAGTCCCTCTTGTACCTGCTTTGTGACTTGAGCTTTTGCTCTGCCCACAGAAAATAAAATAACCCTTCCTGCAGAGCCCACTCCAGTCCTACTTATGAGAGCAGTGCCGCAGCTAGACTATGCAAGACCTTGGCTTTGTCTCAGACAGGACTACCTGCGGCAGGTAGTAAGTATGGTTGCCCGCTATACAGTCCCATCACCTGCTTCTGCATCCACCCATCTGCAGATACACAGTTTTCCTAAGGCTTTCCTGTTTTTTTTTAAAAAAATCATTATATTTTAGTGGTACTTAGTGTTAATTAGAGATATAATTTTTAATCAAAATATCTTCTTGTTGGAAAGAAATACTTCGAAATTTGACCTGATGCAAAATAAAATAGATTTTTAGATACCTGAATTTCATACTAAGTGGACATTCTCTTCTAGAAAATTCCAACAGGGAAATTTTTGGAGAAGGAATTCTTAAAAATCCTAATGAATTTCTTAGAAAGACATTGAAAAAAAGCTAAATGTGCATCTCAGTATTATGGTATCACAGAATCACAAAATCACAGATTGGCTGAGGTTGAAACAGACCTCTAAGGGCATCTGGTCCAATCACCTTGCTCAAGCAGGGCCATCTATAGCCAGTTGCCCAGGACCATGTCCAGGCACATTAATGTGTCTGTATCTTCTACATTCAGAAAATAATATATGAGAAATCCAAATATTCAAAATTTAATTGCATAGTTAATAAATTTCATTGATTTCTTCACTATATAAAATGATAAATTCACACTTGCATAAAAACAAATAAATACCATCTACCTTAAGAAACACTGGACTGGTTAAGTTGAATAATTTACAAATTCAAGTATTTCTATAAATAGCCGAGTATATCATACACTTTGTATTTGTATTTTGTAAATGCTTTCTTATGTTATTTATCAGATTAAATTAATTTAGCTTTCCATTGTTGTCCATCATGATTTTTCTGGAGGATGTTTTTCATAGACTTTTATATGTAGTTATCTTTTTCAGACTTCAGTCTATAATTGCAACTGTCTGTTCCACATGCAGCCTGCTTAACGAACTTTGTTGTGCAGTTATCAAAAGAGAGCTCAGGTTAAATTTATACTATAACTTAAATCCTTGTTTAATTGCTTAGCTTGTCAGTAGTACATAAATAACTAGGTTATGTCATATTTTAAATTTAATGTTCAGATAAACAAACCAAGTCATCTGGTAGCTTGATTCAGAGTTTTACACTTTGCTTTAGTCTTTGAAATAATCATTGCTTTCATCCAATTCATAATCTTCAGCCAAAACTGAATCTTTGTGAGCATAGGCATCTCACAAAACACATACAAAATGCAATTATACTGTAAATTATGCTTCAAACCATGTTTCCTCTTAAGACTTGCATTTAAACCTAATTTGAAGTTCCCTTGACTTCAGCCATACTACGGAAAATGTCAGTTATTTGAATTTTTTGACTGGTTACTGATTCTCTCAAGAAGTATTTACAACATTTGAAAAGCTTATTAATGACCAAAATTGTCTTCCCTTTTAATGCTTTATATTTGATGAGGAACAGTTATCGTTCAACCACTACTGAGACATGATTTTCATCTCTCTATTCAGTAAAAGGCTAAAGAAAACCATTGCCAAGGAAGGACATGGAAGTTGAGCCATGTGCAATTATAGATGCTTAAAAAGTTCCTTACAATGGTTGTAACAAACTCTGATTAAAGCATACAATTTCCAATTGCAACATAAAATGTGCTAGCTTAGACTTCCTTGGAAAATGGCAGGCTTACAGTGTATGTATCGCCTGGCCTACTAATTAGGGTATGCCTACACTTCATGGTGCAAAAAAGAAGCTGAGCTGCAATGCTGTAGCACTCTACCAGGGTTCATTAGCTCTAACAGCAGGGCTAATTAATTCTGGTGCACTACCACATAGCAATGGATGTTCTGCTTTGGGAGTTATCATTTGCATTAGTATTTGCTTGGTATGACTTTCTCTGAAGGGATGTCAGGTCTCTCATAGCTACACTGGATGGCTTTAGGGTACTATGCTTTATAATGCTGACATTCATCCTAAATATGCCAGTGCCATTCTCTCATGTGTCCTTTTTCACTGGGAAGGTACAGTAAAATTTTTGTTCTAGAGAATCTCTACCCACGACATCTCAGATGTCAGCAATTTTACTACTCAAGGTGCATTTTCTGGTAAAATATGTATTTGACCAGTGACTTTCAGATCCAAACCTTGACTGCAAACAAATATTATAAACAAACATTATTTTCCTACTAATTGCCTAGGGCCCTGTGAGAGGCTGAAAGAGTTAATTTCTCAAACATTGTGGTAGGGCAAGTTCTGATTAAAGACAAATTCTACATAAACTCTGAATAACAACAAACTCTGCCTAGTAAGGAACCACAGGTGAAAAGGTGCTGCTGAGCACCCACCAGCACAGACATCAGAAACAGGGTGAGGAGAGCATGGCAGAAGGTGCTCAGCTCCCAGTTCTGATAAGCTGTTCTGATACAAAGATCAAACAATGGTCCTGTCTGCAGGGAAGGGGAAGTTACTCCCCAAAGTACTCCCAAGCCCACTGGTTACACCTAATTAGCCTAATGAGTTCAAGTCCCCACCCAAAGGAAGGGCAAGGATGATAAAATGACATGCACTGAAGCCTCAGGTGCACAAGACCACTGGAACAGAACCCCTTGGGTGATTGAACCAATGCTGGACTGAGGACCAGTGAAATCTTTCTCTCTTCCTCGTTCTCCTTCTGTCTTGTTCTCTCTTTCCTTTTCCACAATCCCCACACCTCATCCCTTTAGACATCAATTGCTCACCAAGTCTGGGACTAGGAGTGGATCCAGCCACCCCATGGCTCCTGTCTGAGAAGGAGACTAGAAAGCAAGGGGGTCCGCTCTAAACCTCCCAACTCAACAGGAGGGTTCTCCTTCTTCCCTGAATTTATGTATAGGGTTACCACAGGTTACCTGGTTTACTGAGGTAGTTCCATGCCAGTTCCTGTTTTGAGACACCACACCACCTATTGTTATGCCTCCCAAGTTAAGCTTGCTTCTGTCATGAATAAAAAGTTTGATCATTTGCTGTTGTTTCACCTTAATTTAGCCCAAGGGAATTTCAAATTCAGCACAACTCCCTGTCCAGTCCGGGTTGTGGCAGGCCCCATACTCAGCTAGTGTAAATTATATTAGAAGCCCCCCCCGTAAGCAGCACACCTCTCTAAAAGCATGTCAGGTTGGCAGATGGGTGCCTCCATACCTCTCAGAAGAGAGTTGCCTACTACTATCACCTGTTGCCTTTTCTTAGTTGTGCTGGTTGTTACACAGGGAGCAGCTTGGGCAGCCTTACACAGCTCCAATGCCTCTCCTATGTGACAGGTCTTTCCTCTTCAGTCTGCAGAGTGGTGAAGTTGTTCTGCAAGGGCACCTCAGGCTTTGGGAGAAGTCCCTTCCTCCTGCTGGTCTTTGCCGTTGCAAGCTTCAAGCTTTTTTGATTGTTCTTTCTCTTTATATTTATTTTCATATCATGCTTTATTTATTTACTTAATTAGTTCATTATTGCCATATACTACTTTTTACATTATTTTTATCATATTAACTGGTCCTTTACTCTTTGTAATTCCAAGGAACTGTAGAAGAATGGAAGGATAGATACAACATTAATGTACATATATTTTAATAACATTGCTTGAATATGAAAATAATAATGACAATAAATCATTTCAGTTATATCTTCTAATAAATATTGGTCTGAATTAAGAGCAAGCAGGTATTTAAAAATCGTAACTGTCTTAGGCTAGTACATGGCCTGAATGAGCATGTTTAAGAATTTTGAAATCAGCTGATGTGAGACATCAAATATTATACAATTGATTTCATTAACCTAGCATACCTTGGGTATTATTTTTGCTCTTAAATTCTCGAATACACAATGTTAATTTTTTCAGAAATTATAACAATATTACACTACTTAATTGAACTCAGGTTCAGTAATTTGAAGTGTAAACATCCTAACATTTGCATGTGAATTTAACTGTGGATATAAAACTGCAGTTGTAAGAGGGGTTTTATAAACCTGTCTCTTTCTCTCTCTCATTTATAAGAAATGATGTTATATGTGGAGTTTGTTTCTGCTCTCTTTTGAAATCAACACCCACATCACTTCTAAAAAACTAAAGGCTTCTTATAGATTAAACCCACAGATTTAATCAATGTACTGACAGAAGATCTCAATCCCTTTTTTAAAAAAATGAGATAGACATTTTCTTTAACATCTCATTTCACTGGCTAGGGCGGCATTTTCATTTTCCATGAAAATGAAAATAAATAGTTGTAACTTCTATTTGCATCATAGATTCACTTGCCAGTTATTAAAAAAAATTCTCATAGGGTTACAATAAATAGCATTTGCATGAGATCTGGCCATCAGTTTTTACTTCTGTGATTGCTATATTTCAAAAGCCAACATGTTTTCTCTGACGAACATGCTTGGCTAAGTAAGTAAAGTCAGTAACTGTCACTTTCCCCCTTATGCTAGCTAAATATTGATATATATATATTTGGTAACAAACTCTTTTCTAGCAGCAGTTTTAGTTTAACTAAGACATATTAACTATACTAAACATCCAAATCAATATCAACAACTTAAATATATTCATAAAGAGGAAAAGGACAAATATTTTTTACTTTATATTAGAAATAATACTGTCATTTCAAAATGTGTATTTGAAAAGTCAGCTGACTTAGTAAAATTTACAAAAAATGGAAATAAAGACAATTGAAGATGTAGATTTATATGATACATTCAAAATAAATAGCTAGAAAATATCTGCCCTACATTGTTGTAAAACATAAATAATCTGATGGTGATAGAAATGATCTGATGATACTAGTCAAATATAATTTCTTTGCAGCCTGACTTTATTCCTTTAAAATGCCTGTCAAAGCTTCAGGTAAATACAAGTGAAACAATAAGTAAAGAAAAGACTCTGCTCGTGCAAAACTGAATACATTTTTATTCAATAAAGTAAAAACTACATCTGTTGTTATTTAATGTGTTAGTGGAGCGTTATATAACACGGTACGTTTATTATTATAGAAGTTGATTTTATATGTAGGCTGAATCATAAAAAGTTTTGCATCAGTTGTTATCATTTACTGTTCCTTGAGGTACATTACTTTTCAAAAAGTTTCATTAGTCCTTTGTTAAAGGTGCAAATACTCATGAATCTATCTGTCAAAATGCAGTTGGAAGGGGAAAATATGTTCCTGTTTCATCTAAGTAAACAGTTTAGTCTCCTTAATGTGTGTGTCTGTATATATGTTATATATATGAACACACATATGCAAAAGTTCTGAAAACATCACCAGGAAGAAACTTACATGCAAAAATAGTATTTGTATTGTAAATATTCTTTGACCCAAGGCACTTTCAGTCAGAAAACTTATTCTGAATTACCAGTATTCCACATTATTTTGGTTATGTGATGTGTGGTAACACCCACTGAGTGGAATCATTAGTCATTACATAGAGAAATAACAAAATAACATCCATAGTAAAGTTTAAGTAATTTGTAATTATTAGGATCCCTCACATGAGGTATGTCACATGATGGGTAGAACAAAGACATTTAAAATTTTATGTATACACGTCACTCATCATGGTTTCTAAAATCTAGCTTCATTACAGGATTGGCATAGGCTTTGCCACAAATAGCTGAGGAGAAATTCTTTCCCCATCATAATCTGTAGTGGGACCACGTAGGGCCAAATGGTGTTTCACCCTTAGCTGTTCTGGAACACCAGGAACAGGCCAGCCCTCATGTGGCACAAAGGTAAGGTGGCAGAAAGGGCCATCAGAAGTCAGATGCAAGTAACTTTTCCTTTTCGTCCTTCCAACTTGTTAGTCTGTCTTGTGTTCCAGAGTACTCTTTTGCTTGTGAGTGGATTTAAATAACAAAGGAGAAATGTCAGTCAAAACCAGACAAGCACTGAGGTTAAATATCTGTTTCCCATTTGTTTTCATGGAAAATAAGTGACAATATGGTCACTGGCACTGTGTTGCATGACAGGGATGTGTGAGATGACTGGAAGAATCTTGCCACAGATGGTACTGCCCTCAGATGACTACGCAGGAGTTTCTGTGCAACTGGACTCAGTAACATGCATCAAGCAGCTTTACAGGCCAACATTTCAGGAAAAAATACAAAATGGAGGGTGGAATTCAAATGTTTTTCAGGATCACATCTATGTTATCTATATATAAAAATAAAAAATAATAAAATTATCATTAAAATCTCTCCCTAACATACTGCTGAAATTACAAGACTGTACCATTTCTCTGTACGCTCATATTTCTGAATTAATCAATTAGGATTTATAGCAAGGCTTTTATTTTCAGTTATCTTGATAGCAGGTATTACAATCTTTATAAAGTTAGTAAAGCAAGTTATAATCAGTTTATATTAAAAGAAATTGTACTTAATGCAGGCAACAGAGTTAACATTCTGTCTCATTCAGAAGGCATGTAAATAAATAGCTCTCTAAAGAGGAACTGGGTAGTTAGGATGGAGTCCCTAAAGAGAAAAATTATTTTTTATGATTGTTTTACAGATAGTAAAAATGTAAGCTAGAGTTAAATATATTCATACAGAAGGATACATGTATATAAATGAGGATGAGTTTCAAGAACTTACCCAGCTCTGGGGGGGGGGGGGGGGGGGGGGGGGGGG
>JANZLQ010000079.1:41171296-41198474 GCA_026212715.1 Elanus axillaris
AAAACACTGGTGTGTTATCAACACCTTTCCAGCTACCAATGCAGAACACAGCACTATGAGGGCTGCTATGGAGAGAAATAATCCCATCTCTGCCAGACCCAATACAGAAGTATTTACATCTGCTGAAAAAGGTTATGGTTACTAAAAATGTGAGCTATTTGGTTGTTAACAAAACAGCCAGTTTTTTAGGGATTTTGAAATTATACAAAACCCTTCACATTTTTCAGTTCTATGCAGTTTTATATATTTCCCTGTTCTTAATATATATATTAATTTGTGTTAGTAACATACTCATTGTACTTAAGTCAGAGGAAAAAAAGTAATTCAACTTAATTGCTTAGTGAATGATTTCTGATTTATAGTTATGTGTGTATATTTGAACACCCTTTCCTTTTCCATTTCCATTTTTACTGACTGACAAATAGAGATTCCATGACCCTCATTCATCCACAAAAAAAGTTTATTTCATACCTGAAGATATAGTCAATAATGCATAAAGATTAGGAAGATGCTGACTCAACAAGGCTTTTGAACATGCACCCATCTTTAACAAGTTTATAACATACAGGTAGTTCCCTTTGGTCCCCTTGACCTTAACCTACATACCTGTTTGATTACTTGATAAATCAGGACATAGTCAAATCCTGGGCTTCTGAACAGACATGAGAAAGTCAAAAGATGATTTTTTTAACCATTTCTTCTTGCAGGAGCTTAATTACCAAAATGGGAGACAGAAATAATGTTTTTACATTTCAGAAATAAGACTAATATTTAATTCAGGTGTAACCATGTGTTATTGATTGTAGAGAAATGTACGATTTTTCATAATGGAAATAATGCCATGTATTTTTTGAGATCTTTAGGGTGGTTGCTAAGGCAAACTTCCTCATGCCTGAAAGTCTCTGGCGCTATATGATAAAGTATCTCTTTCCTGAACAATAACTGACAGGAAGAATCATACCTGTGTTTCACAGCCTCAGCTAAATTCACCCCACTACTGCACAGAAAGAGAAACACACTGCTGTGTCTTGCTACTCAGTGTCAATATACAGCAAAATGGGGAAACATTCAGTCTAAAATTTAGTTCATTCCTGCCAAGTGAAGGCCATAGTTGTTAGATTTTTTTCCCCTGTAAGGCTCATTGTTTTTCAAAAGGTCCAGGTATGAGGCCCTGAATAATGAGCATAAAGATTGCAGATATGTCACTTCTGCAGCTAAGTCCCTGATGCTGCAGGAGAAAACGTCAAGTTAAATGATTTAGCCAAACAGTAGCATCCAAAAAGAAATTATATATTGGCATGACAGGTCTAGTGTAATAGCCCCAACCAGAACCTTCTGGTTCTGGTTATCTCAGAGAAGTCAGGTGTAAAGCTTTGTAACATCCTTACCACACACTGATTTTTATTTTTAGATGGGTAGTCAGTCAAAGGAGTCAAGCTTTTAAGTGGGGTTTGATTTTAGTGTGATCCAGAGAGCAAGGTTCCTGCACAGCTGTCATGTTTTGTTGCAGGTTCCTTTTTGCTTATAAATGAAGTTTTCAGCTGTTTGGTTTTGCAGTCCTTTTCTTATTGGAACATGAAGGGAAGGGAAAGGGATTTCAGTTTAGCATTAAAAACATAAATATGATCTGTTCTCTTTCTGGATTGAACCTTTCAGCTTCTTGGAATTATGAAGATTTCCAGGACTGGGAAAATCTGCATTTTGGTCACTAGTTTGGTAAAGATAAGAAGTATCTGCCTTCACTAAACTTAATTATTTTTATTCCCACATTAGGAAAAAAAAAAAAACATGAAAGTATGGTAATGGATATAGAAATTATGGTCAGTTCCAAGGATTATAAATAGTGTTGTCTTGTATAGGAATCAGGAGAGGCAGCAAAACAATTTGTGGCAGCAACCTGAGGCAGCAAACAATTTGAACTGTTTCTTCCCTGACAGTGCAGCTGGTGGAATATGTCTAAGCCCAGAGAAACTTCTTCACATAGATCTCTGACCCAGGACAAGAAACTGGCTTTCATATCCTTATACAGTGTTGAACCATGTACATTTATTCATTAGAAAGGACTAAGAAATATAATTTATTAGGTTTGAAGTAAATAGAGGAAGAAGAGTTTGCTTTCAATTAACTTGCGTAAACCCAAAAGGCAAGTTAAGTTCCTGTAAGTAGTCTGAAAAAAAGAATTTAGCCCTAGGTTAAAGATGACAAGAAAACAAAATGTGGAAAAGGATGTATATTGTCTAATTGTTTGCTTTGTTTCAAAATCCTGGTTTTGATTTTCTGGTTTGGTGCCCTCAGTGGACATGTAACTAACATAATGCATTTAACTTAAGTGTATCCCAAGACCCAAGTGTACCTCAAGAGCCAAGAAATCAACAGGATATCTTCAGTACTTGCTGCTATTTTGAGAAACTTTAAAAGAGTCAGGAAAAGCAGATGGGACTAGTAATATTACCTTATCCTGCTCAAAATTCTTATCTAGCACTGTGTTTCATTTACTTCAAACCCAGAAACTACAATAAAATAATGGTGAAGGGAACCTTCATAATTCATCAATAGGTAGCTAAGATGATTAGTCGTAATACACTGGTTAAGAGAATATTGACTATACTATTTTGTCAGTGACATCCTTATTAAAATGCTTCAATGTATCTAATACCAAAAATATTCTTTAACATGTATTTAATTAAAAGAATTTTCTTTTATTTGATAGTTTATTTTAAAGTAAAGATTTGGCCACATTTCTCCCAATAGGAACAGGGACTGTGGATGTTTACTACAGGAAAACAGTAGAATAACTAGTTTTAGCCGAAGGGGAATTAAAAAAAAAATATTAGTTGAATGTGAATGTGAAGTTGTGTGTACCATATGATTCTTTTTATTAAAAATGTTTGAGACATAACTATGCTAATGTAATCAATTTTCCTGTTGTAAATACTTTAGACTAAAAATGATGCCTTCACCAGCTAACTAGGTATAAATACCCAAACATACTGAGGTTCTGATCCTGTTCTCTGCCAGGTTCCATGGCTGTAATGAGACTTGAGTTCATCAACATTTCTCAGAAACAAACTATTTGAAGAAGTCTGATTTTTTGTTTATTTAATTTGTCATTCCTTTGAACAGCTTAGACCATTTTGACAATCTGGGTAGGGAAAAAAAGAACTGAAAGGCATAACAGTGATATTGAACTAATTACTCATATTGACTGAACTTATGGATGTTAATAATAGCTTGACATGTTAAACTGGTTAAATCTTTCTGCTTAGGAAACAGGAAAAAATGCAGCACTCAAATTATTTCACTTGATGTGCATAATGAACCAATCTCAAGAACTGTTGCTGCAGGTTCTTTACATACTAGTGTATGTGATATAGATTGTGAATCTGTCCTGCTGCCAGAGTTTATGGTGGGGAATGAAGTGATCTGAGTGGTCAAGAGATTTGACCTGGGAGCTTAATGACTCTATTTATTTGTAAATAAAGACAGGAAATTAATTAATCTACTTGTTGACATATATGACATAAATTATACAAATTTCATGTGGGGTCATTTTTGTCCAAATTTGAGTTCTTGTTTTCAGATTGTCTCTGTACCTTTGGAACACCTGGTAGTTTTATGACATATATAGAATATATTCCTATACAGAAAACTTCTTAAGCAGCTTCAAACATTATTCAAGGGTTTAAGCTGTTGTTACCACACATCTGAACAAGCATTTCTTGTTTATTTCTGGAATAGCTGGACACATACTCATGTCCACATGAGGGAATCTGCCCCCCTCTTCTTCCCCCGCCAGAGCTGAGATGCATAAAACTCCCATTTTCCTCCCTTAACCAGAATTCCTGGTTAAACTACACCTCTCTTGTCATGGCACTCCCATGGGCCTTTTGCAATGGTTCAGTTCAGAGGAGACATGGCAAAGCGTAAGGAGAGCAGTAGTACTTCCAAGAAACTTAGCTTAAATGTTTGTAGATTCTGGTAGTTAACACATCAGTATCAGTAAAGCAGACCCTCTTAATGGGTACACAATGTTCAGTTACATACTTTATACATTCCACATTCAGCTCATTGATGGTACTTCTTAGTCACAACTATTCATTATGTCTTTGAATGTAACAGAGATAGATGCATCATTCATTATTATTTTTTAAAATTTTTTCTCGTGTGAGGAAAGGCTGGGATTATTTAGGCTGGAGAAGAGAAGGCTCAGGGAGGAATCTCATCAAAGTGTATAAATACTTTAAAGGACAGTGCAAATAAGACAGAGCCAGGCTCTTTTCAGCGGTGCCCAGTGACAGGACAAGAGGTGATGGGTACCAACTGAAACATAGGAGGCTTCCTGAACATAAGGAGACACTTTCTTTTACTGTGAGGGTGACTTGACAACAGGTTGCCCAGAGTGGTGGTGAACTCCCTGTCCTTACAGATCTTGAAAAGCTGTCTGGACATGGTCCTCGGCAACCTGCTCTATGTGAGCCTGCTTGAGCAGGTGGGTTAGACCAGATGGCCTCCAAGGGTCCTTTAAAACATCAACATTCTGTTATTCTATGATTCTGTGATTTAAGAAGCTCTTTCCTACCAAACAACATTTGAACCTCTTCCTGTGCCTAATCTTCTCATCACCCACTTCCTTTATTCAGGAGTATACACCATATATTTTGCAATGTGCCTGACTGCTTTTCTTGAAAAGAGTCATATGAATTCTTCTTTCTCCTTTTCTTCTTCTTTCTTTTCTCAATTCCTTTAACCAACTGCCTATCATTTTGGGGCAACTGTTTTTGCCTTTTTCTTTCTCTTTTTCTTTCACCATTTTTATACCGATGATTTCCTTTTAAATAAATCTCAGATGGGATCACCCCTTCTGAAGCCTGAAAACCCGTATCTTCACCTTTTCCCTTGGTTTTCCTTTGTCATTGATATGACTGCTTCCTGCCTGAACTTCTTTCTGCATCATTATTCTAAGTTACATTTTTGTCTTTTGCACACCCCTCTCTAAAATGAAGCTGTATACTTCCTTCTCTATATTTAATTCACGGTCAACTCTCTCTTATTTTTTCTACGCTGAAAACTCTGAATTAATATACTTATATTAGTACATCTTTCTTTGACTCAGTCCTTGGGACGTACAGTATTATCTCTCGTAATCTCATTGTATTAAAACAGAGGCCATCTTTCTCCCCTCCCTTCCCTTTTTTTTCCTTTTCTCTGCCCTTGATAGTATTATTTGCATAGTAGTTGCTAGACAGCTAGAAGTTAGGAATTCAGAACCAGAAAACTATTGCTGAATTTCTGTAATGTTTATATATTCTTTCCATGACACCTACTACTGGTTATTCTTCTGAATGATCCATCACAAAGGATGGCTGAAAACCAAAACGCAAAAAAACCCACCACAAAAAAAAAGCTTCCTTGGAAAATAAGGGGGGAATAAGGAATAAATAAGGGAAAGTAACATCTGCCTTCAAACGACTAGAGGCCAAGCTGGATGAAGAATCTAGATAAGCATTGCTGTTTTCATACCTCATGTTTGGTCTCCTTTTAAAACAAGGCTTTTAGCAGCTGAAGAAAATATATTCAAGCATAGTCACATAAAGTGTTTAGCTGTAAAGATGAAAGTAAAATCTGATCTCTTTTTCTGTGAATTATCTGGCATATATCTTCTTCTGTCAGACCTTTGAATTGTTTGGTGCAACAGGGTTTCCTTACAGACAGGAGTGAAAAAGGAAAAATTTTGTTTTATTTCTAGTTTATCTTCTCCTAAATCTTTCTCTCTCTTTTTTCTCTCTCTCTTTTTTTTTTTCTTTCCAAATAATTTGTGCCCATCTGCACACACACAAACACAAGGCAACTTTACATTTATTTCATCATATTGTCTTCACCCAAGTGATTTCATGCTCAGTAGTTTCATTTACCCAACATATCCCTGACAGCAGTATCATCTTTGGATACCACCAATTTCTTATCATAGGGAAGTAACTGCCTTAATTAGAATGATCTATGTAGAGTACCTTGCTCCATGGTCTTGTCCTTTATCCAAATATAATGATCACCAAACATCTTTATATAAGAAGTAAATATATAGATGTTTTCATCAATGGCAACAATGGCAACTATGCTGACACATCCTGAGTACTGAGATGTTATCTAATGCAGCTTAGAACCACCATGTGATTAAAACAATCAAGGAAAGTATTACCTTTTTAATGCCTTAATACCTTTGTATCCCAGTTGTAATGCATATGTCTCAGCTCCTACTTTTGCTGCTTTTGCTGAACTTAGATTTAGAAAATATAAGAAATTCTTGAAGAAAAGAAAAAACTCTAAAAGAAGAAACAAGAATGGTCTGAACACAGCTGTATCTACTTTAAGTGAAATTAAGTGTGGGCCCACTTCTAGGCTAGCCAAACCTAGTACCATACAATGCACTGAGAACACAAGAGCAGCTGAAACAGTCGGTGCAAAGAAAGACCTTGATGTTGGACTTAATTCCTCATGTCTCTCTAGGAACACTGCATAGTACAAGAGTTGTCTTTCATTGTTCAGGCAGAGGAGAATGACTGTGTGTGAAAGTGAGTGAGTGTGTGAGTGAGTATGTGTCCCCCTGAGACAGCACATACAGTTGTATACCCTAGGGAAATAACATTTTTTCCAGCAGCCACATAACAGCTCCCATTGTCTTGTGGCACATTCTTTCTGTTGTTTTCATTTTTTGTAAAGGAGGAAAACACATGTGAAATAGCTCTACTAAGTGTTCTCTATTTAGATTACAGAAGTGCTCAGCTATTAGAAAACACTAACATTACCTAAGGTCTTTGTGACTTTACTTCTCCCTGTGTCCATGCATGTCCAAGTTTTGATTACAGAATTTATGTTCTCTTCCTGTCTATTCACACAATTCTTCTTTCTTTCAGAGCTAAAATTATATATGTACATTGTGTACCATGAGAAAAGAATTAAGTTTTAATAGGCAATCACAAATCTAGGATTTGTTAGCTTTTGAATATTTAGATTTTGACATCTGTCTTACCTTTTTAAACATGTTTTAATTATGTAACTGTATACCCACTAAAATATGGAGGACTTCAGTCTTTCATGGAAAAGTTTGGGATTGCAAAGGATTAGGGCTATAGGATTATATGAATGGCTTTAGTTAACCCTATGTAAATTGTTCACTGAATTTGAAACTACAGTTTGTGTTCCATCTGCACAGGTCCATCCTGACCCTGACTATAGTCTCTTTGAAATGGAAATCTTCAGTTGTTACCTCTAGACAGCTTCAAAGGTTTGTCTGCCCACTCTGAATTCCTCTGAAACACTTAATTTGAATCATAAACTGTCCCTGCAAACAGTCTCATTATCTTGTTAGATGTCACGTCTATTTTGAAATGGGTTTCTGTCCATAGGTCTCTTTGATGTGTTGCTTAAGTATGAGGAATTCCTTAGAACTTTTAACTTTTGCAGCTGGTAAAATTTAATCCCTTAAAACTTAAACATAGTATATAATGATTTGGTAACTCATTAAAATAAATTTACTTCTGCAGTAATATCCATGGATTTAAAATAGAGTACCTTTCTCCATTTTTTTGGTCCACGCACACGTTTTTTCTTGAAATTTCTGCCAATTCATGGAACCACAGAATGGTTGAGCTTGGAAGGGACATCTGGAGGTCATCTTGTCCAACTCCATGCTCAAGCAGGGCCATGACTGTAACATATTAATATTCCTATATTTGCCATGCTATAATTAGTCAGTTAGTTAGTTAGTACGAAATTTCACCACAGAGAAGACACAGCTAAATATAATGTAGAAAAAAAATTCCAGGTGGTTAGTTCTTCCAGACTCTGGAAAGCCACTTTATAGTCCAGTGAATCACCGTGAGCTGGGGCACTTCCTTCACCTGTAGCTAGGGACTGAATTAAAACACCCAACCTACAAAAGGTTTATAAGCAACTGGCCTGGTTAAGTAGAATGCTTTGCCAGTTGAAGCCTAGGATAAAGGCTTTTGCAACCAAAGCATTAAAATGGCTTTTTTAGGAATTGGAATTGTTATTGTAAACACTAGATAAAAAATAAAAATAGTTATTAGAATTACATGAAACAGTTTCCACTATAGCATTTTGTTCTGTTGGAAGATGCCAGTCATTTATGAACAAAATACTTCTTAAAAGGGTGTAGATTTTAATAATTCTTCTTATCTGTTCAATCAGCTTTAGTCACAGGATATCAGTGCTTCCAAGATCCATGATCATTTGGACTGCTTGTCTGCCTTATTCCATGTGTAGATATTTCAAGAGTTTCACAGAAAATTCTGAAAATCTAGCAGCATACCACACTGTGGAAGGAATACTATTTACTTCAACTGGCAATAATTAGGTATAGGATAGGAAAAAAAGAAAAGGTGTTCCTGCAGTTTTTCTCTGGCACAATTCCATTATTACAGACAAGTTCCATAGTTCTTTACTACAGACCCCTAGCTTTAAAAAGTTCATGTTGAGGCCATCATGCCAAATGCACCTTATTTACAGCCATGCTTATTAAAACCTGTAATAAACATTCCATACAAGAAAACATACTTGAAGTTATCATAAAGGGAATATTTGTTACCAAGGTAACAAATAAAATCTGTACTACTATTGTGTATTTTATTTTCAATGAAGAGTTGAATCCTTTTCAATTATTGGGTGGGATGGGAAAGTAGTAAACAAGATTATAAATCTCTGCAATTCACTTCATGGTAATAGTACATTAAGCAGGCAACTGGTATTCTCCATGCATTGAAGTAGAACTACTATGACCCACTACTTTATAATTATGTGAGGATTATTAACACAAGGGGAGAAGGAAATTGGCTACTCAGCACAAGTACCACTCTGTGTCTTAGCTAATTACATATATTCTATGTTAGCTGAGCTAGGCAGATCTCCCATTGTGCTTGGAATTGACAGACATACACAAAATTGTAATAAATTACAAGGTAAAGTTGGTATTGAAAATTATAAAGGTCCTCAGAGGATTATTTAAATTGCTTGAGATTTTATATATATATTTTTTAGTTTAAGTATCATCTAGCAATCAAAATTGAAAAAAAAGAAAATAACATAAATCCATAAGATTTAATTGAAATTTTATGTCATCACTATTATCATCTTGGGTGGCAAGTAAGTTTAACTCTGTCAAGTTGCATGAAGATGTAAACCCATACTGAATTATTAATATACCTGTAGCTCTCCTGAATAGTTACTAAAATCTTAGTCACAGTGAGATGACTGCTTGCAAACAGAAATACACTTTTTAGTGTGTGTATGTGTGTGTGCGTGTGTGTGTATATAAAATAAATATAAAAATGCATTTGTGTGAGTAAATATATATTGCTTCTGATAAGAACGTTTATATCTTTAGCTGTGGTTTTAGGGAAGCAATGTTAATATGAAAAATATTTCACAGATTAGGAAGATGTAAGTAATAGTAATGCAATGCTACATAATGAAATATGTTTCTAAATGCTGTCAAATCTAGCTTTGGTTCTGGAAACACCTGTGTGTGGAAAAACATCCTTTATTGAGTATTTCATGAAATAACTCCCAGGAATAATGTACACATGTGCATAAGAGTCTGATCCTATGAACCTTTATGCAGTGACTTACCTGTGGGAGCACAAGTAGTCCTACCAGTTTTAATGACTTCACATGCAAATGACCAACTTAAGGATCACTTTGGCTGCAACTGTATAGCTTTTATTAGATAAATTAATATGACAGTATCATAGGAATATATTTCTTGGCACTCAGTTTTGTTTAAAACCTGAAAAGAGCTCAACTAAAGGGCTAGGTATTCAAAGGAGTGTTATAGGATCAATTGTCTTTATCTCAATTCTAATCATAACTAGATATCAAAATGGTTGTAAAGTTCACTGGTTAACTAAATTTAGTATAATAAATGTCATGAAAAGTAAATAAAAGCAAATGTTTTGTGTGTGTGTGCTCATATGTACACTTTCTCTTTCATCTTTGCTTGTAGTAGCAAAAGATAAAATACCCATCCTAAAGATCCTATTTGTAGAGTATCAGCAGTGGTTTATGCACACAGCCAAATCCAGAGCATTTCTATCCACAGCATCAAAGTAGACAGCAAAATGCTACAAATGCATAATAACGTTCTGATTTTTATCCAAATATTCTGTTGGTTTTACTCTCCCTCTAATCAGTTTCTTTCTCTATTATTGGGTACCTAAAGGTGTAGAATAGAAACATATAACATTATATATGAAAACATAAAAATAAATATAATTTTATTTGACATAACTGTCCTACGTAAAGGATGAAATACACATTTGGCAAAATATGCTTTCAGGAACCTAGCTGTGCTGGTTTTGGGTGGGATGTAGTTAATTTTCTTCAAAGCAGCCCATATGGTGCTGTCTTCTGGATCTGTTGATAACACAGGGATGTTTCAGTTGTTGCAGAGCAGGGCTTGCACAGCGTCAAGGCCTTTTCTGCTCCTCATGCTGCCCCACTGGTAAGGGGGCAGGGGCTGCACAAGAAGTTGGGAGAAGATACAGCTGGGACAGATGACTGGTTGGTTGGCATCACCACAGCCATGCCATATGGTGTTGTGCTCAGCAGTAAAAACTGAAGGAAAGAAGGAGGAACGGGGGGACATTTGAAGTGATGGCGTTTGTGTTCCCAAGTAACCATCACATGAGCTGGAGCCCGGCTTTTCTGGAGATGGCTGAACACCTGCCTGCACATGGAGAAGTGGTGAATGAATTCTTCTTTTTGCTTTGCTTGTGCACATGGCTTTTGCTTTACCTATTTAACTGTCTTTATCTCAACCCACAAGTATTCTCACTTTTACTCTTCAATTGCCTCCCCCATCCCACTGTGGCAGAGTGAGTGAGAGGCTGCAAGGGGCTTAGCTGCCTACCCAGTTTAACCCACACTAGCCTAAATGTATTTGGGCACAATTTTACTATATTATGACTGAGTTTCTTGGATAAGTCTTTAGAATCTTCTAGTGTAAATTCATTCAGAGCTCTTACTATTCAGAACAGATGAAATAAATCTATGGCTTGCTGTATGGTCAAGCATTTCTGTTAAATACCATTATGATGGCATTAGATAAGTATTTCTGAGTTTTGAAATGTAATTGGAAAAGAGATTTTACTTTTTCATTGCTGCTTCACAGTCCCATTTTAGTCATTTGGGACTGTGAGTGTCATTTTCTTTCTGGGAACTAGCGAAATTGGACCATTAGGCAAGAATATCTTCATTTTTCCATCCTAATATAACATAGATTATTATTAAAATTAGGAAATACTATAAGGTAGAGCTTTGTCATACACATCTTCATAAAAATGTGATTTAATCTTTCTGTTTCTACTTTCAGATATGATTGTTGCTTAATTTATCAAATTGATTATTCATTTACTCTAAATAAAAATGACAGAGATATAGAATCTCAGAATTCAGTTTCTGAACTAGTAAAGTTGTTAATGTTTGAAAATGCTCTTCTGAAGGCTGATGGCAAATTAGAGGTAGAAAACACTCCATAAAAAGTAAAAAAGTATTTTCAACTGTTAAGTTTTGAACCCCTTGAGAGAACTTCAGAATGTCAGATTTTTGATTCAGTTTTTTTCAACCATCTTTCACTGATCTTATTACAGCCAGGGGAGTATGGAAATCAAATAAAGTGAGTTGTCAGTGTCTCATTTCTAGTCACGGACACTGAGTCTAGACAGCTACACTAGAGGGGAAAACCAGGCAGCATTATAGCAGAAAGCAAAACAGGACTTGAAAGAAGATACAAATATGGATCTGAAGACAACTGTTTTGCACTAAAACAGGGACTGACTTTTCTACTTGATAAATGGAGAAAAAAGACAAAATCACTTTTCCTACGTACAGATTTTGAAAAAAAAAAAGTTCATTTCTATCTTTTTGAAAGCTACATATGCCAAGAATATCAGTTTTGAAAAGAACAAAACTGTAAATTATTTGGGAGAAAATCCAGAACTACTTGGTTTTGTCATGATGGAGCATTGTTTTCCTATGATTGTTGACTGCTTTCTTTAGTTATAATGAAGACATATACTTTAAAACAGAACAAAACAAAACAAAACCAAACCAAACCAAACCAAAAAAACAAAGCCTGGGAATATTTCAAAGAATATGACCTGTCAAATAGCTTAAAACAACCATCCCAGATTATAACAGATTGTTCGCTGTGTGGTAAATGTTTGTTGCTTGTTGGGAGGGCTGGAGATGAGAGAGTTCCTTGCAGTTCAACCATCTTCAAATTGCAGTAAAGATGGCCATCTTCATTCTGTTACGTCTAGACACTGAACAAACGAGGCCAGTAACTATATCCCTTTTATACCCTCTGTCATGCTGGAAATCATCATTCAACAGCAAGGAAATGTGATGTCAACAATATTCAGAGCAGGAAAATTGCCAATTCTGCTTGATTATGGGTTTAATTCTTTTTTATGCTCATCTGGATTTGTCCAACAATGAATTTCAGTAGTATGAAAAGCCTCAGGCACTGGCAGGGTTGCTATTAACAAAAGATGGTATTAAAAAGGGAAGGAAATTAACAATTTCTCAAAGGTTGTTCATATAACTAGGTATATCTTATAGATTAAGTAATTCTACATATATTTTTTCTTAATGACAATGTATATATTACAATTTTTAGAAATGCAGTTTTTCATACTAAAAAAACCTCCCACAAGAATACTGTAAGACCTATAAAAGACCCTGAATTTTCCTTCTAAAATTAAAATTGAAGTCAGTTTGAAGAATAATAATAAGAAAAAAAGAATTTATTTCCCTGTGTAGCTAATACGTGTAATAGGCATTTACAATGTATGGTTTTGTATATAGAATAAGATAACACTACTTTGTTTGACAAACTCTAGATTTATAAAACTGTATTTTGAAAAATAATGTGTATAGCATCCACAATTTTGAACCTTTCTGTTCTCAATAATAAAAGTCATAAGTGAAAAAAAAAGTATTTCATTGAAATAGTTTTACAGTATTTTCAATAATCTTTTATTCTTTTCCCTTAAAAAACCCAAAGCCTACACAATTTGTTTTCCATGAAATAACTCTCCAGACTCTTCAAATGTATTTCTTTCAGAGCTGTTCTCTTGGAGCAGTAATTTTGTCCTGAAAGCAGCATTCATCTGATTTTGCCTCTGCAATCATTGTTCCAGATGAGTGTATTCCCACGGACAAATTTAAAAGCACTAATGCAGCTTTATCTGTTTGAAGTGGCCTCCTCTGTTATCAACATTCACTGAACATGAGGACCCAAGATGTAGTGTTTTTCAGTAAGTACCACCAAGTTTTTATTCAGCTCTCACAAGAGTGCTACACTTCTCACTCTCAAGAATATCAAAGAAAATGCTTCTGGGCAGCCAAAAAAAAAAAAAAAAAAGGCTCTAGCTTCCAGCCAAAAAACCACAACAATGCATTTTATTTACATGCATCTCTGAATAAAGATGCTAAAGAGCCATCACAGAAAAAGGCTTCTCAGGGCTTTACAGAACTCTTTCTCTGACAGTATTTTGCTGCTTTGCTCACAGCTGAGAATGCAAGAGGTATTGGGTATTAGAAAACAATTTCTATGGAGGCATTTATAACTGAAGCCAATGTTTTTGTCTGGTTTATCATAATCTTAAGCTTGGTCCCACAGTCCTAAAGGGAAGGGATAAATTAGAAAAGTCCTTCTGCATTCTGAAAAGTTGTTGGGCTCATCTGTTATCACCAATAAGAATTAAATCTCTAACTTCGGTGTAGTTGAGAAAGTAATGAGAGGTGTTTTATGCCTCTTTCCTCTACTGAGCCATTCTTTCTGAATGCTCTGGCTGGACTGCTCTGTTGGATTTTTTGTTTAATTAAATTTGCCTGTTCTTTTTGTTTCACAATTCTCCTCTATTTTCTTATAGTGTGTTTTCCTCTCAGGTCCTTCTTTCAATGTACCTTTCTTGTTATTTATCACATGTGCTTTGTATTTTGGGCAACATTTCTACTTTGTAGGCAATGCTTTTTATTAAGAAGATAAGACCAACCATACTTGTTCAAGACAAAGTCTTGACTCCAGCTGTGGCCATGACTATCTGTTCATGTAGGGAAGAGTTTGACTATCGCTGGCTTATATCTTTCCCCTAAGATTCCTCTTTCATCTCCAGCTCAGTGAAGCTCCGAAGCACAATGCAGCAAGTGCATTTAAAACCAGCCAAAATAATGCACTCTATTCAAAGGGAAGCGCAAACTTACGTGATGGCATAGTGATGTTTTCTGATTTTTTTCATGGTTGTTTTCCTAATAATTCCCTGATTTGCTTTTTTTGGCTGCTATTGTTTTCATGGAGTTATCTTTTATAACCTCAAGGTCTTGCTTTCCAGTGTTAACAGTCAGTTTGGAATCCATTGCTTTACATGTGAAGCTGTGATTGGTTTTGCCTATGTGCATCACCTATGTTAGGGGTGGAGTATTCAGCTCGAAGTCAGGAGACCATGTTATGATTTTAACAAAGTTACAAGTCCTTGATTATCTCTGTATTGTCACAGAAGAAATGTGAATAATCTCTCTCAATAAGAATTATCCATGTAAGAAAAAAAAAAAAACAATGAACAGTTGCTATTAGATTAAATATCTTTTCTAAAAATGTCCAGCATTTATTTGCTATAGATGTCTATTTGATATACAGATTTACATATCATCAGTATACATGAGTAGGGTCCTTTTTCTGACTAGTTCAAGTCCTTTCCTGACATTCATGGGATAGCTGATCATCTATCAATCTCCATCTTCTAATGCATTGCCAAACTGTCTTCCAGTCCCTTTCCAGAAAAGACTATTTTTAGATTTCTTTTTGAGCTCCCTTTATGCAAATGGTATATAAGAGGTGGAGGAAAGAAGAGAGGGAGGGGAGAAGTTAATTTAAGTATCCTTATTATTATGTGGGTTTCCTCCCCCCCCAAACACCAAATGCAGTTAAAGTTGTTCTCTCACCCCAGTCTTCTATTCCTATGCCTGTATTGGCTTCTTAAATACATAAATGCCATTTTTGGGTGAGACTATTATAAACAAGATTAGGGAATTGGATTTGTAATCCTCTCTGTCCACTTTTTATTTGCTTATTTATTTAATCTAATTGTTTTATTTTTCTGTTGTACATGTGATCCCACAAACTTGCACAACAGAGAAAAGGGTGAACTGTAATGCAGAGATGAGAAAGAGGGACCAATGAACTGGAGAAGGCTAAATAGATTTTCTTAAACAATATTTATTACACAGAAACATAATGTTTCACTTAACTGAGGGGATTCACTGTACAAGTGTTCCTGAGTTTTACCTCTTGACCCAAAACAAGACTTGTATTCACTTGTTCTCCTTACAGGTAGCTTACTCAAAAGTTCAGTATTAGGTCATACACAGTAAACACAGAGCTATAAAAAATAATCTCTTTCCCCACACTGGAAAGCACACAGGATGTATTAGTTGGATCTTTTTACAAATGTCTCAGTAGCAAATTAGCAGATGCCAGCAGAACAGAACAATGGTGCTGCATACTCAATACAGTTATCACACAAATATATGGGCTCTGATAAGTCATTCAATTTTAACATGCAGTTTAGAACAAAGAAAGTTTTGCTCAGATATTAAAGCTCACATTTAATTATGCTTTTCTTAAAAATTATTTTACTGAGAAATTTGCTTTACTTGTTGCCATTGCTTTCCTTTTATCTGTCCAGTATAAATTTCTCTCATGCACAAGAATCTTGCATGTTCCAAATTAATTTTGCCAGTTTGCTCAAATAAACGTTAGGAAATCATTTAGTAAGGAAAGGAGACTTGGTCACTTTCTCTGTGTAATTTTGTTTAAAAGGATAACAGAAGTGGTGATCTTGTAAAATTAAAGTCAAGCTTGTGGGACTGAACTGTAAAGTTAGCAACCCTTGAATGTAGTCTGCATGCTGCCTTTTAGCTGTTGCAGCTGAACATGTCATTATACATCACTGAGAAGTATGGGATGAAGATCTTGGAACTAGAAACTTTAACATAAACACTGAAAATACAGGAATCATTAGGTTGATAAGCTGTTACCTTTTAGATGACACAGTGGCAACCACCTTTCCTTTCTCTCTTTTTGATGACTTCTTTGTAATCTTGGCCCCCTTGCCATCAGCAGAAAAAGGACAATTTCACTGCTAAGTGAGGAAATCCTTTGCCTATTTTAAATCTATGTTTAAGTTTTCTAGGAGCAATAAGAATGGTGCTCTTCTTGACTTCCTCAGCCTGAAATCTTTAAGTCTTGCTACTGCACTGAACAAGATAAGATGCTGTTCCAACAGGATCCTGATATTTCTGTTCAGTGAGTTTCTATCCCTTTTTTGCACTGTTTAATAATTTTTTTGCTTTCTGTTTCTGTTTGACAGCTATGAACATACACAACCCAAGAAGCTGGATTTTTCCTTGAAGAACAAATAAGAATGAGAGATGTACCTGCACAGGATAAAATCTATCTGTTGCCTCATGAGAGAAAGGATTCAAATAGCTCTGTATTGACTCAATCACCCACTGTTGACAAGTGCAATGGAGCAACTTTCCTCTGTTACTTTATTACTGACTTAGTTATGTGTCATAAGACTTTGGAGCTGAATAAACCTCTACTAGAGCAAGATCATCTATGTGAGCAGAAGATAATATTCATACATAGTACATCACCTGGAGTTCTAGTTCTATAATGATAAGCAGCAAAAGGGGAATTAAAAAAACCTGCATGGAGTCCTGGAGTTCAGCATGCTTCTGCAGTCAGGGATTGCAGTAGTTGATCTGGTACCATCCACACTAAGAGGCTGATAAAGGCTCCCACCAGTAAACCCTGCTTTCCCTTGCTGCTGTCCCCCTGATGTGTTGCTTGGCCACCTGCTCATCAGGGCTTCCTCCTCCAGTTTGCTTTCTCACCTGACTTAGGTTGTGACAAAGAGCTTCAGTCCAACTCAGTCTTTTTCAGGCCATGGTTATTCTAGCAGGACATCATTGCCTGCAGGTATGTGACATATTCATTCATAACCTATTCCACATCAAATTGTATTATATTGGTAAAGAAATGTTTGCCCCTTTAATGTTTATACCCTTCTAATGCCATTTTTCTAAAGCTGCTTCTTGCTCCTAATAATGTAATCATACTAAAGACAAAATCTCCTAATAGAAGTTTCTGGAGTATTTCATACCTGTTTATCATCTGTGTGTCTAATTTTGATGCTGTTACACGTCTGCCTATATGTCCACCAGCATTTTTTCATTTCTTTGTAAAGTTAGTATCCTTACTGAGAAGTCACAGAGCAGGAGTGTAAAGAAAATTACAAGGAAACTTAAACATACGTCTATTCTTAAACAGATGAATAATTTTAAATAAGACAATGGAACTGTTTATATGCTTAAAGTTATGCATAGTTTAACACTGAATTAGAACTTGTGAACTTCTGGAAATGAATATTATATAAAACATAATATATGGCATAAGGTAGTGTTATATTTTAATACATCTTCAAATATTTTTCCAAATATCTTGACACCACTTTTATTTTAAGGAATAAGGAATATAAACAGATATCATCAATGATAATTTTAAGGAATCACAGCTCAGGGAGAACAACGTATTTCCTGAAGCAAATAAACCAGTCAAGAAAAACCAAAGCAAACAGAACAAAACATGAGACAGAATCCTATAGAAAACCCTATAAAGCAAGTTTTATTACTCAGATATCTATGTTCATCCTGTGCTGCTGACATTCTTTCCCTTAGCTCAGCAAGATAATACTGACTAGAATTGCAAACTGACATGAGGGTACAGTCAAATTAGTTTATTAAGCAAAAGAGGTCTTACTAAACTTGATAGAAAAGCCTCAGGTTTTGTTGCAGTCTTACTTCTTCCCTGCCTCTTGAGGCTGGGTGCCAGCTCTAGAGAAAATTATTTGTCTGTCTTGTTTTGTTTAAAAGCTGATCTGCAAAACTGGGGAACAAACAGCTGGTCCTGATCAGAGGGGCCAGTGAGTTTTCAGGCTTGCATCATGAATGCAAAGGCCCACACATCAGACTCTTGGCTAAAGCCATACAACATTTTTGTAAAATTATTAGCAGCTTTATCAAGTCAGGAGTGATTTATCACAATTAATGGGATTCGAAACCAATGGGAGTCTTGTATTTTTAACAGAAAAAAAAAATTCAACTTCCATAAGTGAGTTAGGGAAGAGCAAATGAATGTAAGACATCCACACAAACACTTGTCTGCCTACAATCCTCCTCTATAGTGAAGGATTGATACTGCAAGTCATAAACCTGTGTAATAGGGGCAGACCCTGGGATCCTTAATAGAAAAGGAAGTGTTCTCACTTGCCCTTAAAACAACGGAAATATATTATTTGCATTTGGCCATGCACTTTCTATTTTTAAATGCCCTAATAGGTAAACATAAAAAATTTTTTTCCACCCCATTTCTTTTGCTCCAATCCCTTGGATTGCAAGGCCTAACAAAGTAGTGTAATTACAGAAATAGTAAGAGAAAAAATAAATTAATTCACCCTTTGTATCAGAGCCAAAGCAAAACTTCAGTAGTACCCATTGAGGAATAGCAGAAGGTCAAATTTCCTTTAGGAAGGTGCAGCCATAAACACTCACGTTACCTTAGCAGTTAGCTGAGTATAAGCTGCAATGTAAGTGGCTGCATGTTGGTGCATTTATATACAGGACTCACAAGCCTGTGCTAGAATCATGGAGGCTGAACACTGGACAAAGCTGATCACTAGAATAAAAGTATAAAAAGCTTTTATACATTTTTTTTCCTTAATGGTTACTTTTCAAGTGTTATTCTGATGTTTTCACAGGGACCTAAGCCACAGGAATGTATTTTTTTAATTATTACCCATTAATCTGAATGCTCGCTCAGGTTTTAGCCGTCTGCTTTGTGAACTCTGTGTATTTTGAATACAGGCTTCTTTGCACAGGCTTGGAGGGTATCAGGGCCCATTTTTCAAAGAGAGAATTCATGGGAAGCTCAGGAACTTGCAAAGAGCTCTATGCATCTGGCAATGGGAAATTTTCATACCTGGGGAACTACAGGGATGATGGAGGGATCTAGCAGCTCAGGAAAGTGGTTTTTGGTAAGTGCTGCTAAGTGACTATGGGACTGAAGAGTCCTGCCCTAACCATCTGTCAAGCCAATAGGTACAGGGGCAGGTGCTGGCGTTGCTTTCCCAACACACCTGACTCTGCTCCAGTACCTAAATTATCTGTTATCATATATTTAGGGCTGATCCTGGTCTTTTAATTACTCTTTTCTGTTGCCTCGATTTGTTTTCTCTGTGGGAGCTTGGAATGTTTGTGGAAAGAAATATAGTTTATTGCCCTATACAACTGCTGCCAAATCACAGAACACACCAGTGAATACCCCAAGCCCTAGCAAAAAAACACAGAGCTGCTTGAATCAAAATACACAAAACATGCACATTTTAGTGTTACTTCTGCTCTGAAACAGATTCCTTTTGCAGTCATATCAGTATCAGCTTTTTCCCTCCCTCCTCATCCCCAGACCGCAGTGTTTGTTGCCTGTGACTAGAGTTCAAGATCATGTAAAAACAAAAATAACAATGGCATGCAGGACGTGGGGAGAGCCCCTAAGCATAATTTGATAAAAATGGTTTGTGATCCCTAAAGGGGCAGAAACACTTCAGTTGTTGCTGATTGGCACCAGAAACAATCCTTTACCCTGAAAAAAGAATTGAACCCAGCGGCCTGACAGACATACTCATTTTCTTCTCAGGAGAAAAGTAAATGGATTACTCAGGAGTTTTATGCTTATCAAGCAACTAAAGCAGCCTAAAACTATTTGTTTTCTCATTTCTGTTTACATGTGATGAAGACATGAGGCTAGAAATACATCTATATAACAAAAGCATTTGTAAATTCTACATTTTCAAAGCAGAAGCTGCTTTCTGTGTCTTCTATTGCCAAGTCACCTGTAAAGCAGGTATTAACAAATAGCCTAGGTCTATATTTTTAGTGTTATATTTTTAGCACAGTATTAAAATTCCACTTTAGATTTTTGTAGCTTCAGGGATTTTCATTCCCATCTACTCTTCCCAAATAGTTTACCATCACATTTACTTCTTATTAAATCTGGTATAGCTAAATACATTCAAATTCTTCTGAATTATAACCAATGTAATTTTAAAATTTTTGCAGCTTTATTATTAAGCAGATGATTAAGAGTCTTCTTCAAGTGTAGATATACAGTTGTTCCTTCTTCTTGAAAATTAAGTCCATCAGTTAGCTATTTACAACTTTTATCTTTTTTTTTTTCAGATGAAAACCAAAACAAACAAGCCAAAAAAAACCTTAAAAGAAACTACTCACATCAAGCAATACAGATAAGAAAACATTGTTGTGAATGTTTCCTGTACTGTTAGTTTGGGAGCATCTGATGCTACAGAATAAGCACAAGCGCTCTTATAAATGACCACAGAATCTTTCAGCAAGAAAGAGATTCCCCATAGCTTGCTTTGCAGAGGATAACCTACCTGCTTTGTACAAAAGAATACTGCTCTCTAGTGGAATATGGGAAAAGATTCCATGACCTCACCACTTACCTTCCTCTGCATTGTTAGCTGTTTGCAGATGAAAGGCAGCTTAGCTTTGTCCTAGAGTTATGACATGTTATGATATATGGCTACAATTACTGTGAGATTATACTGTGAATTGGCTTTGCTTTTGCAATCAAGTAAAAGAAAATTCTTTTTTTTTTACTTCAAAACTCCTTTGTAAATTGAAACCAGTAGTTTTTACCATATTCCTTTTTTCAGAATGATTCTGTCTATATCAAGAGTGTGGAACTAATAACTATTTAATTTACACAGGAACTCATAATAATTTAGCTGGCATAAGGTTAATTTGGAAGTGATTAATAGCTGCGTTTATACAGCTGGAAATTTTAATAGTGTCTCTCTCTGGAATTTATAGTGCTAATATTTTATAGTCAGGATTCACTTTCTGTTGTGGTCGTTGCCTCCTCTGGAGTGGGAAAGGTTTGCTGAAGCAGGGATCGAGTTGTACAACTTGTTCAATATATTCTGTCTATCTCAGCGGGTGGGACACTATGAAAACACATACGCATGCACAAAATGTGGAGCTTTCAGTTTCCTTCCTCCAGGGCTAGTTGTAGATCTGTCATCTCTTTGGCTAGACTTGATGGGATCAGGGCTCCTTTGACAGCTTTAATCGCTATCACTACTCACAGCAAGCCTGCAAGCTAGTGAATTGACATGCTGGACATACTTAAAATGGGCATGTAGTGCAGAACTGAAATGAACCTAGCCTGGAATGTGTTGTAAGTGTGCATTCAAAACAGGCATGCACTGCTTTGAGGTATTACAATGTTAAACCTGGAGCCAGCTGTTTTCTGAAGATTTATTTTCAGTATGTCCTGTCCCTTAGGCATTGGAAAGTAACTTAAAACATAATCTGCAAAAAAACTGGTTAGTCTGTGCCCAGAGTGCCTGGTTCTTGTTTTGTTTTCTGGAAATGGACGTGGTCATGCTAGACTAATACAGGAATTTTCTGAATAGCACCTCACTGAATAGCTGTTTAAGGCACTTACTTTTCAGACTGTGAATAATGGCATTTGGAAAGATCTGTAACTAAATATGATTTTTTTTTCCTTAATAAAATTGAATTGCAACAGTAATCCAAAAAAATACAGTAAACAAAGAGGAGCTTGTTGAGTGTTAGAAGTAAGGCAAGTAAGCATTGGGTGGTACAAGAGAATTGTCAGCCTCAGAGTTTTTCCACCTTTCTTTTCTGCAGAGTATTCTCACCATCCATGTGAGGATTAAAAATTTAGAAAATTCTAAATATCAGTTTAGAAATTTGTGGGATGCTGCTGTTCACTATTAGTTGTACAGAAACCAACACATCAAAAGAATAGCTCCTCTTCTGAGGAACTCAAGGCACTTGAAACTTTTGCTGTTTTATGCTGTTGGTTAGGCATCAACAATTTTAGACAGTTTTCTGTACTTGCAAGTCTTCTAATAGGAACAATTTCCACCTACAGTTTATTCAGTAACGTGGTATATATCACTCACAGAAATCTACCACCACACCACAATGGATTTTTTTTCTCTCTTTTTGGCAAAATAAACTGCTCTCCACTACCATAATTTCCTGCTGCCACATTTATGCTGGAAATTCTTTCTCAGACTAGAATCAGCCTTAAAAACATTGGTGAATTTATCCTTGAAACATAAGGGGTTTTAGGATGAAAAGATTATTGTCCTCTTTTACTGGCAAGGAAATTAAGGTAGAAGGAGGTGAAGATGAAGTGTTAAAATTACATAAGATTTATACTGGTGCTGGGAAAAGAACCCAGATCTCTTGCCTCCTACTCCTGTGCATTAACCAAAGTATTATGCTTCCTTCCCTGGAGTATTTACAGTCTCATTTCCACTGGTAATGGAAAGTTTTCCTGGGGGTGGGAGGAAAAACTATAAAAGGAGAGTACAAATAAAACCATCTGGAATAGAGGAAAATAGAAGACTAAATCATCTGCAAAATCTGGTAATATGATATAGAACAAATAATGAACTATAGCTAACATGCAATAGTTTTTATGCATATTGAAGCACATAGAGCAGAGCGGTCCTTGATAGTTCTCAGCTGTCTTTAGCACTGGAAGATTGCAAAACAAAGGGATACATTCATGTGGCATGACCACAATGGTATTCAAATACACCTTAAGTTTTCCGTTGTGCAATGAACAGAGGTAACACAGAAAGAACACAGGTTTCTCCTGAACAAACTTTGCATAGCAGGTTCTACTACTGGAAATGTGGTTTCTGCTAGTGTGACAGAAATTTGTTTCCTTCTGACCTGAATATGAAATATTGACATTTGCTTATTGACTCAGTAATTATGATTAATTAATTAAGATGGATGTTTGTGAAGCACATTAAACACAGTGAGCACTATTTAAGTGCTGAGTAGTATTGTTAGTGATTTACAGCACCTTTTGAAATACAAAAAACAATAACTAGTAGTATAGCACATGTTGGGTTTGGTTTTTAAAGTTGAATTATACAGGTAAATGACAAAATAATTAGAGTGAAAAAAAACTTTCAAGCCAACATTCAAAGGAAGTTACGGAATTAACTATTTAGCTTTCATGTAAGAGAGTGCAATAAAATCAGAAACTGATGAGAAAAGCCACATTCCCTAGAAAAGCACATAGCAAAGTTGATAGACAAGGTTATACATCAGAAATCTGAGTATATGTTCAAGATCAGCTTTCAAATGTCTGCAAGCAAAGAGGAGTGGACACAAAATGGCCTTTATCCACACATCTTCTAGTCTTCTGGGTCACAAACCCTAGATATGCACATGGAAACATTCCTTTGCATATGAACGTATCTTGTCTTAATCCATAATTTCCATGGCAGAAGCAGTGAGTATGCATCTCAGCTGCACATGCTGGTAAAAAAGACATGGAGCTTGTGCTGCCAGAGACTGGAGACAGGGCTTCAGGACACACAAACACCCTCTGAGGAGATGCAACCATTGCTAATTTCTTATTTTTTTTCTCTTTTACTTCTTCATTCTGCCATCTATCAACCATCCTAAAATACTGCTCTATCAACCCTAAGAATATCATCAAATGCATAGGAATTTTCCTTCTCAGAAATTTATATCTTGTAGGAAGTAATTATGTATGTTTAAGTCTAAAACTTTAACTGGAGATACCAACTTCAAAAACATGTGGATAGAGAAAAGACTTTGATGTTACATCTGTTTTCTATGGCCTCTCCTACTATTTCTTCACAATATTTAATATACTGTCTTTATAGACCATCTTCAGTGTAAGTATGACCTTAGGCAATGAAATATAAAAAATATAAAAGGACTGGGTACTACACAGTTACCAGACTGGGTCTTTTTATCCAGAATTCTGTCTCCAAGGTTCCTTGAGTCCACATTAGTATTTTCAATTTGGGGCAAATTGGGTGATTTCAAAGGGGATTGTTCTTAGAGTTCCTGAAAATTTCGAGGTCACAACAATAAGTTGGAGCTATATACTAAATTGAATGGAAACAGCAGGTCCATTATCAAAGGAGGCAGCTCAGGTCTATCCCTTCATGGTAGCTTTGTAACACCTTTGTTCTTATTATCAATAAATCACTATCTCCTGTCCAACTTCTAAATATCATTTCTAAGAAGGGGAAAATAAGGAGAAGAATACACAAGGAAAGGTGAAAGGAATACAATAAAGGAAGTACTAAAACAATATAGGAATTAGCTTGGAATCCCCAGTTCATTGACCCTTAACTGTCAGGTTAAAGGCTGTCAGAAGGGCTTTTGGAGTTAATATTGTTGTTCACAGAGTGTTTAGAAGTCATGCAGAATTGCTATATTGATTGTAAGCTGTACAAGATAAAGCTTTTGCAACAGTACAGTGGAGATGGTATTTAGATTACATTGCTACATTGGTTTATAATCTCCTGTTGATAGGAAATATGACTCAGTAGTCTTAGGTCTTTCAGATGTCTGTATCTGTGACCATGAGAAACTGCAGACATGGCTGTGATTGGTAGGAGAGATGGACTACTATTTCAAAAGTCCATCAAGGTCCATTTCACAGATGTTATTTAGGGTGACAAGGACCTCCTCTGACTCTTTTTACTCAACTTCTTTATGGATTCAGAGAGAGAAGTAGTAAGATGGCATGTTGCCAATGTCCATATGAACATATCTCCTAAGAGTGTTAATCTTCAGAACCTCACTGCTATAAAAATTAAAAAGGGATTCAGCTTGGATGAAGCTGAAAATAAGATAGATGATTGGAGATAGGTGGACATCCAATGAGGAAATAAGAAAATAATTAAAGATAATCAGTTTTTTTTTTTTATGATTTGTAATTTGAAGACCTCTTGGAGCTACAGTTGCGTTGGAAAGTTCATAAACCAGGACTCATAAGTGCTGCAGCTTCCTTCTACTGTAATTCTTGACCCAACCCAAACGTCTTTGCTGGATCTATATTTGTCATTGGTTAGGATTATACCTGAATGAAAAAAAACTGTTCATGTTCTTGCATGTTGTTTTTAACCTTTAAAACCTTTGATAATCCAGAGCTGTCCATATTCTAAAGAGATATCAAGCAGTTGAGAAATAATACCAACTCACATATAGACAGTGTCCAGCTAATCCCTGTTCCTTTGGGCTGGAGGCAGATGCAGTGAAGTATTTCTGACTGGAGTATTTGTCAATATTGTACCACAACACTTTCTATTGAATAAGCTGTCTCATTACATAAAATAATTTTATAAACAATCCAGTGGTATTTGGAAAGTCAGTCATTTGGGACATTGTCTATATGTTTATTCTAATCTGTAATATTTCTACATGATCTCATAGTGCAGTGTAGTTTATCTGTGTTGTTGAGTACATTGCCTTAATGGCTTGCCTAATTTGGGTAAAACAGTAACTCACAGAAGACCAGGAGTGTTTCTCACTCTGTTTGGAATAGTTTTGAGCAGCAGGATTCTAAATATTTAAGTTTTAAAATGAGACACAATAAAACAAAAAGTAATGTTGCTGGCTGTTGTGATACAGTACTAATCTTCAAAATTTAAGCAGTAATTTACACTTCTTTCAAAGCCATGAATGAGCCATAAGTTGAGCCACACATTTCTGTGTTTAAAGGCAGGTTAGATGACAGGCATTATTATACATACATATATGAAGGAAATGAAAGAAACAAAGGAATATCAGAGATTTTTTTAGCATCATTGTCAACACCGAAAGAGGCAATAGTTTCAGATATGAACTTTGTTATTTCTGACATTGTGTGGCAAGGAAACACATGGAGATACACATCCTGATTAGTTGTTTTGATTGCTACTTTGTAATTTGTATATGAAAATAATTTGGGGATTTATTAAGTGAAAAAGAAGAATGACTTGGACTGGCTGATTTGTAAGTGTGATGGAAGCTTTGGATGCTAAGTATTTCTCCCCTTTGTTACCATGTGTGCCCCTCTATTTATTGGGAAACATTAGATCCCCTTTAAAGGCAGTGAATATTTGAGCTCTTGCTTAGTTTTAGCAATAAGGATTTATTAATATTTTTTTTCTTTTAAACATTTTCCTAAAAGAAACTTTAAAAATATCTTTCTGTGATTTTTTTTTTAGCTGTTTGGGCTTCACTTCTAGGAGTATCTTAAATGTGCTGCTCATTTTTTTTTCCAAGAACTGGTTCTCAAACATCTGATATAGTGTTTGGGGTTTGTGTGGCAGGGCTTTGGTAGCAGGGGAGGGCCTACAGGGGTGACTCCTGTGAGAAGCTGTTAGAAGCTTTCCCGGCTCCAAGTCAGACCCACCTCTGGCAAAGGCTGAGCCCATCAGTGATGGTGGAAGCGCCTCTGGGAGAACAGATTTAAGAAGGGAAACCTGCAGCAGAGAGGGGAGTGGGATGTGAGAGGAACCCCTCTGCAGACCCCCAGGTCAGTGAGGAAGGAGGGGAGGAAGAGCGGGGGAGGAGGGGATGCCCCTGCAGCCCGTGGGGAGACATCAGGCTGTCTCCCCCAGCCCAGGGAGGGGAGCAGATGCCCACCTGCAGCCCGGGGAGGAGCCCATGCTGGACTACGGGGATGCCCCCCAAGATGGCCGTGACTCCGTGGGAAGGCCCATGCTGGAGCAGTCTGTGACTGAAGGACTGCACCCCATGGAAAGGAAGGTGGTTTAAGATTTGATTTTATTTCTCATTATGCTGTTTTCATTTGATTAGGTACAAGTTAATTTTTTTTTTTTTTCCCCAAGTTGAGTCTGTTTTTTTGCCTCTGACCATAATTGGTGGGTGATTCCTCCATGTCCTTGTGTCAACCCATGAGCTTTTTGTTATATTTTCTCCTCCCTATCCCACTGGATTTGGGACTGGCCTCATGGTACATTGTTGCCAGCTGGGTTTAAATCATGATGCATAGATTACCTCTGCAATGAAAGGGTTGGCTGAGGCTTTAGGGATCCAGATGATAAACTTGTTGGCTTCAAAGTTGTCCTGGTTTCAGCTGGGATAGAGTTAAGTGTCTTCCTAGTAGCTGGTACAGTGCTGTGTTTTGAGTTCA
>JANZLQ010000079.1:41207127-41226909 GCA_026212715.1 Elanus axillaris
GGAAGTTGTGTGATGTATTGTAAAAAATAATTTCTTGTCTCTATTTGTACACCAACAAGACACCTAGTAGTCCATGTAGTTTAATATCTAGCCACTGGCTGTGGAAAAGACGAGGAACAAGAAGCTGTCATTTATAAACCACTATTTTTTTCTAGGATGTAAGTTCCTGGTAGCTGAGAAAATCTGAGCTTCCCTGTTTCGTCTCCTGGTTTTCACTTCAGTGCTCTCAGTCTCCAGACACATGAATGAAGCAGATCAGGATCCTTCACCAGGTGAGGTGATTATAGGTACTTAGCCTGCAGTGGTACCAATTCTTAGATCTCAAAGCCTCCTTAACAATGTCAGAAGTATGGGATCATTTTTAGTAGTGGGTGTGGGCCTGAATGAAAGTAAAAATATTGACTTCTGGTGAGAGTAGCTTGTATGTCAGAGATGTATATTTCCCATTGTATTTCAGCAGGTTTTTCAGTTCTTTTGCAGAAGGGATTTTATCTGGATTAAAAACCTCTGGTAGCATTCACTTACATGCTTGGATTGGCTCTTCAGCTGTATGAAATGTGATTAAAAGAGGTTCTGCTTCAAGAATGGCTCTTGAACTTGGGCCAATCCACTTCTTCTGGCAAATCAGAGTACAAGGGATATGTGTATGTGCAAGCATGTGTATCTTTTATTCTGCTTCTTTAAGGTCTGTCTGATTTTGGAGAAAAATATAACAATGAAACATACAGTAGCTAGGATTATGGAAGAACTGTCTGCTAAAGAACCATTAGCTATATCACCCATTCTGCTTGGCAGTATAGCTGGTGGTTAAGGAGACACTAATTTGAGTCCAATTTAGATCCCATAGGCTTAATTTGACAGGGAAAAAAAATGGCATAAGGTTATAAAATGACATTTCAGAGGAAACTGCAGAAGAATTTGCATACAAGAGTGTCGCAATCTCAATGGTGATCCTTGGACTCTCAGACAAATTGTAATTTGGACTGTAGTATAATCCTTCAACTTCAGAGTATCAAGTTGTCCTGCAAGAAAATAAAACTAATTGTATCCCTGTTCAAACTCCACTGCATGCTGTTAAAGACTTTGACATGTTATACTTGTTTTGCTATGTCAGAAAAATACATATGTCTCCTTATTCTTCTCTCTCATGCATGTGCACACACACACACATATACACACATACACATGTACCCTCCACGAGTTTGGGAACCATGGAAATGAGTTGATAAATTGTATACCCATTAGAAACACAGAAGATGGGTTTTAGAAGTGTTTGGGGAAATCAATAAGTGTATATTATACATAGACTTAATAGATGTTAGGAGCTTAAATACCTTTTAAAAATACCTGGTCTATTGTGGCGTTTTATGAGTGTTCTTTTATGATTTGGATTTTAAGGTTTCCAGACTTTCACAGCATAAATTGGCAGCATAAGGCTGACAAGGTATCTTATGTTTTTGTATTTTTAGATATATAGTTGGTCATTTTAGTGGTATATTTTCCCAGCTGTTTTGGAATTCACAACTTGTAATCAGAAATAGCATTGTAGGCACAGATACAGTGTTATGTGGGATAGAATTGTGCAGGTTTAGCTTGGAATGTCTCTAGGAGGCAGGGAGGGGAAGGAAGTCTTGGCTTTTTTGGAGGCAAAGTTAAATAATGGATTGATTCAGTCTTAGTCCAGGTCAGAGCTTTTCCCTGTTTTCTCAATGACTTCTCTCTAAAATCTTTGGCTTCTTCAGCCAAAGCCAAATACCTACCTTTTTAAATAATTATTCTGATTTGTGATCATCCTTTGTGCTTTCAATTCCTATGCCTTCTGTCAGTGGAAGAACTCATGTGAACTCCTTTGAATCCTATCTGGTAAAATTAGATTAAATAATATAACCCACCAATGAAGGAGGCTTGAGCTAACCCTGATCAATCTTCTAAAGCAGATTAGGACTCACTCACATGATATTTTCCATTGGCAGTTATAGAAGAGGAATGAGCAATCAGAAGTAAAGCATCTTTACTGTCACAAATAGAGCTAGAAGACACATCTATGATTTTAGAAATCCCCTTGATTGTGCACAAATGAAGGTCAAGAGTAGAACTTCAGCAAATTTTCAGTGACGAGTTGTCAGTCCAGCAGCTTTCTTGTATGACTCACGCAGCGCACAAATCGAAGGGAAACACTTAAACCTGTAGTGGTTTTAAGCTGAAAGCTACATATAATTCATGCATAAATATGTTTTTGAATAAACCTTGCTATAGTTCACAATGAGTAAGAGACAGATATTGGATGTTTGTGCATGGCTAACAGTGCTACATCTTGAGTGCTGGTGGCTGTAGACACATTTTAGTAGAGCAGGTTAAAGGGCACATCCATTTCATTCAAGTCCAATAGTGGCAATCATTGGTTTTAGTTGAAGTAGAAGTTGAGCCCACAGACAGCTTTTCCTTTTGTTATTTCAAAAAAGATGCTTCAAACAGAAAGCTTTTACTTTAGTGCCCTGGGAGAAGGTTAATTAAAAGAACTTGTCAAAATATTTGTTGCAAAAAGTTTTCCTTTTAAATTTTTTTGAGCTTGGGTTTTCAACACTTTCTTCAGTGTTACAGAAATGCTGCATACCTTAACTTGGCATTACCCGGTTCTTGATGTGTGAAATTCCTCACAGAAGAGATAAAGCAAATTTTTAAGAAGTATTTTGTCTTTATTAGAGAGACCATCATCAAAGAGCACATAGAAAGGAGCAAGCAAGACAGGGAAGCAATTTAGAGAGGAAAACTGGTGGAAGTTTCAAGAAATTCTTCCTTTAATCAGTTTATTTTTGTCAAGAGGTAATGTGTTCAACAATGGAATCAGTCCTTGATTACACAAGTGGTCCTGAGTGGTTAAACCTTGCATAGAGGCAGGGATTCACTCTCCTCAGTCAAATATCTTGCAAGACTAGAGGTCTTCCCAGTCTGTTTAGTTAACTACTCAAAGCAGCAGGAAAAGCAGCATCTGTGAGAATCCTTCTTATTTATATTTCATTTATTTAGTTACATTCAAATAATAACTTTTCAAATTTTTTTCTGTCACTGTCATTAGTGCCCTATCATACTGCTAATACCGCAGCTATGTCTCTGCTTTTCTAACCAATTCAATGGAGATGCAACCAGCCACCTATTATGCCCCCCTTCTGTGCACTGATATAATTATAGAAGTGCCTTTTTCTAAAAATGTTACTAAGTGTAAGGACAAAACACATTACACATAAATTTCACTGCAAATTGATAATAACTTTGTACATTATCTGGGCTGCAGAGATTTCCTTCATACCAGTGAGCAGCCATGTTCTCCTAATACTTATGCAGAGAGCTGAGAACATCTAACCAGTAATAATGCCTTGTCATCACCTTCAAGGAATTCTGAATGAATGGAAAGGCCAGAGCAAATTCAGTCAGAACCATCCTTAAGCCTACCTCTTTTGAATCATATCCCTTGAGAAATATTTCAATTAATTAATTGTGGTTTATTTTGTCCACATTTTTTGCAAACCCTACTGAGTTTTAGCTGCCTGCCCAGATGGAACACATCTGTTAGCAAAGACTGACTCAATTAACCTAATTCAGAGCTACTGCAGGTTTCTAGAGCTGAGAAACTACGACAGTGGTGTCACTCCTCCTTTCTTTGTAAGAAAGGAGGGACAAAGACAGCATTTGGATGATCTCACTGGAACAGGTTTCTGTCTTGAGCCTTAACACTGGCTTACCCTTACTGGTAACATCTTTTTACTGTATCACCACACCTGTGGCTTAAATCTGTGTGTGATGTGTTATAGGAACAGCAGTCTGGTTTGTTCATTTGCCCTTGTTGAGATGAGAAGGTATGGTTAGGTGGAGCTAGAGAATTAAATATAGCAACCCATCTTCTTCAGAATTCTTCAAGCTTCTTTGCTGTGCCTTGTCCATTGATGGGATCCAAGCAACCATTCATTTACACTTCTGTGATATTATCAACTTTTCTTTAAAAATACATTATAAAACTCTGCAGAATCAGAACACTGTTTACATTTCTTTCACAGAAGTGTGAGTAGGAAATTTACTATTCTGAATGGTCATTTTCTGGACTATATTAGCTTGCTGCATTTCTTCCTGAACTTGAGACTGTAGGCTAGCAGTACAGTAAGACAAACCACTTTTATGGCTTCTGCTATGCCTTTTTCCTTACTACAGTCAAATCTGACTAATTTGTTGATACACACAGATGACATGGATCACATTTGTACTGCATGGTGATCCATAATAATTATTAATAATAAAAATGGTCCAGAAACCTTAGTAGTGTTCTTGGAAATACAGTATAAACAGCTGAGTTTATGGTAGTTTATTGGAAAATGCTAGTGGTTATTTTTTGGGAGAAATGAACTCGTTATTTCCCCTAAACTTTCTTAAAAAATTAACAAGTTTTGGTTTCACCCTACATGAAACAAAAATCAGTGCCAGCTTTCTGAATTGCAGGAGCTGAGTCCCCGCCTACTAGGTAACTCACAGGTTATGTTGTCAGTTTTGTACCAGTGAAACATTTCTGTACTGAAAATCTGCAGATCTTTTAGGCCATTTTGCTGTGCTTACATGGCTGAAGGTCACCTTTAGTTTATGAAGGGTTTCAGTCTAAGATTTCCAAAAGTACAGTGGCAGTAACAACACAACTCTTGGAGACTATTAGCAACAACTAACAACTGGAATTCAGCAAAATGACTGAACACTTAGACGTTTTTTAAAGTTATTCTTAACTGCAAGTTTAACGTTAGGGAGTTAGTTCTCTCAAGTTCATCCAACTTGATAGAGACTAAACCCAAAAATATTACACTCGTATTTGACCGTGAGTCACACTGAAATTTCCAGGAATAATGTAAGAATCTCTGTGATTTGTTTCACAGAATGAATTGTAGAGAAACTTTATTACAAGGCCAAATGCAATTTACTTCTGGGTACAAGGCAAAGTTGAAGTCATCATAACTGGAGGCAAAATCATTATATCATGCACATTAAGGTTTTCTTTTTGTAGGCACAGAGGCAGTTTACTAGGAAAATATCAATTCCAGATACAATTGACACATAAGACATGGTGCAGTCACTTGGCCTCAGATTGGCACTGTATGTCTGCAAGACATACGAATAAAGTACTGTACACTGTTTACACTGTAGATGTACCTCCAGTTAAACTTTACAGTAAAGTCAAATGCTTAGAGGTTAAAACAAAGGACATGTATCCTTGTAAACAATCATATTACACAGATTTATGAGCAATATAAACAACATGTAGTTTTTTAATTAAGTTATTCTGCTTATTTGTTCTTGGAACTTACATACTTAAGTTATTAAAGATTGTACATCAAGGGCTTCAGGAAGATGACTCCAAAGTTCAGATTTTCAAGATGACTGGAAAACAAACAAAACTATAAGTCAGTGTATACCAGTATTACATCCCAAATCTGAGCTACATGATTGTAGTCTGTCAAAGGGCAAAATTTTATAGAAGTAAAAAATCCTCAGTCAAGGTGCAAGGCTATAACTTTCATTTTTCTTCTTCTTTTTTAAGATTAACTATTCAAAACATTGTCAATCAGAATTTTAAATTGAAGTCAGAAAATTGTGACCTACAATAAGGTTTAACATCCTGGTGCATCTGAGGAAGGGATACAGAAATATTTCCTCCACTACAGCAGCCATTTGATGTGATATGATCTTATGCACAAAAGCTTTTTCAGTAAATTCAAGGACCATTATATAGAATTTCATAACCAAAATATTTGTTAGGCAAATCCATTGTACACTAGCATCTTTTCCTTCATTTATTAGGATGCTTTAGCTTAATTAAAATAAAAATTTTGTGTGTGTGTCACAGTTAAAATTACAGCTGATCCCTATGATAGAGTCAAAACTGTACTATACAAATGACCTTTTATTTGCTGTCTTTTTTTCTGAAGTTGAGAACCATGCCAAAACTTAGTAAAGGCCCCAATTCAAACTGTTTTCATCCACTCCTTGAGGGGAAAGTTCTCGGTAATATTGCTGTCAACTCCTTAGTTTACATTGCAGTGAAAACAAGCCTCAGGAGATGCAACACTTAGATTGTATACAGTTCTACCTTGCAGTAGTTCCTACCTTTTCCAGTAGGAATTGAGTCCGAAGAATATGATGTTATTCTCGGTGAAGTCAGTGAATGATTCAGTTTCAGTTTCTTATGGAAAACTGCTGTTAACAGATAATTCATTTCATTACATTGCATAGCAGTAGCCAAGTTTGCATCTACAAAAATGTTTTATTTTTGTTGCTGGCAGAGGATTATTGTGTCTGCCCAAGAAAACATAAGGGCCTCATGATATTTTAAAAATTAAATCACCATTCTGAAAAAGGTTGATACATTTCATTGTGGAGTTTGTAGCTTTCATTATTTACCAAAATCTCAGTCTTCAGTGCAAAAGGGACCTCTTTCTTTTCTAACACCTGCAGTGCATGCAGACTAAATAGGAACATGACATGCTCCAAAGCACAAAACAAATACTCCTTTGAGCATAGTAATTTTGAGGAAGTGGTAGCTCAAGCTGCCAGAAGTAAGTTCACTCATTGACTGGGGTAGCTCATCTTGATTTCGTATGACCTTTTAGTTGAGTGAGGCTAATTTTCAGTTCATTGAAAAATGAATATTTGACATCAATATTTTTATCTCAGAGCTGACTTCTTCACACTCCAAAATTAATCCTACAATGGTCACGGCAACTAGTCCTTGTGAAACAGGACTATAAAGGCAATCTGCACAATATATAATTCCATTTGGAGATTATGAACATTTAGTTCAACCATCTGTGAATTTAGCTGTACTAATGAGGGTGGTATGCATCCTCTGCTATCTTTTGTCTTGGAGCACAACTCTCATAATTGTGAAGCTCAAGATTTCTGCATAATTTATTGATCTTTGATAATGTTTCTTCCTAGTGGAAGTTCCCTTGACAAAGTAGATTGTAGACCAGCAAAATTGGTCTACCGATTAGATAAGTAGATAAATAAGTAATAGATGTCAGATAATGCCACAAATCAATTCCAGATCAGGGAGTATTCTGATAATTTCATTTGAAGGGATACTCCAGGTGGATTGGAATCATCTGGAATCACTTCTAGTAGTCATTTCAGAGGGGAAGATGAGAAATGTGTAAAAAACTGACTACAAGTCCGAGAAGTTATCCTGTATTTGAGGAGTCATGTGCTTAATGGAGGGAAGAAGATCAGAAACGATTTCATTGTTTGTTTGCTTTGATATGATTTATTTATCTTTTGTACTTTGCAAATTAAAGAAAATGGCCTGGATTCATTCTGTTTAATTAACAGACCTGATATGGGATTCCAATTTCTGAATAATCAACAGAACACTGTGAAAAAAATGATAATGCTACTATCAGTCTGGTCTTTGGTAAACTGAAGTGTCCCCTCATAATCCTCATGTTTATAGGTAAATTGTCTAGGGACAATATTCTTAGAATTTAGTGATCTCAGATACGTACTTGGTGTTTAAGTGACAAAAATCCAGTCCTCACTGTTTCAGAATTACTGTTTATGAAATCTGTGTGCTACATATTTATTTCAGTTGCCACATGTCTCTAGAGCAGCAAATGGTAAGATACAGTTGGTAGTGAATGCAGTATTTGGTCTCGTTTCTTTGAGAGTCACCTTCACGACTATAGTCCATGAAGTGAAAGCAAGTTTTATTCTAATGAAAGTAAGTGCTAATAACTTGATTACAAACTTGGAAAAGAAATTACAGAAGGAAGTACAAAACAATGGCAAATAAATCTTCATCATTCTTAACACTGAAGAACTTTCTTAGATATTCCAAGCTAGGAGCTTCACTGGTCTGCCAAACTATTCCTTCCCTCCTTTAAACTCTTTCAGACCTGCACAGCTCTTTTTCTGAGGGTTTGTGTGGTTTTGGGTTTGGTTTTTTTTTTTTCCCCCTTGCATTGGGATCTACTTACTTCTCACTTATCTTAGAATAACCCTGATCCTTTTCTACAGGAAGGATTCACCTTTTGTGACACAGAGATCTTTGCCAAGTCAGGCCCTTGATTTTTGGACTGCAGTTTCTCTTTTTACTATCATCTTTTAATCTAAAAAGAGCCTCCAATACCTGGCCACTGGACCAAGGTGGAATACAGATCTGAGGTTCATTTCAGTGCTGTAGAAATACCATCTTATTCACATAAAATAAAATCTCCAGTGCGAGTAATGAAAACAACATTACGTTTTAAAACAAGACATATTGGTGCCTTGGATTTTCTTCCTTTTTTTTTCCTTCTATTCTTTACACACCATTTTCCTGAGCATCTAAATAAATAAATGAGTGAAAAGTGTTTGTGTAGGAATGAATTTTAAATATTCTTGTGTCTTTGATTATCACAAGCAGATAGAGACATGATAGAATTATACCTATTATAGAGTAGAGAAAACCCTTTATCTGCCAGTTTACAGAATTTATGCAGTGTTTAGTAATTGAGAAACTTGATCTGAAATTTACCATTGAAGGCTAATCTAGATTAGATAAAGGTAAATTTCTTGATCTAAGCTGAGAGCTTGTAAAACTTGTAAGATATTGCCAAGTGACTTAAAATACGTGCTTCTATCCTACATTTTTTCTATGTAGGGATTTGTTTGATTGAAAAGAAGCATTCTACTGAAACTGCAATTACACTCTGATATTGGAGATTTCCTATTTGCATTTTTTATTAATGGAGAATATGTTATAAGCAGAAAAAGCTGATTCACAATACACAAAATTTATATGTAGAGAAGAAACCAATATACAATTTAATTAAAAAATTAATAAATACCTGAAGAATATAAAATTATTTGGAAAGCAATTGTTAGTTTGTGATTATTTCCAAGAGTACAGTGACTGATTTAATTAGAATCAAATATGACAAAATTTCAGGATTTCTCTTTCAGGAATTTTTAAGCTTCAAATGTAAAACCCCTGAAATTGGAAAATCTGAGTCTCTGCCTTAAAGCAGTCAAGGTAACAGATTTTCTCCAAAGTGTTTGTTCCTGATAAACCCACAAGACAACTAAGAGATATAATAGGTTATTTCTGTCATATCCCAAGCCTGGAAATGAAAAAAACAAAAAATAAAAAAAAATCAGTCAACTGATCTAAACCAGTTGATTCTGAAACTCAATTATTTTTCCTCATCTTCAAAGAAGAATATTTTGAAAAATGACCAGGACCTCTGCAGAGGTACTTGAAGTGTAATTGGTTTTGTTCCATATTCCTCTATAGAAAAGTGGTTTTGCCAGGGATAATGACTTTTGACAGCTTTCTGATTCCTAAAAGATGGGTGTCTTTCCCTCAACTCATCACCATGCAGTGCCTTTGACTGCAGCTGGCTTGCTTGCTTGATAGCTTTGTGAGTTTCTTCAGTTTATTAAACCCACAAAAAAGTTAATTCTCTTTCAAAAAAATTTAAATATTTTCACCTGCTCATAATATACCATGTAATCACACAATAATAGCTTACTGAAACAGTTATCAGTATGAATGTGGCTCTGTAGTGTTTGGCAAATTTATCCAAGGTGGTGTCCTATAGATAAAATGAAATCTGATTTCAAAGCATTTGTAAAACCCGGACTCTGACCAAACAAATTTTTGACAGCCAGAAACACATTACAACTGGACCATCTGTAATACTTGAGTCAGCTTCCTTTTCCTTCCAGAAAATAAACGAAACAGTAGCACAAAATGACAGTTGATTTCTCAGAAGCACAAGGGTATTTTTAAAAAGGGATTTCAATTTTTTTCATGGTTTCAGGTTTGTCAGATTATCTCTGAAAAGGGTACTTCATGTTCTATTTCAGCACATCCATTGGAAGGAATAAGGTAGAGACATAATATTACCACAAAGAGCAGATTGTGTAAAAGATATTAACACAAAAACCACTTAAATTCCATCAGAGCTATTAAAGGATCTGGATTAAATTTCATTTTGTAAGAATTTCATTATTCCAAAGTATACTTTATGGTTATGTCATTACAGCTGTAGCCAAACTCAAATGTATGTACCTATAATCTCCCTTCTGTTACTGAATTTAAAAAGATGTCTTTAAGAAATGACAGAGTAGATGTCATCCTGATGTTTCTGATGTAGCAGCAATTTTGCTGCACTGTGAGAAATGTGTATATATTTAGATTTCAGCTGTTAACTTTGCATTGGAAAGAGTATAAAATGTCTTTGAATAATTTCGATTATTGACTTTTTTTATAGACTATATTCCCTTCCTAATCCCAGAATCGTAATCCCATAGTCCGACACTGTTTTCTGACTACGTTCTTTCTATGAATATTTTCTAAGTGGAAAATAAACCTTCATCTTCTTCAGACAGGACATCAGTTTGTTAATCTTCAGATATGTATCCCTTTGTTGTTGTTTTAAGTCTCTAAAACAACTAGATGGAGGCATCAAGCAAAACAGGGATTTTTATCAGAGTGCTAGATATAGCTATTAATAAAAATTTTGAAAAAAATCAGAATGTGTGTAGGTGTTTTGATGTCTTTTGGAGAGACTGTGCTGTGAGAAGCAAGAATGAAAAAGTAAGGAAAAAGAAAAAAGGTGTTATGACACTTCTCAGTCTCTGAATTTCCTTTTAAAGATAAAACTGTGGGTCATGGGATTTTATCAGGCCAGATTTCTTGAAGTTTTGAAAGAAATAGAATATTACATTAGTAGTTAAATTAAACCTGATTTATTTTTTTTTTACAACAGGGAGGTTCCATTCACATTTTTGCTGTTCGTATTATCCTGATGCATCAGGTTGTTCAACAAGTTGTATTTTTTGCATTTATTTTCAATTGTTTAGGTACCGGACCACCAAGAGTCCAGTCATTGTCCTTACACTATATGTATATTTTCCTTATCATTCTCATTTACCAAATAGCAATGTCATTTGAAATAGAAACTTTTTCAGTTTGTAGGAGTAATAAAGTACTGGGAAAGGGAGGATTCATTTTATTATGTAAAATGGTTTGTTTTACTTAAGCTGTGACAACATGCTGTATTTTTTTGTCTTCTGAACACTTACCAGTCTTAAGCCAACAGAATTCCTGCATTCACTGCCAGTTGTGATCAAACCCCAGATTATTTTGTCTTGTCAGTTACAGCAGGAGCAACACAGAATAATAAGGCCAAATTCTTTGCTGACATAAGTATGCTAGCTCACTGGAGTTACTCCAGCAATAACTTGTCTCACAGCTATTTAAAGGAAAAATAATGAGGTATTACTACTATCAAATCCTCTAGCTTTGCTACTGCAATTTAAGTATGTATTATAATCCAGTGGATAATGTAGGGTACACTACTACACAACATCAGACTCCAGAAAAGAAAGCTAGAACATTATTAACTAACATTGTATTTTCTTTGTCTATGCTTTTTCAAGGGTTCATGTGTAATATAAAATCCCAGCTCCTTAAGAGTGGTATTTTAAAGGTGAAGTAATTTCTTTTAAACACCTACATAATTTCTCTTGTATATATTAAATGATTGTTGCTTTAGAGCCTTCACGACCTATCGCTCACTGATTATAACCCACAGCTGAAGTCCTCACTTTGCAAGATGAAAGATGACCCTCAGTCTCTGTGGTTGCAGCCATTTCTTGGCAGGTGTGCAATATTTATCTTCTTCCTGGAGATGAAGTATACAAAAGTTAACAATAGAAAGCACTATACAGCAATATGCCCAATACCTTACTTTTCAAGAAAACATGGAAAACAGACAGATTTGTGAGTAATTTGATTCTGTTCACCAAGCTCTTGCTGTGATGGTTACTTTCACATGGAATACCTCCCAGTGCAGAGTGCAGAGTATCAGCTCTTCTGACCTGGAGGCCTAAAGTAACAGGAGTAAAACAGCTTTAATGAATGGACTCCTGCAGCAACAGGCCTGCCATCTAAGAAGACTGAAAAAAATTGTTAGTGCTTAACAAGCTCTGAAAACACTTTGGGTTTTTTGCTTCAGTGTTTTCTTCTTCTTTTCATTTTTTATAAGTAGAAATGTCTTGTAGTGGCTCTCCCTCTAATAAGTATTTCTAGAAAAACTGTATTTTTTCTTCTTTGATAAAGGTGAGGCAGGGGGAAGCAGAGTTGAAAGAAAACAGACTGTTTTCACAGGGAAATGTTTCTTTCAAAAAGAATGTTCTAATTCTGTTTTGGAAGTTGTTAACTGAAGCAGTGAATTAACTACACAATTTAGTCATCAAGGCATACTGGTAGGAACACTAAGGGTTTGGAGGATCCAATGGTGGTTGAGGGAGTATGTATTGTGGCCAAAAGCAATGGATGTTTCACATCTGGGCAAAGGGTGCTTACTTTCATCTGGAAAACAGAAAGCCCTATCCAGTTTTTAGTGAAGTCAGTGGAAAACTTCCAGCTGTCTCTAATGAGAATTGCACTGTGTCCCTAGACTTTGGTAAAATGACTGTAAAAGTCAAGAAAAACTATAATCGAGACAATCTTTCCAAAAGCAATTTTGAGAACTTTCTCTGCTAAAAGGATAAAGAAACTGTGAAAGAAGAATAAAGGAGACCATAGCTCAAACTCTAAAGTAGCTGCTAGCTTCCTTTTTTTTTTTTTTCCTGTAGAAAATAGTACAAGAAAAGATGCCTAATGCACCTGTATTTTGAAATTAAGAGCTATACACATTTTCCTGTTTTCCCATCAAGTTGACACAAGGTATGAAGACTTAATATGCGTGTTATGCTCTCATCAAAGAAAAAAATCATTCATACAATATGGAAGGCAAATTACTGATTGAGATATTCTTTCTAAGAAAATAACTACAGCAATAAGTCGGAAATTTCCTATTATCCTATTTAAATGTCTTTACATTCCAGTTTATGAGAAAAGTTGTTCTCAGGTTCCATTCCTTTTTTTGGTTCAGGACAGAACTGTATTTAAAGTTTCTATCTGAAAAGGAAAAAAAAAGTTTAAATAAATAAATAAAATCAAAACAATATAAGGGTTTGAAAATTGAAGGTGCATTCATCCCAAACAAGTAATAAAATATGAAAGGGCCCAATCTCAGCTTAATTCAGTAAGGAACTGCTGCTATGTGGTGTGTAAGAAAAACATCAGAACGCCAAATAACAATCTCCTGATAATTACTTTTAAGATACATTGGAGAGATTTATTCAGTGTTCTTTAAAATTTTTGCTGTTTCCAGCAAGGGACTTAAGGGACTATGATGGTTGTCTGTCCTGTGTCTAGCTAGGTAAGTCTTGTGACACAATTACTTCATGTGATTAGAACTGTACTTCCAAAAACACAAATAACTTTCAAATTCATTTTTGGCAGGATGTAAGCATGTTTGTAACATCACTATTTACAGCAACTGTTCTCTGAGAGTGTAAAGAAAATTCATTTAAGGGACATTGCATGATTAGATCTTTAAGTTCCTTTTTGGAATACTTTGTTCTTAATCCTGGTGCAGTCATACAGATTTTGGGTATTACTTCCATCCATGCCAAACCACTGCTTGACACCATTGTCCAAGATGATGAAAATAATGTAGGCAACTAACTCCCTGTGCATACCGTCTTCTGCAACATCTTTGCTAATCCATGTCTACAAGTTGATTTTGAAAGCCACACCTTGCAAGTCACCTGTTCATATATAATAGAAGCAGAGATACATACATGACAGTCTTCCAAGAGTAATGACTTTCAATTTAGATAATTAAAATTGTGTGTTCCAGATGAAGTAGAAAACCAAAATTCCATGACACACTTTCCTGTTTTTTAGGAGTTATGATTGCCTACCCTGCTAAATCAGCACACACATACACACCTTTTTTTTCTTTTTTTAATCATGTAAACTTCTTTCTTAATCTCCCTCTTACTGGCAACCTGAGTGCTTGACAGCTGGCACAAGCAAAGACACTCTTCTTCTCATGTCTGGTTCTTTGTATCTTTTCTTCTGAGTTCCTCCTGAGTGTTTAGGTTTTCTTGTTTCTTCAGATTCAGCAGTTATTGCTTAATCATTTTATTTTGTTTGTGAAAAAAATGTGTCTCCTTCATACCACAGTTCCCAAACAGATGTTAAAGGATATTGGTACCACTAGTTGTCTTCAGATGTCTCTATACAAAGAGAAAATACCACAACTTAATGTTTTTGTGACACAAAGACACAGCAAATGTTGAATACTATAAGCACAGAGATGTCTGAAAGTACAGGACTTTCCAAAAGTCAGCAAAATTAATAAATTGTAAGTGGGGTTCCCTGAGTTATTTAATTACATTTTCTCTTAATTTGTCATATATCTAGAGTTAAAGATTTTATATTTAAGCCTTGGAAGAGCAATATGTTTAATGCTTTTTTCATAAGTGAAGTACTTGTCAAATTACCAGTTAAATGAGACACGAAAAATCCTCATCTTCACTAATACTACTTTTTTTCTTGGTCAGGATTACAAATTTTAAATATTCGGAGCTAGAGTGGTCCAGTATATTATGAGCTCATCCTCTTTAATCCAGTAGCATTCACTCTTTTATGAAAAGCAATTTTTCACTTAAAAATTATTCTGGATATCATAAATGATGATGTGACATCATCATTTTGTATTGAACTTGCTCCTGCCATTTGGTTTTTATGTCCTTTGTGTCCACTTGGGATACCAAGATAAGTGATAGCACCATTTCAGAGATGTGAACTCAGTTTGACATAGTACGGGCCAGGTAACACTATACACATCTTAGCAAGAAGTTATTGTGCCTTTCATTTGCATTCTAGATAAATACACAAGGAAAAATTGCTTCTCAAATACTGAGCTGTTTAGGAGGAGTCTTGTAACTAGCTACTAGGTCAGGAAAAAGGGAAAGAAGTGGTAATGCAGATTGTTTGCTACATTGTTTTAAAGAACATCCAAGCTTTATGCCCAAGTCTGTAAAAATCTGTGTTTTGATACCAACTGGCAGATCTTCAAATTGCAAACCATATGCTCTCTCTCCTAAGTGGAGTAGTGCTGTGGTCTCACATTATTCCAGGTTTGTAATGACCAGACACTTAATAAATATATACAGTGATTGTTTTTATGAGGTGGTTGAATGTTTGAGTTCTGCTGGTAAAGCATAACTCCACACCAGACTTGTTTTTAGCAGTGAGAAACATAAATGCATAACTGTGTTTTTCCAAAATCTTATAAGGTTATAAAACCTCTTGCTAATTTGACGTGCTCTTAAAGCTTTTATTTCTAAGTACAGCAACCTGCAAGAAAAAAAAAAACCAACAAACTTATTTTTTGAGCCAAAGTTTCTATTCGTCATGACTCAAGGGGAAAACTACATGATGAAGGATTAAAATTAGACTGTGTTGAAAGATGCTTACACTACTTGTCAACCAAGGAGGAGTTTTTTTAGCTTTCATTCTCTATGGATATGACGACTTTACCAAAAATTTCTAATACCTTTTGAGAAACAAGAAACTTTTTTTTTTATTTTATCCTCTATATTGAAAGCTCAGATTACAAATAAATATAAACTTCATGGAAACATTCTTCCTTATCTCATGTTTTTCATATCATCATTGTATATTCAATACACAACACTGTGTGATGATAAAATGTAATATTCTTTTTAAGGAGAAAGAAAGAATGTAACAAAACAACCCTGCAACAACAGACCCAAAACCCCACAAAATCTAAAACACCCCAATCAAACCTACTATCAAGATCTAAAGTGTTCCTTAAAGAGTTAGCCATTTTCAATTTGGTCACAGTTGATTAAACTCACCCCATTGTACATAGGGTACTACCTAAGGTAACATCAGAACCAGTGGCAATGGTCATTGAGAACTTGTGGAAGGTGAATAAAAGTGCATTAAAACCAAATAAAAGGCATCCATGCTTAAAAGTGAAATGAGACGGAATTATAACTCTGCTCTTTATTAATGATGAGCAAGTAAACAATCTGTTTATGATAACCCTGCATTACAAGTTCGTGAGTAACAGTCAGCATGTATTTGTAAAAAATAAATCATACTGAAACAACCTGCTAATCTTCCATGAGGCTTATCCTGGTTTCAGCTGGGATAGAGTTAAGCGTCTTCCTAGTAGCTGGTATGGCACTGTGTTTTGAGTTCAGTACGAGAAGAATGTTATAACACTCTGATGTTTTCAGTTGCTGCTAAGTCATGTTTATACCAAGTGAAAGATTTTTCAGCTTCTCATGCCCAGCCAGCAAGAAGGCTGGAGGGGCACAAGAAGTTGGGATAGGACACAGTCAGGGCAGCTGACCCAGACTGGCCAAAGGGATATTCCAGACCATGGGATGTCACATTCAGGAAATAAGTGGGTGTCGTGGGGGTGGGGAATCACTGCTCAGGGACTAACTGGGTGTCGATCGGCAGGTGGTGATCAGTTGCACTGTGCGGCATTTGTACATTCCAATCCTTTTATTATTACTGTTGTAATTTTATTAGTGTCATCATTATCATCATTAGTTTCTTCTTTTCTGTTCTATTAAAGCATTCTTATCTCAGCCCACGAGTTTTACCTCTTTTCCCGATTTTCTCCCCCATCTCACTGGGTGGGGGGAGTGAGTGAGCAGCTGCGTGGTCTTTAGTTGCTAGCTGGGGTTAAACCACAGCAGTCCTTTTTGGCACTCAATGTGGGGCACAAAGGGTTGAGATAATGACAAACCTGACTAGAGCTTGTTAAAATAAATTTATTATAAGCATTCATTATATTGGTGTAATAGTCCCTAGTCACTATGTTGATTTATACATTCTTAAAGTTTTTGCTCTGGTTTTTAAAGTTCTGTTATGCATCACCTCACTTGCTGTATGTAGTCCCTGTTCTGCTGCTTATCATCCTTAGGGGGTGGATTAGGGCTTTCGTTTTGATGTATAGTGTAACACTGGTTTATGTTATGATAAAGTTATCAGTTGTGGCATTAATCTGGTATTTGCACTCAGCATTGCCACCTCTATACTTCAAGAGCCATCTGTGTGAAACAATAACTATACCATTTACCTTTCCTCCTTGGAAAGCCAGTCTATGGGTGTGGTCCTTTCTCTTACAGTCCAGTTACAATGCTGTTTGGAAATTTTGAAAAATTTGAATACTCTTGGGATGTTGAGACTAGCATTGTCCTAGGCCTACTGCTGGGAATTAGCATGCTCCTGAATGTGGTTTAGCTCTTGTTTAAGGTTAAACAACTATTTCAAGTCACCCAGAGATCTGCCCTGAGGCTGGATAATTATGAGAGGCAGGATGTATGGGGTAGTATGGGCAAGTACCTAGAACAGTGGGCACCTCCAGTGTTTTGGAAATTCATCTCTGAACAAGTGCAGAATCCAGAAGAACTAGTAAAATATTTGGAAAAGGTATGCTGTCGCCCTGGCAGCTCCAGAGAGATACAAATTACTGCAATGTTCTAGGGCCTGGCCCATGCTTATAGAGCCCTGTTCAACACCACTCAGTACCCTCAAGGGGAAGAGAAGGTCTCTGCATCTAACAAGAAAACAATGAGCACTGTGGTCACCCAAACCATGCCCCCTCCAGCCCTGGTAATGAGCAATGCAGCTATACAAACGCCAGTGACAGACACTGAGGTTACCCAAAACCTGGCGAGTGGTACTGTAATTGAACTGGCAGACCAATCTGCACTAGTATCAGTTGCCCCCATACAGAAGAAGAAATATGCAAAAAAATCAGTTCACATAGCAAAGGAGGGACATGAGCCAGGTTCATCATGGGAAGAGGAAGAGGCAGAACCAGAGGTAATCACCCAATCCCTATCTCTGAGTGAGCTGTGGGATATGCAAAAAGATTTCACCCACCATATAGGTGAGCTTATTATCACCTGGCTCCTTTGATGGTGGGACAATGGTGCTAATAGCTTGGAATTAGAGGGTAGGGAAGCCAAGCAGCTGGGATCGGTCACCAGAGAAGGTGGCATTGACAAGGCAATTGGAAAAGGGGCACAGGCCATCAGCGTCTGGAGGGGACTCCTGTCAAGTGTGAAGGTACCCCTTTAAGGAAGATGTTATATGTCAGTCAAGGAAGTGGACCACCATGGAAAGAAGTATCCAATATCTGAGGGAATTAGCTGTGCTAGAAACTATTCATCATGACCCAGACAACCCACAATTACCCAAAGATCCAGACGAAGTCCCATGCAAACAACCCATGTGGCAGAAGTTTGTACAGAGTGCACTATCGTCCTATGCCAACTCACTGGCGATAATGACCTGGAAAGACGAAGAGGCACTAACAGTGGATGAAGTGGCTCACCAACTCTGGCAATATGGAGAAAACCTCTCCTCCTACAAGCCTGCATTTCAGCTGTGGAGAAGCTCTCCCAGGACTTCCAGCAATTCAGAGAGGATATGTCCTACTCCCCACCTGTAAGGACCAAAGTCTCAGCTATTAGGAGTGACCATTCCTCTGCCCAAAAGAGAGAATACAGAAGGTACACACTGTGAGGTACCCTGTGGTTTTACCTATGTGGTCACAGGGAGGACATGATGAAATGGGATGGAAAACCCGCCTCGGTCCTAAATGCATGGGTACGTGAGTTACGAGGAAAAAACATCACAAAAGGGGATTCTACCAGAAGAAATGTTGCTCCAGTTTCCAAAAGCATAGAAGGGCTGATCTTATTTCTGATCCTCTTGAAGGGACTCCTGAGGCAATTTTACAAGAAGTGAGTACTGGATACTCCGACCAGAACTAGAGGGGCCCTGCCTCCAGCCAGGTGGAGAAAATGGACAACCGGGGCTATTGGACTGTGTGGATTCGATGGCCTGGCACATCAGACCCACAGGAATATAAGGCTCTGGTAGACACTGGTGCACAGTGTACCCTAATGCCATCAAGTTATAAAGGGGCAGAACTCATCTGTATTTCTAGTGCGACAGAGGGATCCCAAGAGTTAACTGTATTGGAAGCTGAAGTCTAACTAGGAATGAATGGCAGAAACAACCCATTGTGACTGGTCCAGAGGCTCCATGTATCCTTGGCATAGACTATCTCAGGAGAAGGTATTTTAAGGACCGAAAGGGACATCAGTGGGCTTTTCGTATAGCTGCCTTGGAGATGGAGGAAATTGAACACCTGTCTACCCTGCCAGGTCTCTCTCAAGACCCTTCGATTGTGGGGTTGCTGAGGGTTGAAGAACAATGAGTGCCAATTGCTATACCACAACGGTGCACTGGCAGCAATATCACATGAACTGAGACTCTCTGATTCCCATCCATAAGTTGATTCATCAACTGGAGAGCCAAGGAGTCATTAGCAAAACTCTCTTACCTTTTAATAGTCCCATATGGCCAGCGCAAAGGTCTAATGGGGAGTGGAGGCTAACAGTAGACTATTGTGGCCTGAATGAAGTTACGCCACCGCTGAGTGCTGCCCTTCCAGATAAGCTAGAACTTCAATATGAACTTGAGTCAAAGGCAGCCAAGTGGTATGCCACAACTGACTTTGTTAACACGTTTTTCTCAATCCCTCTGGCAGCAGAGTGCCATCCACAATTTGCTTTTACTTGGCGGGGCGTTCAGTACACCTGGAATTGCCTGCCCCAGGGGTGGAATCACAGCCCCACCATTTGCCATAGACTAATCCAGTCTGCACTAGAAAAAGGTGAAGCCCCAGAGCACCTGCAATACACCAATGACATCATCATATGGGATAACACAGCAGAAGAAGTTTTTGAGAAGGGGAAGAAAATAATTGAAATCCTTCTGAAAGCTGGTTTTGCCATAAAAGAGAG
>JANZLQ010000079.1:41234671-41246930 GCA_026212715.1 Elanus axillaris
TCTGTGAAATACTCTTTGAGTAGCAATTACATCAGAGATAATGATAATACATTATTTTAAACGTCTATCATCATTATTATTAATTTTGTATCTATTGTCAAGGCACTAATGATAATGAGCTCTTTGGAGATTTAGGTGGATATTACATTATTTCCCTAGGTGTTCCCAGTGTAATGCAGAATTCAGTAACTACTAGTAATAGACCCTTGAAAGAATATAAACATGGGATGATTTTTTTTTGTTTGCTTGTTTTCTGTGAATGAAATACAAATAAAGAGTATTCAGTGATTTTTATTTTAGATTAATAAAACAATAGAGAGCAACCAGCCAGATTCCATGAGGCTGCTTTCTGCAAGAGATGGTGCCTGCTCTGAAATCCAAATGGCTGATGCCTCTGCTTATGTAGATCTTAGAATCATATCCTGAAAACAAAGATAAGGCAATTTTACATCAATATGGTTTTTATTAATGTGTAATATTTTGCTTATAAGGGGAGAGTTTGTGACATTGGTGTGGACAGCAACAACTAAACTCACTGTAATTACTACAGCTACAGAAATGCAAGGAAACTAAAATAATAGGCTGCTTCAATTTTTTCCCCCAAAATAAAGGCATCTGTAAAGAAAAAAACTTCTGACGCCTTAAATTCTGTATCTTTTCCCATGTTAACATTTGTTTTTTCTTTTGCCTTGTTTTTTTAAGAATAGTTATGGAATATTTAAGCACGGGATGCACTGAATTCCTTCTTTTCATTGAGCTCACATGTTTCCCAGGTGGAAACACTATTTTCATCTCTTCATATTTGGCTAGCTTTCCAACATTGCTTTGATTGCTTTCCCTGGGTTGTTGACGTTGCTTTTATTTTTTTTTAATTACAGTGAATCCATGTAAGAGCTAATTCATACAGGCTGCAAAGTTTTGTCTTAAACTGCTGCTTACAAATATGTGAGGTTTTATCCTTGGCAGCTGTGATTATTTAAAAAAGTTTGGAGTTTGGCTGGGTATTCTTGGTGTAACAATGTAGCCATAAGTAGATCACGAGAGTCTGAGGTGTCTAAACCAGAGTGTACGAAGTAAAATAGGGCCTATACTGATTCTGGATGTGCCTTTTTAATCACTACTGGAATGCCAGTAATGAAATACAGTGTCCATTGAAAGTAGCTACATTTGGAGGAAGATGCTGAATGTTTCGAGAGGTTCCAGAGACAAATAATTAAAACTGTAAGATGTTCCTTATGGTATAAGACAGGATTTCAATCTATTTCCCTTAATAAATAGAAGGTTAAGGAATGATTTGTTCTTTGTGTCTGAGTGCATAAGAGCTGACAGTTTCAGTCTTGCAAAGAATGATAATTTACAGCTTAGGACATAGGGCCAGGGCTCAACAGAGCTGAGTTTTAGTTTTGTCATGAAGAACTTCTCAGGCAAATTAAGCAAGCTGTGTATAACCCAGTTTTTGCCTCACTTGTGTTAAGTTCAGTGGACTAAACAGTAATACTTGTCTCAAGGAAAGAACCTTCAAATGTTCTCTTGACTCTCTTAGGCTAATGAATCCTGGAAATCAAGTTATTCAATGTTTCAGAGGTTAACTATCCCTCTGTCCTGGTATTCCTGTGGAAATAATGAAGGGTCTGCTTACCCTCCTATGCCACACTTTCTCTCTCTTCTACTGAGCACTTACAAAGCACCAGGTAATACTGTTCTCCATAACACTTGGCTATTTATGAAGCAATTGCAATGTGGAGGAGATTAATGCCTCATGTGGAGAACACAGAGACTGCAAGGATCCCATTGTACGTATGTTCTACATTAGATTATTTTTTAACTCACATAAAAGCTTTTGAATAAAATACTATTCTTGTGATTGTATGCACTGTTGGAATTAAAATAAGAAGTCCAGAATGATTCTTAATAATTTCTTTCTATTCAATGCTTTCCAATTCTAATTTTTCAAAGTTTAAGGAAATTAATAACATTTTTTTAGAACTAACAAAACTGAGATAATGGATCCTCTTGTTTACTACCTTCTTCATATCCTAACTTTGTATTTTTCATCCTTTAAAAGAATGGTGTTTTGGAAAGATTAATCCTTCCACAGACTTCTTTTTTGTACAGCACAATGGGACATGATTGTGACAACACCAAATTGACAACACCAATTGCCTTGTGCTTTGCCAAAATTAAAAAAAAAAAACCAACTGTGATTACTATTGCTCAGAGCATCAGATTAATTGATTACAGTGCCAGATGTTTATTTTTAACAAGTACTCACCTTCACAATTGTCCCATTTTTAGTCTGTAAAATACCAGAGCTTTGTTTATTGGGTTAGATTTTCTCATCCAGATCTTCTTTGTATGTTTAATTACATGCATTTAAAATGCCAAAACTGTCCAAAGTTATAAGTCTGGTATCACGTTACCTTATGCCTTTTGCAGAGCTGTGTGGAAAAGTGGATTTCTTCCTCCAGGAAGACCACACATGCATCTTTCCTGTGACAGCTCATTGATGCAAACAGACTGAGACAAATCAACTTCCCCTGTAATTACAGAAACTGGATGTGCATATATTGTGTGTGTGCTTTGTTTCTTTGTTTGTTCTTCCTCCATCCCCAGATATGAAAAAAAACAGGAACTCTTCACTTACATATTCTACTCAGTTCTTGGGCTGCCCTGAAGTGCATATGGATCTGGAACTGGGCCACAGTTCTGGTCTTAATAAGAAGAATCTTGCCTTCATAAGAGAGCCAAACAAAGCAGAACACCCATGCCAAAGTAGAACTGATTATCTGTTTGGGTAAGACAACTCAGCTCTTTCTGACTATATGAGAAACCAGGAATAGCATTTGTGAAGAAACTGCTGAATGGTGCAGAGGAAGGGCTGTACTAATCACCTGCAGGATCTACACTGGAATGGCAGTGCCAACCTTTTATCATTCCCTTCTTTGACCTTCCTCCTCTCTAATACTGTGAGTAGAAAACAAATGTCCTAATGTGGGGATAAACAAGGGTTATTTAGCTAATATTTAGCAATCTAGTTAACAGCTAGGGTGTTGAGTTGGCTACTACCTTAAATTATATTCCTTATCGATTGGTAGCTTGGAGTTATGGATGTGTAATAAAGTTTCACATTTTTCTAAGTGCTTTTGGCCTCATCCCCAGTCTAGAAAACCCAATGACATTTAATCTGTGATTCATTCTCACAATAAATGTTTTGTTTGGTGTTGCTAGTGACAGATGAAAGTGGCACGAAGAAAACCGAAAGCAAAAACCTAAAAATCATTCAAATAACCTGAACAAGGGAGGATTAGAAGCAACCAGCTGGCTGAAATTTAATTGGCAGGGCTTGGTCAATGTAAGTAAACTTGCCAAGATTTAGTCTTCTGTTAGGTCATCTGTTTCCTCCTAACTAAACATATCTTGGATATTTATAGACATAAATGATTTATTATTCCTTAACATCTCCAAAACTTGTCATTTCTGGTATTTAATTGTCAATCATGAGTGAAAATAAGGAAAATTCTAATGTAATCTCCTGACATCAGATGGAAAAATGTGACGGGAAAACATTTTCTGTTTTGCTTTTCCAGAGGAAAATAGAGTTTAACAACCTTCTTTCCTATTTTACATTTAAAAAAAAAAAAACAACAACAAAACCAAAACCCTTCAGAGACATATTTCACGTTGTTAAATGTTAATGAGGTATTATGCATTGCTAAACTCAGCTGTATAAAAATATGTTGTGTCAGTACAGAAAAATCTGTAGTGCAGGAAGTTGTTTGCTTTATGTGGGCTGAAGGAAAATGTATCTAGGCATTACTTACTTACAGAAGAAAGCTTGTAGTTTTGTTCTGTTTCTAGTGTGCAGGATAAATAGGCTATGCAAACAGTTATTTTTATTGTACTCATTCTTGTGGAACATTTGGACCATTTGAATCGTTTGCTTTTTGTCCAGATCCAGCTTCTAGTCTTTCATAAGCAGAGGCCCAATAAAGCAAGCAAGAATTTTGCCAATTAATTTAATGGTTGCCAAATTAATTTAATATACTGAATCATACTGGTTATGCTGTATTAAATTACACTGGTTATCCTTTATATTGGCTATATTGAAGACTTAGAAATTACTAGTCAATTCATTGAGAGTTTGGTCATCCTTATTGTTTTAAATAATGATATAATTGGTTACAGTTGATTGGTTACAATTAAACTGGGGGCAGGATGTTCCCTCTGTTGCAGTGTTCCTTAGAATATGTACCTACAGTAAATATGCCAACATACAAATCTTTCATAAGAATTGTTCATGTTTTTCTTTACCATTCCTCCTTAACCACTCCAAAGTTTACTGATTTCTTTCTTCAGAGGACCTATGTGAGAGTTTAGGAGTATTCCCTGATGTCTTAAAGGGTTTTGCTTCCCTGCTGTGGTGCTGATTTTAAAGTTGCATTCCATTTCTGTATAGGAGGCAAAGAGGCATACCACCAATATATATTGCCTAGAACCAGAACATCATCTACCAATGAAATATATATTATGAAATGCAAAGCTTTGATATATGAAGGTATGTCAAAAAATAGTGCATCTTCCTGTCTTAGAAGCTTTAGGGCCTTGCATCTAAGTTAAGGGTCTATTAGCCTCAGTTAAAGGACAGTTTCAAGGTATTTAAAGACTTCTCAGAGAGAATCCTTGCCATTAATCCTCAAAATTACTGAAACTGCAACCTGAAAGTGGACCTGTGTCACAGACTTGGTCTGGGTGCTGCTCATTTGTAATGTTTAATGGGTTTTACAAAATGTATAAAAGGTTACACTGACTTTTGCAAGAAGGAGGGACAGATGAAAGTTGCATATTAAGCCAAATATTTATCCTGCCAGTGTTGATGCATTTCCCTTTTATAATGAACTGAACTTGCTTAAGTTTAGGATAGTGAATGACCATACAAACAAACAGAGGTCAAATGGAAAAAAATTGAATCACGTAAGATATTCCCTGTAAGGTATTCCTTTACCTATCTTGGAGCAGCTTCTCTTTCTTCTTTTGATTTATTCTCAGCATCATATCTGTGCACAATGTTTCTGCATCAACAGACAGAACAGTGGCCCAGACTGCATCTCTATTGATTACTGTCCTCCTAGCCTCAGGAGAACCACTTGTCACCTTGTACAGACTATGATGTTTACTGCTGCAGAAGAAAAAAATCTTAGCTGTTGCAAAACAGTTTCCATTGATTTAAGGCTATAGCATTCTAGCAGCTCACTGTTAAATGAGCTGTGGGGCTCTTCCCTTTGAATTTTCAGGATGTACTCCCGAATTATTGGTATACAGTACAAACCCCTTCTCTTAACCATTTCCTGTTTTCCTGGCTTTGCCAGTGACATTACCAGAGAAGAATACTTGTCCTGCTGCTGGAACAGCACTGCCATTTCTGCCCAATAAAGGTTACGGTCCATCTTTAAATGGACAGAGTTTTGGGTGCTGTCAGGAAGAGAGGTGGTATTTGCTTGTTTGTACAAGTGCCCTTACGTCCACCGCCATTGAGTCTTACTGTTCTCTACAAAGACTGAAACTTAAAGAGGCAAGAAGTAAAAATTCCCCCCACCCCCACCCTGAAAACTCACCAACAAAATATATACACCCCTTCCTGCTTTAAAAGTAGAGTTCTGTGCTGGCAAACAAACAATTTTTCTCCCTCTTTGTGTCTCTCTAACAAAAAAGAAACATTACATGTTTGAGTAGATAACAAGAGCTACTATTAAGATACAGAAAATTGAAAACCTAGACTGCAATAAAATTGCAGACACAGGGGAATTAGTAATAGCTGCTCCATGTTTTAGTAGAATACTTCCTTTTTATTCACCCAGCAAACAGTGTTCACAAACAGCAGTGAAGAACAAAAGCTGTGATTTATATATATGGACAGGTATACACGTACCCCTGACCTCCTGCCGCCTTTCTCGCCCTCAGCACCAGAAGCAATTTATGGAGACCAGTCTAAATAAACATTAAAGAGTCAAGGCCACAAACTGACAGCAAGGAAAATCAATGGCTCCAGAAACCAGCTAGTAGGATCAATAAAAGAGATTAGGCATCACAAGTTAGTGTGGGGCACTTACAGGTAAATGTGGCTTACGTTTTATCTGACAGAGCTCTCTCAGCATCAGGCTGAAAACTGTCATAGAAACAGAAGCACACTGAGTAGCCAGTGGAAGACGCTCCTTAGCTACAAACACTAAATGCTGACCTCTGAATGAAAGAGATTTATACTGAGGCCACAGGGAATTTCCAATTGCTTTTCCAGAGTCATCTCACACACCTGTGCCTTTGCCCATAGGAATTGTTTCAGATATAGGTTTGGAGAACTCTATTTTTTCTTTTGTTGTTTTGTTTTCCTGGATTGTTTTTCAAATCCTTTTCTTACAACCCCTCACTGAGCTACACCTCCCTCTGTAACCTGTGCAGTTGCAGGCAATACTGGGGTAGGAAGCTTCAGCTGAAATCAGTTCAACACCTTCAGTTTCTGCAGCTCTAGCTCAGGACCCTGAAATCTTCTATAGCATGGGGCAGCTCCAGACTCAGCAGTGGCATCTTTCACTTCAGGTCACTTTTTGTCCAAGCTGTATTGGTTGCATAGCTGGACCTAGATGAATGCAGAGCCATCCTCCTCATCATCAAGCCAGAGCATAGCCACTTTGTCACACTCGGGGTACTGCTTTTTGTCAGATCATAAATGTTAATGTTTTATTATCTGTAGTCATCCAGTCACCAGCATGAATCTAAAGCTGATTGATGGCAGCAGCCTATGTTCTATTATTCTATAAAAACCTGTGACCACAACAGTATTTAATATTGTGCTTAAGGTTCCCAGCTCCATGAGAAGCTCCTTCCTAGCTATTTTAGAAATCATCACACTTTCTTTTTCTTCAGAAATCCACAGTGAAATCTTTAATTTAGTTTTAGTAACCTTTAGGCTACTTCTGAAAGGTAGCCATGAAAAGACTGTAGAAGCTGCCTCAGACTGGCAGGTTAGGCTGGTTAAGTTAGACTTCCAGGTTAGGCTAGAAAGGCTCCCTAAACTACTTGCCATCCCTAATAAAAAGGTGGGGGAGGGGGAAAGGAAGAGACACCCTTTCTCCCAAATCTTTCTTGCTTTCTTCCTTCCTTCCTCCCTCCTGTCCTCCCTATAGCTTCTAGGCTCAAAAACACCCAGAAGCATGCATTCTAATAGAACAAATCTAGGTACTACACGTCAAAAAAAAGTCTTAAGCTTCATTCAAATTCAGTTGTCCATCAATGTCACTCACAGGTCAGTGCCTGTCAGGGACATAACAGCACTTCACCAACGAGTAGATCCTGCACTAGCTTCAGTTTAAGTTTGACATAAGGTAGGCTCATGTGGGCTGCATTGTAAGTGGCTTCTTGTGAAATGAGAAAGCTATGGATATGTTAGCATGCACCAAGGCAGAAAACACAGCCATTGCTCCGATACAAGTACTATGTGCAGCTTATGATAGCACCACATAAAAAAACCTGGGAGCTCAGTAACAAGTAGGGTGCACACATCTTTGTATTACAGAGGGCCCGTGTAATCTTTTCTACCTGTCACTTCTTCCAGTCTGCTAGGACTGCATGTATTGTAACTGGTTTAGTTTTCACCATCCAGCTCCCAATTTATACTACACCTCAATATGCTTGACATTTGAAAGGAAATGTGTGTGCATTTCCTCTATTAAGAAGAGTGACCTGACAAACATGCCTTCACATCTTTTAGCAGCATGTCAAAAATAAGCTCACTGAGACCGCAGTGCATCCATTCTGTCATATTAATGAAATCCCCAGTAGTTTCAATCTTCATCTTTGCCTTAGATTCCAATGAAATAAATAACTTACAAGAAAAGAGAAAGATGCACATCCTTACTATGATTTGGTATCACCATCAAGGTTATGTATGCCAGTCATAAGGGACTTTTTGGTGCTGGATGGGCAGAGAGGGAAACAGATGTTTTAAGCTATATTTCCTTTAATGTAAGAAAATTCACAACTGTTGCCCAAGTTTGGTTCTCAGTGAAGTTTAGGTTGAGGAAATTAAAAGTGCAGATTAAGCCCAGATGGGGAAAAAAAAAAAGGCTTATGAGAAACAGACCTACTTGGAGAAGTGAATAACCTTCATCTGCTGAATTCAGTGGCCCAGTTCATATTTAAGTACTTAAAGTGCTTAGGTGGAGCAGAAGTATGACTTTGATATTTAGTCAAGTGCTCCAACTATTGGGCTTTTTCTTAGCCAAGTTTATTGGTTTCCCTTGAACTTTCACCTAGATTTGTGAAATTTGTCTGATAGCCAAAACTGCTTAATTAACAGTAATTTGTTCACATTTCAGTGAGTCAGCAATTTCCTAACAAAACCTCATCTTGGCTCAGATCTGTTCTGAGTCTCAGAGAAGCAGGCAATTCATACTTGGCACTGGATAGCTGACCATAACACTGACCCACTGAACAGCAAACATCATTCCTGGCATTGGAAGCCAATCACTAACACATTGATTGGGTTTTTCTCATTTTATGTAAATAGAAAAATGATTCGTTTGAGAAAGGGATTTGTTCCCTTTCATCTGAGGCCTTGAAGTTCAGAGTCACTCCAAAGATGACCAGTGAGGCTGAGTTAAAATTTAAAATTCTGAGGAAACATTTGACTAGGATTTTGTTTTTCTTTTAAACACTATTACCTTGTATTTTCATGATTGTTTTAAGCCCATATTGTTGCCAAAGAAACGGGTTTTCCTCCTTCCTGTCAGTGATTCCTTACTCCTGTTGTCATGCCCCTCCCTCATCTGTGTGAGTACATATATTGCTGTAGTCTTCAGGCACACTGTTTCACAGTACTGATCCACATTAAAGTTAGACCCTTTTTTTTTCTGAGTTAGTTTTAAAGTGGATCAGTTTCCCAAGTCACAGGTTGATTGATGAGTATGAACAGTGTCCCAGAGTCTGATGCTTCCCTGTGGGTTCTCCATTCTTTTATTTTCAGTTTCTTCACTAATACAGAAGCTATCGAAATTGTTCACTTTTGAGATGCTGCTACCTCTGGCAGCTGTTAGATTGATGGTAATTTCTGATTTGCTGAAATACCTGCATTTTGAAAAATACATCAAAAATTGGAAATGACTAAGACATTTCGTATATCAAAAAGTAATATCCAAAAAAGGTTGCAGTTACTCCATCTGAGCAACACACATTTTCACTGCAAATGCCTCTGAAAAAAGGCATAAATCAGGGTGAACTCATTAAAGAATGTTTAATTTAATTCAAATAAGTGGGAATAAAGTAGTATCCTCTAAGTTTATCAAGATCCTTAAAAAAAGTGCAAAGACTGAGACTGATCTAGAAAAGCAACCCCAAGTATATGTACTGAAAACGATATAAGTAAAATTTAAAGCAGGAATTAATATGGATCAGATCTCATCTAAAATCAATATCCTTTTGCATTTGCACATTGTTGTAGGAAGGACAAGATGGACTCGAAACATTCAATTGGCTGACCACCAGAAATTCTATGGCTGTGTCTTCTAAGTATCTCTGGCCTTTGCTCATCTGAGTGGCATCAGAGGAGGACTTTACAGTCCTAAAGTCCTAGATTCCTTGACCTTGCTGTAACTGTGTAAGGCAGTCATACATAAATTGAAGTGATAATGAGGTTATTATTCTATTTATGCCTACATAATGTGAGTATGAAGTGCTCCTTAATCAAAATCGTACAACTGTAAAGCCACTTAAAGCATCATGTGAGATAAATGCACAATGATCATGCAGTGCAAGATGAAAACGTAAAATGAACATGCAAGATGGGACATTCAATATTTCCACAGTAGTATGTGAAGCATACCTCCTGACCATACACAAACCTAGCTAGGATCATAATGAGAAGAGCTAAAGTGGTAAATGGTTCCACACCTCTGAAGGTAGTTTGAATGTGATTTGAATTTCATTACAGGAAGAGTTGAGCATTTCTTCTGTCTTCAGTTATGAGAGTTTGATTCTCATTTGCATCATACTGATCTGACAGTGAGTGAAACGAGCTACATGTGCTTTATGAGCACTAAAAATCCACTGTATTTTTATGACATTTGATAGCTTCTGCTCAGCCTTCCCTGGTCTTTAGAAAGGTGACTGTATCTTGAAAATTGTTAGCACTCATCTGAAAATAGTTTTGATCTATCTTTGTACAGTATGTGGAGCAATAGAATTTTGGACAATTTCTGGTGTTACTGCAGTACAAAGTGTGTCATGACATGTCTTCATCTAAAAGGCTAACTTCAGGTTATTACACATTAATATGATAACTCTGTTTGCAGTATTGTCTTTCTCCTGTTTCACAGAGAAGATGGGGATAGGTATGCTACTTACTGTGAGAAAAAGAAAAAACATCATTTCGTCCCATTGGAATTTAATTAACTAAAATATTTTTTTCACATGTAAATGTTCTAACCTGTGCAAGTGTATCTTGAATTTTTTACATGCATTTATTTGCATATATTTACTATTTCCAAATCCTATTGCTTGGTTGTAAGTAGATTTATTTTCATATGGATCTCTGTGCCATAACTTCTGAATATCTAGCCTTGAAAATAAATTTCTTTCAGAAGACAGGATGACATTCAAAAACTTCGGTTTGTTTTGAGGGTTTTTGTTGATTTGGGTTCTTTTTAATTTTTTTAAAAATACATCTGTTCCAAGATACATCGTAAGTGTAATATGTCAGATATATCCCTCTGCCCAGATGCCCTCTGTGCAAAATTGTATAGTACTTGTCTTTTCCAAAGACTAGCTTTTTGATTTCTACTTTTGGACCTCTATGTGGGTTATTTATTTTGAGAGACAAGAAATGTTTGTGCTGAAAGCCCCCTCTATCTTGATGTGTTTGATTACTTGTTTCTGGGGCTTTGCTGTTGGTTTTATCCATATGGCTGTCTCTAAAGTGCACATTGTGTAACAGATGAATCACCCTTACAGTTCCATTATGCAGAGAAATAATCAGACCACATGTTTATTACACAAAATCACAGTTTCATATCTATATGGTAAATTTGACAACACTTTAGAGTTGTCATCTGGGAAGGCTCTATTCCCATACAAGTTCAGCTGACAAAAGTAACACAGGTTCAATTATTGCTTGGTAAAGGCCTGGTTTGGAATGGTTCTCGACATCCAGGGGGCTTTGTGGAGATATACTGGGAGCACTCAGAGCATTCCCATAATGATAAAAGTGCAGCTGTGCCACAGTTTTGAAACTTGTGCTAGAAAGTGATTGAAACTGTACAGTTCAGCACTGCTCTGCACTTAGTTAAAGCCAGTGAAGCGTGGCTAGTTAAAGGCAGCTTTGCTGTAAAAGGGAAGCTGCCTTTCTTGCTCCATTGAGAGAGAGCGGAGACCTGGCTGCTTCTGGCATAGAAAGAAGAAGAAAATGAGAAAAGTGCTGAGGGAAAAAGAGGGAAAGAGCTTTGAAGAGCAGAGCAAGCAGTTTCTGCCTTTGCCTGGAGAGGAACAGAAATATGGAAGACTGTGATGGCATCTTTGGCAATGATGCTCCACTCTAATGCCCTAGACCCTCTCAAAGACATGACAGCAGGCAGTCCAGTTTTCCACATCCCTGGCACAGGAAATCTAAGTAGTGAGGCCATGGCTGTTTTCTGGCCCCTGAATTTTGCAGACATAAGCAAGTGGCTACTTAGCTTGTGCCTAGAACCAGTCCTGGAAGGTAATCCTTACATTGTAAACCAAACAAAACATAAAAATCCTGCTGCCAGATTTGCTGTGGTTTAAGTGGTGTGTTCATTAGAGGTCCTCAGATCCTATTGAAATGAATTAGTGTCTCCATTGCTTCCAGAGCAGCTGGATCAGGCAGTGCTTTGCAGGGGTGTATAAATGATTCATAAGATGTGAAGTAGTAACCAAACAGAGACCATTTGAAAATGATGTGTTTAAATACACTTCATTGCTATCATAATGTACATGCAGGGAAATAACACTTATTCAGAAATTTGGTATTACCTAAACAATTATAAGGTTTTTTATTAAATAATTTGTTTCTGTTTTTCCTTCTCTCTTCTTCCTTCCTGTCTCTGAGTGAGCTTTGTTTCCCTGCTTGCTCTGTAGAGCAACTTGGAAATTATTTTCTCACAGCAGTAAGCAGTATGTATGTCTCGTGCACATTTAGCTTATTATAAATGCACCCCCCCCCCCCAGCAGCAGGAAAGCAAACAATCAACATGCA
>JANZLQ010000079.1:41247030-41289371 GCA_026212715.1 Elanus axillaris
AGCAGCAGGAAAGCAAACAATCAACATGCACAAACTGAATGGAAAAAATAATGGGAAACCTAACAAAAAAGCCCGATAAGACAAAATACTGTAACACTGAGGCATCCTAAGAAGCTGTGTTAGGAGTGCCCCCTCTTTCCCTCAATGTGTATCACTGGCTGCACATTGTTATAAGATTGCAATAAACTGAACTTGGATTAAGAAGTTTTCCATGTCAACCCCTTAGGGCAGCTGATTGTAGGTTTGACCTTTTGAGATTCTGTGTATTTCCCACTTAATCAGTGCTGGAATGAGTTGCTGCTAAGTAGGATCCATGGGAACCCTATGGGAAAAGAAACCATCTAAAAGTAATGAGTGTCTTTCCCCCTCCCTCCCCTCCTCTCATTTTGAGCTCTATTAGGCCATGATAACAGTCTTAATCTAGGCTACACAAAAGCATAATATGGCATGTGATGTTTGCATTATATTGAGAAAGAGATCTGGGAAGGGCTTTTGGCAGCCTGGAATGTAAATGGAACTCTACAACATTGTTAAAAAATGTTTCACTTCCCCCCACCCCTTTTTTCTTTTTCATGCTAAGATTTGTTTTGTTGAGCTAAGGCCTTGTGAAGCTTTTAAAATCCAGTACCTAAGATTTTGACAGAGTAATTGGTTCTCTCTTGCCTGGGCAATAATACAAAATTGGAACCATCTCCATTTTGTCTTGTTACAGTAACACACTTGGTGGTTTAGATATAATCTCACACAGTAGTTCAGTCATCAGTTCATTTCTCAATCGTTGAGGCCTGTGGGCTATTTTCCTGCCATACACTTTGGTTTCTTCTTCTCCTCCCCCTTCCCCTCTCCCCAACCCTAGCCCCCCCGCCTCCTTTCACATCCTCCTCCTCTCAATAACTGTCTGTGAAACTGAATGGCATAATAGATGTAATTAGACCTTCAGTAATAGGACTGAATGGAGCAAGCAATGAGACTCCTTCTCGGGAAGCAATCAGTGCATTAGGTCCCCAGGAATGAAACTACATTTAACAAGGTTTGGGGCTTAGGGATTGTCCGTCTAGGCTTCTTCTGCTGCTTCCCCAAGAGAAAGCTTTACCCAGAATGCAAATCTTCATTTACTATTGCTACAAAAGGGAGGAAAAGAACATTAGCCACTTTATTACACACATAATGATGCAAACTGTATCTGTTGATATATTATTTTTTCCTTAGTAGTAAAACAACTGTTCACAAGTGCTAGTAAGTATAAATATATATTTCATCTGTGCTTTCAAAACATTTCCTGGCTTTTCCTCATCATCCTTGGAAGAAGAAAGTTTTGAGTGGTGTCAAATCAAAATATTGACTGTCAAAGTGACACTAGCATGTTTCCATGCAGATTCAGAGATTAGTCTAATAAAGTCATTGAAGACACAGTTCCTTTCAAGGGGTATAGAGATGTGGCAAGGTTACATGTGTAGTGTTGATTTCTTTTCCTAACTGTGTAGGTTGGTGTTCACATGAAAAAAAATTTACCTTTTTAAAATTAAATCCTCTTATCATTCCAGTCTTAACCCTAACTAACTGGACCCTCTACCTTCATCCAGTTTCCCTTCCATAACAGTATGTGGTATGTACTCTCATATATGTTCCTTAGTTATCATTTGGATCAGCTTGTGCTTTCTTATTTCTATCATCTGTTACCCAGACCTTGAAATATATGGAGAGTAAGGAGAGGAGTTTGGTCACCATTCAGGGCTAGATTTTTTGCATAACCTGGCACACAGAAAGGGAGAAGGGGATAAAGTCAGACACATCCAGAAGTGAGGGATGTTTCTGAGGGCACTGTTCATAGAGTGGGGTGATAGGGAAAGGCTCATAAAACCTGAAGAAACCTTCAGTCCATATCATAGAACATGTATTGAAGGCAGACAGAAGTCACTGCACTTCACTGATCTTGGCCAGAAGCCTGTTGCATGTTCAGGACCCATGACCCACAGCATGTCTAACCTGGGCAAACACCGCATGCCCACTGTGGCCTTCAGTCTGTGCTGTGCCTTGCTGTGCTGCACATATCCCATGGCTGTGGGACAGACTTGGCCTATGCATGGCAATGGAGGAGCCAGTGGGCAGCTCCTGCTTGGCACTGTGATTACACCTCCTGCATGGCCTTGCCCTTGTCTAACACTGAGGTAAGGAGTTCTTATAAGAACTTCTTTTAGGAACAGAGTTGTTTTCTTGTAAGGAAATTATACATGATCTCAAATGACTGAAAGGCAGAGTTACTCTGTATGGACAGGATCTGTAGCATGCCATGGGAAAATCCGTCAGTGCTCTGCCTGATGCTATACAAACACAGGGTACCCAGCATCTGAAAGGATGTAAGATGTCACTTGCTATTATATTCCTCTTATGCTGTCTTGTTAAAGCAGTTACCTTATTAAGCTATTTGTTGTTGGGCCTTTCTTAATGAGATCCAGAAAGATCCCTGTACCAGCTCGCTCTCACCTCACATCTTCTCACCCCCGTCCCCCTATGCAGAACGTACACTCAATGTTATAACATTTTTTAGGTTTTCCCCCTCCATGAAAATAATGTTGTGAGATATCTGCCACTAGCAAAGCTCCTACCTTCCCCAAAGTAATTTCTTAAACACATTGCCCCTAATGGGTCTTTCCTTCCTCTTACAAAGGGTCTCAAAATCTTTGTATTTTTTTATCAAGAAGCAGTATTTCTCAGTTCCCCACCTGTGAATTCCTATTTCCTCTGCATTTCCACAAACCCTTTCTTCACACTTACTGCCATGCATAATGTGGGCTGTATTTTTTCACATGTCTTTTTTCAGACACCATATTAGCAATTTACAAACTTCCTTTTTCTTGCAATTTTTTTAAAGTTGAAATACGCACTTTAGCAGAAGATATTTACAGATAAATGGTTTCATTCACTGCAAACTTTTACCCAAATTCTGTTAACAGTTAGATTAAAAATGACACTGATTATCTACCTATTTTATACAACAAATCTTGCATTTATTTCTGGAGTAAGTCAAGGATTTAAAGCAGCAATTTTTCTTTTTTTTTCATTTTGGCCAATTCTGAGTTTAATTTAATAATTACTTCCCTCATTTTCTAGGATACTGTCTGTGTAAACTGTAAGATTATGTGATACAGTGTTTTCAAACCCCATAGTGGCACTGTGAAGTATTTTAAAGTTTACTGTTATAGTGATGGTAAGCAATAATTTAGAAATTAAACTGCATGCAAGTGCAAGACTTAAAGATGTTTGTTTTCACCTTTATTTAAACAAGGTCATTAACATGAGGTTAGAAGGAAAAACTGCACACTTTTATAGAAGGTGAAACATGAGAGGAATTTCTGTGCTGAAATTTTTGGAGGGATCTTGATAATTTAGTACAGTTTTGATATCAGGAGTCACAAAATAATCTCAGCTAATGTCTTCCAATTGTTCTACAGTACTTCCATTAGGCTCTTAGATCAATACAAACTAGCTGTGCTTCTTTGACACAGAATCAGGCTTCAAACCTTGCCATGTATTTTTAGGTCTTAACTATGGGGTTATTTTGTGGTTATCTTTGATCTTTCTCAGTGACTGACTGAATCTGCAGCTGGCTAAGACTGAAGCTCTACTGATCAACCCACCCTTGTGATACCCTGGAAAACTAACTTGAAAGTTAACTTATATCAACACAGCAACTTGCCTGGGCCTCATGTGTGCAGAGGCCTAATTGAAAGGAAGGGGATAATCAAACCATTGGCATTGACTACAGATAATGAGCAGTGCTATGGGAGAAAATCTATTATCAAACTAACCCCAAGAGGTTTGAAACAGAGTAGCCTCATTCTACACAATTAAAAGCTTTTTTTCAGATCCAGAGAACACATCTCATCTATAGATATAAGAATTACAGAGGTACTTCTAAAGCTATTGTCAATCAACAACGCTGATATTAAGTCCCTGAACATATGTTGCAAGTATGAAATTAATCTTTGCAGGATCAAAGAGATAAATGCCTTCCAGATTACTAAACAATTGAAATATCAGCTCTTGTAGTAAAGCAAGATCTCAAATATTACAAAAACATTGTATACTAAATAAAGTTGACAGTTAAAGATGCAGGTATTTTTACATTACTTCAGCGCAATAGTTCACCTTTTGCCTGTTGACAGCCAATATTGGATACCCAAGGAATTTGGGAAACCTCATCACAGGTAATCCTCTCAGCTACTGAAATATCAGCTGACAATACCAGAATTGCTAGAAGTTTGGTCACAGAGCTGAATCAACTAATGTGCAGCTGAGACTTTCCCTGCCTTCCTATTTTAGACTTCCATTAAATTTTTTGTACCTGGATTAATATCCACAATTTTAGTCTTTTTAAAAAAAATATATCATGACAACATGCTTCCAAGAATGAAAACCTAATCCTAATGTTAAGTGCAGTGTCCAAAGGGAGCCTCATCTTAGCTCACCTGGGACAGAGTCTGTTTGTGAACAGCTGGATTTTATTTTCTCTTCCAGCTGAAATGTGAATGTGCCCCAATATAATTGTGCAATATATACTTATTGGTTAAAGTGAACTATACTTATTGGTTAAATGTTATAACCATCCCTTTATTGCATTTTTATTACATATATGGTATCTTACATATGACATAATTCAATATTTCCATATGGATCACTTAACAGACCTGTTAAGGATGTTCATTTCATAGTAACAATTCTGTGTTCCTTCAAGTGCAGAAATCTGGCACAACATTACAGTTGGCAGCAATTTTCAAATACAACTGTAGTGGGTTCACCTTGTCTGGCTGCCAGGTGCCCACCAAGCCACTCTATCCCTCCCCCTCCTCAACAGGACAGGGGAAGAAAATAGAATGACAGGCTCGTGGGTTGAGATAAGGATAGGGAGATTACTCAGCAATTACCATCATGGGCAAAACAGACTTAACTTGGGAAAATTAATTTGGTTTATTGCCAATCAAATCAGAGTAGGATGATGAGATATAAGAACAAATGTAAAAAAACCCACCTTGCCCTCACACCTCCCTTCTTCCTGGGATCAACTTCGCTCCTGACTCCTCTACTTCCTCCCCCTGAGCGGTGCAGGGGGAAAGGAATTGGGGTTACTGTCAGTTCATCACATGTTGTCTCTGCTGCTCCTTCTTCCTCATGTTCTTTCTCTGCTCTAGCGTGGGGTCCCTCCCATGGGATATAGTCCTTTATGAAATTCTCCAGTGTGGGTCATTCCCACTGGCTGCAGTTCTTCATGCACTGCTCTAGCATGGGTCCTTTCCATGGGGTGCAGTCCTTCAGGAATGGATTGCTGCAGCCTGGGTTGAGAGTGAGGATACAGGTCCTTCCAAAAGCCTGCTCTAGCATGAACTCTCTAAAGGGTTGCAGCTTCCTTCAGGGCACATCCACCTGCTCCAGCATTGGGTCCTCCACAAGCTGAAGGGTGTACATCAGCTCTGCCATAGTCCTTCATGGGTGGAGGGACACCTTCCTGCAGAGGGACATCTTGCCTTACCATGGTCTTCACCACAGACTGCAGAGGACTCTGCTCTGGTGCCTGCAGTACCTCCTCCCTCTCCTTCTTCACTGACCGTGGTGTGTGCAGGGCTATTTCTCTCATCCTCATTCCTTTCTCCCAGCTGTTGTTGCACAGCGGTTTTTACTGTTTCTTAAATATCTTGGCACAGAGGTGCTACCACCATCACTGATGGTCTCAGCCTTCGCCAGCAGGTCCATCTTGGAGCCAGCTAGCACTGGCTCTGTCAGACATGGGGGAAGTTTCTGGCATCTTCTCACAGAAGCCACTTCTGCAGCCACCCCACTACCAAAACCTTGCCACATAAACCCAATACAACAACAAAATCTCAAACTTCTTTATGAGATCTATTACTGTACTTTTATCCAGGGTTTTTCCATTAGTTGGGTAAGAATTACTGGGACATTAACTAAATCATTATACTGTAATTTTGCCTATCTACTACTTAAAGCTATAGAGTCAACTGGTCTCCTATCTAAAAAAGATAAACTTAAAAGCGTCACAACTCTTGTTTAGCTGCTGTATCATTTTCAGACAGAGGATATGTCTGAAGAAAAGAGGAAATAGAACAATTATCACAAAAGGTCCTGTTCATTTGACTTCTACAGTTGTTAGAAATGAAATTGTTTTGCCCTTCAGTAGATCTCTGCTTTGACCAAACAAGTCTGACACTTAATTGTATGTAAAGACTTACACTAGGTAATATATATTATGTGTTAAAATAGTAATCTAATTTCAGAGCTGAGACCTGGAAAATACTGTCTCCTAAAAAAATGCAAACCCTTTTGGACCAACTTTGAGCAGTAGGTTTGCTTCTTTTCACTGGTTTGATAAACATTCCTAATGCTTTTCTTTACAGGTGTCTGTACTTCCTAGGATGGGTTTAAAAACCTGAGGCTTAATTGTGGACACGGATTTGTGTACCTAAACCTGTAGATACACTGCTACCAGAATCAAGTGTCAGCTAGCCAGAGTTGTGAGAATTTGTAGGGCAATTATAAATGTTCAGATGGGCATTTCATGTAATTTTGACAGAAAGCCAGGAAGATCAGCCCTCATCCTAGGTAAAGGTAAAGATATGTTAAAAATGTCTTTAACTCGATTTGTACTTTCTAAGTTAGCACTGTTTCACTCACTCTGGGCTTTTTGTTCATACAGTCTATAACACAGAAAAAATCTCCTCTTGCAGAATATGCTGAGGATTGCAGTGAAGTTTTAAGTAATAACTCTAAGTTATATGTAATAAATCATACTCTTGTGCTGCTGCTGGCAGCAGCTTTCCTCCCAACCTAGAGCATTTTTCCATGGCTAGAGCCACTCTCTGCAGTTGTCTTTCAATTCTACAGAGTGACTGCAGAATAGTTTCCTGAGATTTGAAATCTATTCTGTAAGCTCAGCCTAGCAGAGAAAAGGATGTTATCAGAAGTTGCCAGAAAGAAACAATCCTCAACTCTAAATGAAACTCCAGAACACTGCCCAGTAACAAGAAAATCTCCAATACTCTGCTGATAAGAGTTCTGTTCATCACATAGTTCTGTTCTATACTTTGAAATATATGTGATAATTCCTTGGCAACTTTGCTCAAAATTATAACGGAATTGACCACCATGGAAGTCAAGGCCACTAAAATATGCAGTTGAACAAGAAAACCACACACCCTATTTGTCCTTTTTGTGCCTTGCTACCCCTTCTCACTCACAGCAGTGTGACAGGCAGCAACAAATAATGAAGATGAAGAACAAGGTACAGGTCTTTCCTGTCACTTGATTATTGGCATAGAAATCATCAGCTCCAGGAGCAAAAATCTGAACAGACAGCAACAATGACTGTGGAGGGAGAAGTACATTAATGAGGAAATAGCATAATTAACAGACACCTTAGTGTGTGGAGAGCAGAAGTGAAGAATGTAAGAGACAGAAGAGATTAGGATGGTAAAAATAGAGCCTTGAGAATAAAAATTTAGTGAGGAATAGGCAAAGGTGAAGAAAAAACTGAGCATAAGATTATAGAGAATAGAGAAGTCAGCTAATTTGGAAAATAAAACCTCTCAGTTTTAAATTGTTTTTAAAAAATCAATAAATTATTTTAAGAAAAAGAAAAAACACAAGAAGTGGTCTATAGAACAGTTTCATTACAAATTACTGCAGACTTTGTTGGACTCTGTTTTGGGTTTGTGTGGCAGAGTTTTGGTAGCAGGGGAGGGGCTGCAGGGGTGGCTCCTCTGAGAAGCTGCTAGAAGCTTCCCCGGCTCCAAGTCGGACCCACCTCTGGCCAAGGCCAAGCCCGTCAGTGATGGTGGAAGTGCCTCTGGGAGAACAGATTTAAGAAGGGAAACCTGCAGCAGAGAGGGGAGTGGGATGTGAGAGGAACCCCTCTACAGACCCCCAGGTCAGTGAGGAAGGAGGGGAGGAGGAGCGGGGGAGGAGGGGATGCCCCTGCAGCCCGTGGGGAGACGCCAGGCTGCCCCCCCCCAGCCCAGGGAGGGGAGTGGGGGAGCAGATGCCCACCTGCAGCCCAGGGAGGAGCCCATGTTGGAGCAGGGGGATGCCCCCCAAATGGCAGTGACTCCATGGGAAGTCCCACGCTGGAGCAGTCTGTGCCTGAAGGACTGCAGCCTGCGGAAAGGACACATGCCAGAGCAGGTTGTGAAAGACTGCAGTCTGTGGGAATGATTCAAATTAGACATTTTTTGCAAAGGACTGAAGACTATGGGAAGGACTCAAATTGGAGAAGTTCATAGAGGACTGTCTCCCATGGGAGGGAACCTGTGCCAAAGCAGAAGAGTTGAGCTTGTCTTTTGCCCATGACCATAACTGGTGAGTGATCCCTCCCTTTCCTTGTCTCAACCCATGAGCTTTTCTTTATATTTTCTCCTTCTCATACCCCCAGGGGCTGGGAGGGAGGAGTGAGCAAGAAGCTTTGTGGTGCTTTGTTACCGGCTGGGCTTAAACTGCAACAGATGTTTAGAATTAAACTCAGGGTCCCTTACATAAAAGAACTTCATGTTTTATTTCTTATTAACTATATGCACACATCAAATACAATTATAAATTGTTTTCTTGCAGAGAAAAATAGTACACTGCTGCAGTCTGGTGAATTATAGCTAGCCAGATCCTGGATCAGCACATCACTTTCTTCTGATACCTCTATTTCAAGGGCTCTTTTAGAGTTTTTACCTGGGTAGACAGACAGGTCTCGATCATAGACTTGGGCCTACAGTTCTGCTGTGAATTGCAAGAGGAGTTTATGTTAGGGCTATAGGGAGGAGAGAGGCAGGAAAGACACCTTGAAGATTACTACCTCCCATTCAGAAGACGTGGTCATGCTTCTTAGATGTATGAGGGTAATTTGTGACTTGCCACCCTGTATTATTTCATGGATATGTTCTGAAAAACTAGTAGACTTGTACCATGTTTTCCTTAACTGGGTAGCATTCAAACACAGAGCAGAAGAGGCCTCATATGTAGTTACCATGCTGCTGTGTGAAGAGTGGGAATCTGAGCCAACAATGAGTCAAGTGGTAGACTGAGTAGACAGCTCGATGGTCTTCAGTCCCAAAAACTTCACTGAACTGAAGAAAGATGTGCAATGTTCTACATTCACTGGACGTTGGGGAAATGCTCCCTTATGAGCACTCTGTGGGCTGTGCCTCAATGCCCATTTTTGCATGCTGAAAGACAGCAGATGACATTCAGAACCTACTGGAATTAACTGGAAATTTGTCACTGAAATCAAGACAGGCAGGATTACCTGGAAATTACAGTTCCCACTTGTTTATTGAGCTTTTGTGCTTGGTAAGGCTGGTAAGGACCAGAGATTTTTGTGGAAGGACTGTATTTTGCCCAGAGACAATAAGAAAGAGTTGCTAACAAGCCTTGCAGCCTCTTGTGTTCCTGGAACAAGAGACTGCATAATTTTTCTCTGCAAATGAAGAACAGAAATACCCTTTTATCATTAGTAGGCTGCAGATGAAAAACCCAAATCCCAGAGTCACCCCTCTGTTAAATGGTTTTAGTGTTCCTGTCAGATTATATAATATTTCATACACGATACTTTCAATAGTTATCTCAGGACAAAGAAGAAAGAATCATTTGACTTTTTAAAAGCTTTGAAAAGGAAAATGTTCCAAATTGGAATATAAATTCATTAATCCAAGGTTGATAGACTCAGTTTAAATAATGAACTGCAAATCCTTAAAAAAATTAGAGTCACATGCTTTTACTTGTTCTTGTGATCATCTTTGTCCAAAACTGTTGAATTTCACCATTGGAAAAACATAACTTAATGCTATAAATTCAAATCCCCAAGTACATTTTGGGCCAGAGCGCCCATTTATGTTCACGTCTTGAAGGTGTGCTGTTTACACCAGAAGAAACACTGTTCCTATAAGAGAAATCTCCATCATATGATTAGATAACATACATTGGCAATAGAAATGTCATTATCCAAAATGTAAACAAGATGCCTGTATTGAATTACAATTTATTTATAACATAGGCCTTTTCCTAATTAGGTACTATTTAAACAGTTTTTTTAAAAAGTTTTAGATATTTTGAGCCATAATTTAATATTTTTAGTTATGTGTGTTACTATATGCAAGTTAATATATCTAATTTTATTGAAAATCAAGAGACTTGTTGCCATTTCCTTATTGTAATGTGTCAGTTTGATAACTTTCTGTTTGGAATAAAAGGGGAAAGGATGAGGTAGCGACAGGGACAGGAAGTCAGCAAATAAAGCAGAATCTGCCTGAAAAACATGGAAAGCTGGGGCAAGAAAATACAAGATAGTGATAAAAAGTTAGAGACTACATAATGAAAAGTATAGCTCTTTGGTAAATGTGATTGATTATGAGTATTCAATACATGAGTATCAGCAGTGAGTATTAGTACTATTCACACAGAAAAGTGTTTGAACACAGCTGATTTTCACAAGTGATTGTACGAAGCCTTCTGTGTTCAGGGAAAAAATTACTTTTTCAGACTGCTCAAGGATATTCATTTCAGACTCAAGAAAGGCTAAACCATGTTTCTAATATAATAGAGACCATGCAAACTTATGTCTCACTATTCATTTACTAAAATTGTAAAAGTTTGAAGAAATTCCTTAAGTGATAATTTTAAAACTAAGAAAGCAGAGCAAGAAAAAGAAAGGGCCATAAAGATAATTTCATGTAAAGTTTATTTTATCTGTTGTAGTGATACTATTTCAGCAATCTCTCTCTCTCTCTTTTTCAATATGAAAGTAGAAAGATTGTAACAGAGGAGGAAAAAGTAAAAGAAACCAAAGATAATTGATAGACAAGGTGATAATGTTTGGTGCTTTATGTAGTGAATTCACCTTTGGTATTGTTTGTTTTAATTCTATTTTCTGCATTCAACTGAAAGCTGTGGCCAAGTTTTTCTCAATGTGATTATACTAATGTAACCAATGACTGGAGGATGCCAGAACAATGCAGGGTCTCATAATTTTGTTCTGATTCTGTTTTTTTTTTAATGATTATGGACATATGGTTTAGAATTCCAGTTCTTCTGTCAAGGGCTCTTTGCTTTTCTTTCTTTCTGTGGTACTCAGTGCAAGAAGTCTTGTTACCAGTGGGGACACCTGGTTGCTATTTTAATAGAAATAGTTACTAAAATAGCCATTCTTCATTGTTTATCCTGACCTTTGAACATTGTTATCCTGATTCTTGAAAATCACCTGAAATACATCCCCAAAATAATGAATATCTGAGGATTACATTTTGCACAGCAAATTCCAGCCTTAGTAAGTGGTCAGGTTTTTATACACCTGAAAACAGTATTTAATGATTGAAGAGCTGAGCAGTCTTATGTAATGCTTGCTTTGCTAGTTATATTAAAAGTTCCCTTTAATTTGATTTGTGCAAGACTGGATGCTGTCAAAACCTCACTGAATTACTGACAACTAATAATATTCATTATAAGTATAGCCTTTTTTTTTTTAAAGCACATCACTCTAAACCATGCTCTCAAATTGTTGTTTGCAAAACTCACGACCTTGAACAACTTTAAATGAACAGTTCCATAATTCTCAAACATTCATGTGTCTCTGTTTTTAATGGAAAATTATTTGTGGGGTTTTATTTCCCAGTTCAAATCAAACCTAAAAAGAAAATTTGGCTTTGTAATTTTGGTATGCTGATGATGTGCAGTGAATTGTGTTCATAAAAATTTTCAGAGGCTTCAAGTGCACTAGCCTGCTCTACAATTCTGCATTAATCATTATCTGAGTCATTTGTCCTTTGAGCTGTGCATACAGATGTGCATGCTATGTGGTCTCTGTTATCTCAATTATAGCAAGATTTCTTAGTTAGCTATACTATATCATCAAAACATAGTTTGTGTTTCAGAAGAGTGAGGGGTAATTCCATTAATGTACTTATTCATACCTCTTCAGAGCAAGGAAAATTGTATGGTATTTGTGACCAAGCATGTCTTATGGTTTTAAAACGCAAATCCATATTTTAGTTATGACTTCAACCTTGACCTCAGAGTTAAACGCAGTGTTTTATCCATTTGCTCTCTGAAGCCTGAAACAGGATGCTCATGTGAAATAGGTATTTAGAAGTAGTTTTTTCTGATTTGCATACTGCCATATTTGTAATTATTTTTGTTTGACATGGTACAACTGCAACTAGCATAAAATCAAAGGCAGTAAACCAGTAAATTGTTTTGCTGCTTGCCTGTTAGCAGCATGCTAAGAATGCTAGAGTATATCACTAGGAAAACCAACAAGAATTTTAAGCTACAAGTCTGAAAACAAATTTTCTTTCTTTCCTCCCCCCTTTTTCTCTTTTTTTAATGTAGACACATTATTTCATGCTTTTCTTTTCCTTCTTTGAAATTCGTTCATCCCATTTAATATACTTTGGAAGTGGTTTGCTAGCTTGTCAAAAGATTTGTAAGGCATGGATAAAAAGTCAAGCTTGTTGACTTCTGGAGCAATTAACAGAATCACAGACAGCCTATTTCTTGGCCTATTTTCTCAGTCTAACCAACAGTGCAATTATCTGCATTAGAAATTTTCTCATATAGAAAAGAAGGTTACAAGTCCAAGAATGTTAAAGTTCACTTCAGGAAAAACAACTGTTTGGTTTTAATACTTCCTCATCTGTCACTCCCAAGGCTAGAAGAAAAAGTAGCTTCTGTCAGTATCTTGAAATACTTATGTATCTTTGTAGTCCTGGAGAAACTCTCAGAAGAGAGTCTTTTGGTGTTTAGCATTGTACTTTTTAATTTTTAAGCTGCTTGTCCAAAACTAATACAAAAAGTGAAAGATCCTTCTTCCAACTTGCATAGATAGGTTTTTGTGCAGAAGGATGTTAACATTCAGGGGATTTTAGTTAATATACCTTTTAATTTTAATATATACTTCCCCAGTGAGATAATGTTCCCACCGCTAGCACTGTAACACTGCCTTAGCTTCACTGCACACTAAAACAGCCTTTACTATGCTGGGTAAGCAGGCCAATCTCCTTTTAGATTAGATTTTTAGATTTAATTTTTTCTTCCTTTTTCTTCAGCTGTGGTAGATTAGCTAAGGGAAAGCTTTAGAGGGCAGAAAGCAAACGAGATTTTTTCATTGTTCCTAGTAATAGAGTGCAACAAACTTGTGACCAGATTCAGAAGAATTTGATAGGTGCTTATAAAATTTTCCACTTCATAAAACAAGTCTGTTGCTAAAGTTTTAAGTGAAGACTCTATTTAAATCAGACTGAATACTCTTAAAAATATAGCAACTCATAAAACTGCTGTTGGGCTTCTTAGGTAATTTTTTTCTTAAGCAGGATAATACATTCCAAACAGTAGCAATTGTTTGCATTAAAAAGTAAGGCAGAGTTACAGAGAGGAGTAGGGCTACCTGCTCAAGCCCTCACTCTTAATATTTAATCCCCTTTTTTCTCACTGAAGATGAACAATATGATTAAAGTTGAGTGCAAACTAAATTGTAGTCAAGATTAGGACAGTTCTTAAATTACTAGAGTTGACACATCCATCCTACCCTGGTCATTCAAGTACATAATGTAATAAGTAGTTAATGAGAGGTTTAATCAGAAACTTAAAAATTTCCCGTTTTCCCAGCTCAAGATGCTGATTTATACTGAACAAGAGAAAAGATTGACCATAAACTAGAATGAGACCAAAATGACTCTGGATATTATCTCTTTCCATCTCATTAAAGAAAACAGTCTTTGAAAAGACAGTTGAACAGATTCTGTTTTAAGCTAGTTTGCAAGATGAAATTATTATGCCTTTTCCTAGCATTACTAGGATTTTGTATTCACCATCTCTTCTTTGGATCAATGTGAATACATTGCATTTAATACATAAATTGCAGTGCATATCAACATTCCACAGTTCCTGGTGAAACAGTAACTATCTAAGTTTATGTTGGTTTTGACATAGTTTCATTCTTCTGTCATCTTCTGAACTCCATCTCATTTTGAGTGTCCAGTTGTATAAGTGTTATCTCAAAACTACTTTTTTTTATTATTTTATTTTTAATTTGACTGATAAGAGTCTGTGTGATTTAGCTGCTTCTTTGACCTGAAAATTGAAAACTCCAAGTCCATTTCGGAGGAACGATTAGTGAAAAGGCTACTGCGGGATTCCATATTCTATTATCAATTATTAATGGCAGATTGAATTTACTCATTTGTAAAGTAAGAGAATTTCTTGGTTTCAGCTGGGATAGAGTTAATTGCCTTCCTAGTAGCTGGTACAGTGCTATGTTTTGAGTTCAGTATGAAATGAACGTTGATAACATTTATGTTTTCAGTTGCTGCTAAGTAATGTTTAGTCTAAAGTCAAGGATTTTTCAGCTTCTCATGCCCAGCCAACAGGAAGGCTGGAGGGGTACAAGAAGTTGGGATAGGACACAGCTGGGGCAGCTGACCCAAACTAGCCAACAAGGTATTCCATACCATGGGACTTCACATCTAGTATATAAACTGGGGGGAGTGGGGGTGGGGGGATTGCTGCTTGGGGACTAACTGGGTGTCGATTGGTGGGTGGTGAGCAATTGTATTGTGCATCCCTTGTATATTCCAATCCTTTTATTATTACAGTTGTCATTTTATTAGTGTTATTATTATCATTATTACTTTGTTCTTTTTTGTTCTATTAAACTGTTCTGATCTCAACCCACCAGTTTTATTTCTTTTTCTGATTTTCTCCCCCATCCCACTGAGTGGGAGGGGAGTTGAGTGAGCGGCTGTGTGGTACTTAGTTGATGACTGGGGTTAAACCACAGCAGAGAAACATGTTGTTAATTTCTTTCCATGTTAACCTAACTAAGTGGCATTGATCTAGCATTTCTATTACTTAATGACCAAAGATGAGGTGATGATTTCACGCATATATTACCACATACCTGTGGAACTGCACATAACTAATGTACTAGTTTCAAGACAGCCATATTACAAAAATACCAAGAAGTACCTGCATTTGCCTAGGGGTTAAAGTGAGGGTCTAAAAGACATATTTTCCATGTTGGAGAAATTTCACATTTTATTAATTAATAAAATGAATCTATTTTTTTCCATTTCAAAATGGAAGAAAATGAAACAGTTCCAAAATTTCACATGAAAAATAATTTTGAAAATAAACACATTTGGTTTTGATCAGATGAAACTTTGTACTTAGATTTTTACCTAAAAATACAATTTCCTACAATATTTAACAAAATAAGTAAATCACTTCAAAGCAATCATCAGAACATTGATCCATTTGTTTTTTAAAGGAAAATTTCTTTAACTTTTGATGACTGAATATCTTCAACTGCACCACAGAAAGTTTAGTGTTAATGAAAACACCTGAGAATTCCTACCCCAAAAATATTTTCATGGCCTACAGTGACTTTCTGATAATAGAAACAATGAAGAAAAAAAGGGGAATAATTGTACTGATATTGGCTATGACCAAAAAACCCCACAAATTAATCTCAACAAAAGGTTATTATTTTTCAAATGGAGTGCATTTGAAGACAAGTTTGAAAGCCCCAAACTTTACATTTGGAATTGCAACAGCAAACACTGTGACATTTTGATTTCAGCTAACTATATTGCTGAGATTTTGCACAGTCTATCTGTAATCTTTGGCCTACCTACTCATTCAATGTCATAAACCCAGGGTTTGTATCAAAAAATGAATGCTTTTCACTTCATTTTTCTTTAAAGGGCAAGAATAAAATGATTTTGGTTTTGCTACCAAGGAAGAGAGAAATCAGGATTTCTGATCACTGGAAATACATGAGAAGCCATTATAGTGATCTTCATCAATTAATTCAACACCTTTGTGAAGGTGGAGGGGGAGCAATTATATGTAAGGTCATATTTTGTATTTTGTCATTGACTTCTTTCTGATCTCCTTGGACTGTAACCAAGATATTTGTCATCCATCAACCTATGTTCTTAAGATCCTGATCCTGTAGGAAGATACTACTACATATCTGTGCACCCCCTCTTGCTAGTGGTGCCACTGGAAACAGCTACACTTGTCATGTGATTTACTATGGAAGGAGACTTCCATTTAGAAAAGAGCAGTTAACTTCTGTCTTGCATTTGATTTTTACTTGACGTTTAATGCCATTTAGTGCTGATTTAATGCTATATCACCAATTACTAGCAGGTTCTGCCATTAGAAGAGCTGTGCTTTGTGATCAATAGTATTTAATTTGGCCAGAAAGTCTAACAGCACTTGCTCAGAGAAGTGACCTTGTATATAGCTTTCAGGAAATCACAGAATCATAGAATCATAGAATATCTTGAGTTGGAAGGGAACATAAGGATCATTGAGTCCAACTCCCTGCTCCTCACAGGACTACCTAAAATTAAATCATATGACTGAGAGCATTGTCCAGATGCTTCTTGAACTCTGACAGGCTTGGTGTTGTGACCACTTCCCTGGGCAGCCTGTTCCAGTGACTGACCACCCTCTCAGTGAAGAATCTTTTCTTAATGTCCAACCTACACTACGAAATATCTGTCTTTGTCGCCTCTTCTGTTTCTGTACCAAATCTGGGTCTGAGGCTGGGCTGGTAGGCACTCTTGTTCTGAAACAGATTATGTGGTAGCTGAAGGGCTGGAGGGCACTGGGGTGTTACTTACCAGGTAAACTGGTCCATTGAGTCAGTCTGCAGTGACACAGGATCTGTGCAAGAAAACAGTTTATGATTTCTCCCAAATGTGCAATAGTATTCACTCTTAATAGCTATACTCCTTTGTCAAAGGTGGTTTTGCTGCACGTAGTGACAACTACAAATCTATCTTTGTGTCTTCTTCACTGTGTTAAGTTGTAAGGAAAGACCTCTTTTCATTGACTTTTTGAGCACAGTTTATTTATTTACCCAGCTGGAACTACATGTATTACCAGTTTATTGTCTTTTTATGAGACTTGAAGTGTAGAATCTAGATTTTAATAAATAACTAATTGGTCAGATAAAGGTAAGAAACTGACTCTAGATTTTATCTGATCCCTCTCTGAAAACATCCAGAAAATCCTTTTACTATACACTTAACAAGTATTTCAGCCTGTTCTTTCTGTATGTTTTCTGTAGTTTACAATTAATTTTTTAAATATCTCTCCCTTTATATTATTCACCTTGTTTTGAATGAGTTGAAATCATGTGTGTGGCTCCCCTTTCCCTCAAAACTTTAAGGAATCTGCTATAATAAATTACCTTATGTCTATCTATTTGGGGTTAGAACTGCAATACTGATGCAACTTTTCTCCTTTCTCCAATATTCTTTTACCTTCTTATGATTAATGGAGCATCTCTAAGAACTCACCAACACCAGAGAGCAGCAGAGAAAGAAACAGTCTTAATATTTTGGTTCTCACATTCTTCTGCAAAATATTTCTAACAAAACAATATATTCTCCCTGAGGTTTATGGATGATTTAATATTTCTCTTTTATTTGCTAGGCATTTTTCTCTGCTGAGCACTCCATGTTCACTGACCACTGATGTACTTAGCAGCTGTGTAGCTCTTCCAGCTGTTCTGCCTGGCACTAAGCTACCATATTGTCATGCCATTTGAAATCCATTCTCTTTGCTGTACTGCTAGTGCATATTCAGTCTTTTTTTGGGCGGGGGTGACTTTGAACTGAAAGAATACACTGATATCATCTAAAAGAAAGAAAAATGACCCTATATATTCTTCACAAGTTGTAACAGGCCTATATACTAACGTAGACCACAGAGGTCAGATAGATATGTTTAAAAATAACAAGTTGGTGCATCTTACTTTCTGAATTTCTGCTATGTTGAGAAATTCAGGAACATGTTCTTGCTTTCTTGGCTTGGCAGAAGACTTGTATATTTCAAAGGCAGTGAAAGGTGTGCCAGGAAGATTCCACTGAAAACAAACTTAATCAGGCAGGCTAAAATACAAACCTAAAACCACTTGCCACTTACCTCCCTGCTTCAGATTTGAGTATTAATGCAACTGCTTCTGTATAAAAACATTAATTTGTATGTATAGCTATACACGAACATAAGGTAGTCAGCCCATCATACAGAGTGATAAGATGCAGTACAGTTCAGGGTGTAATAAATGCATGATAACAATGTAATAGTAAAATACAAACCCAAAAATAGGACTCAGATGAACATGATGCAATCAACCTGCAGAGTTCCATGGAAAGCTGCAGGGTGGTCCTTTCTTGTAAGACAGGAAAGGGAAAGGGAAGGAAGGGGGAAGGAAAGGGGAAGGAAGGGGGAAGGAAAGGGAAAGCGAAAGGGGAAGGAAAGGGGAAGGGGAAAGAAAGGAAAGGCAAGGGAAAGGAAAGACAAGGGAAAGGCAAGGCAAGGGAAAGGCAAGGCAAGGGAAAGGCAAGGCAAGGGAAGGGGAAAGGGGAAAGAAAGTCAAGGCGAGGCAGGGCAAGGAAAGGCAAGGCGAGGAGAGGCGAGGTGAGAGGAGAGGACAGGAGAGATTAAGAACCAAGAAAATGGGATAGAATCCTTACTCTTATGGATGAACAAGTCATCCAAAGGAAGATTCATGTTTAACAATATCCAACACTTAACCACCCTCTTGAAGAAATGGAGAAGGTACTAGCTGTTAGTTATGTAGCTTTAATTATGCCTATGTTGCTATAGCTTAGGTTTCAAGAAGTTGCGATAACAAGCTACTACCATTTCACTTTTGACTGCAGTTCCAAGGGAATTCACAAGATGGCAAAGACTGAAGGGTTTTTTAACCACCAGATATCTCTTGTTTTCCCTCATTCAACATACTTCAGAGAACAATAAGATAATTTGGGTTGGAAGGGATGGGAGGAAGATTAGCTTTGATCTTGATCTTATGATCAGACCAGGTCACTCAGTGCTTTATCCAGATGAGATTCAAAGGTCTTAAGGGTGGATATGTCATGATGTCTCCAGGCCTCTGCTCTGCTTCTGGACTACCTTTTTCAGGAAAACTTTTTCATGATACCTAGTCTAAACCTCTCAGTTTAGCTGTTTATAAACAGCTGTGAAGAACCTAGCTGCAACTCTGTGATCTCCTTCCCAGAGGTGCTGATGGTAAGCGCCTCTGAAGCCATTCCTTGTCCAGGCTGAACAAGTCCCAGTCCCACAGTATCTTCTGCAGGGCTTATTCTCCAGCCCCATCCCTGTTCTTTGCCCTCTACAGAAATCTGTCCAGTTCATCAATATCTTTGCTGTATGGTGGGGGGGCAAACTGGACACAGCATCTAGATGTGGTCCAGTGAGCACTAAATAGGAGAAGTATCCAACCCTTTCACCTTATTGGCCTTGGTCTTCTTCATACACCCCAAGATATTGTTGTCCTTCTCTATTGCCAGAGCACAGTGCTAGCTTATGTTCAGCTCACTGTCTTTATTTTAATATTGAGAGAAAAAATCAGAGTATTATAAAAGTGCAGTGAGTAATGCAATTCATTGTATTGTTGAACTTCAGTGATAAAGAGTAAGATCAGTTTGTCTGTGTACATTTGACTGCATGTGTACCTTATCATGCTACCCTGTTTAGAAATGACAAATGGATACAATATTATTATGAAATGGTCTATCTGCCTGGGGGACAGTAACTTCTGGTCTTATATTCTCAAATTTTGAAGCTATTTTGTCCTGAGATTACTACTGTCCCGAGATTCAAATAGGAAGACTGTTGAATGTTACATGAATTGCAATCATTAAATATCAGCTCAGTCTGGTAGATTTTAAATGCAATATATCAAAAGAAATATACCCTAAAACCACACTTTGAAAGGTACATCTTAACCTCCTCCAGGTTAGCCAGGATACGGAATGATTTGTTACGTATGTCAAAAACAATTTTAATGTTCTTCTCTCTATCATATGTAGAATAATAAAAAAAAAAAAGTAGGTAAAACCATGAATTAAACACTTTAATGATCTTGGTTCTGTCAGAACTCAATTTACTTTCCAGGTCTTAACACTACATGGAAACTGGCAGTATTACTTAACTCAGGAACAACAGTAAATGCTACTATTAAGTGCTTTAATGTGAGTGACAATAAGGTCAGAGCCCATTTGAAAACAATTCTCATTTTAGATCCCTTTCCAATAAGTGAGGACTGACAGGATTCTAATTTTATATTTCTTCTGTGTGTATATTTCTGTGTGCAGGTACATAATGTGTGTATTTGTAGTATATGTATGTCATTCACTGTGTGGTAGCTGTTCATTATTTTCATAATCTTAAATAAAAGGTGCAGTGGAAAGGATTAGTGTAAATAAAAATGTACAGAAGATTCCTGAAATAAATGGAAAATATTAACATTTTTTGTTTTGTAAAGAAACCGCTTTTCCTCAGTGTGCTTATGGTTAATGCAGAGGGTTATTGCCTAACAACCACACAGCAGTCAAATCTCATCACCTTCAACAGGAATAATTTATGGTTTAATCTTACATGCAGGCGTATTAAATTAGTATTACTCATCAGAACTCACTTATTAATAAAACAAGCTGAATTAGCCACCAGAGAATCATATTTGGAAATTCAATGACAATTTTACATTTTTAATAAAGGCTCAGAAATATTATTGCAGAGCAGGTGGTATGAAGAAATGTGGTCAAATTTGACATTCATTAATAATTGAAGTGTGGAATGTGGCAGAGGTGAAAATTGATATTGATTTTTTCCCCTCTAATATTTGGATGAGTTCTGAAAAGTAAATAAAATGAGATAACAAGACATATCAAGTCACCCTGATTTCTTTGATTGCCCCTCCCTGTATGCACACATATATATCACTATTTTCCCTATCATGTTTTTGAATAATTCAACACCCATAGTCTTTCCAGTTCAATGCATTATAAAACACACTCAAGCTGAGTTTCAATCATATTAGACTGAAAGCTGAATTTTTTATGAAGGATTATTTAAAACAAAATGTGTCTTGGGTCCTACAGTCTCTGAAACCAAACAATCTTGAGAGTTCAGTGAAGAAATGTCAACACAGCAGAGAATTTTTTGATTCAAAAAATTAAAGGAGTCCTATTTGATGTATATTAACCATATCAATATTAACAACCTTCTGCTGGATTTCAGAAGTGATATGAGAGTGGCAGTATTATCAGGCTTGTATTTTAACTAGTTGTGAAAGCTCTGAAATACTTATACTCACACTGAACTTGACCTGCCATTGGGACAACTCCAGCAGCACTCCTGAATTCAGTAATGCCAACCTGTAGGCTCAGTGGAGGTTAGCCTCTTTAGCCTCATTGAAATCCAATCATGCAAGGAGGTGCACCAGCCTCTGCTTACCAAACTCCAGTGCACTGTAAGCACCTCTGTGGGGTATTTTCTGCAGGACTGACATGGCTATTAGAGGTCTGTAGTACATTGCATCGTGCATGTGAGTTTGTTTCAGCATATCCCACCGCTTCCTGTCCTCACATTGAATAGGCTTGTGGTCAGGAACTTCTTCACAAGACATCTCTTGGTTTATATACTTCATCTACTGGAATGACTGGGTTCCCCTTTCTTGGCCCAGTACTGGTGATGGCAATAGGGGAAACATGCTGAAAATGAGATGGAGCCTTCCATTCCTATGTGTTTATGAAAGTAAATTCCTTGCTTCTGGAAGAAATTACCTACTCACACATTCTGGCTGTAGGTACAAATATTACGCAAAAAAGAATCCCTTTCTCTAATGTTCACTGTAGAGGATTTCAACCTCAGCTTATCTGTCTTCCATCTGAAACTTTAACATACCCACATGCATATCCACACTTCAGGTTCTTTTCAATATCACCCTCCTTCCTTCTGTACAGTCTCCTATAAGCCTGCCTAGAACTGCGAGAATATCCAGTTCTCATGGACTTTATCACAGTCATTTTCTAGCTGTCATGTTGTACAACTTATCTAGATAATCAGCCCACATGGTATTGTTCAATAGATTTAACAATCTTCTTAGCAGAATTAGCTCCCTAGCTCTCTATGGTATAGGAGGAGATCAAGGAGTCTTCTCTTACGCTGTCTGTAAAAAAACCCAAAGGCAGCTATAAAAATGCCAAAGCAGCAGAACACTCAGAAAAAATATAAACAATCAGGAGTTAAGAAGAATGGAGGAACTAGAAAAGTTCAAAAGTAGGAGAAAGTGTGTCAACTCATTAGATATCTTTTTTTAAGCATGCTTTCATGTTTTGAGATGAGCATCTCTGCTCTAAGATGTTGAGCTCAAATAATAGTGATTGACTGTAGTAGTTTTATGCTCTCATATCTTCTGCCTACTGCAGAACAACTGTTTGCAGGTCCCATTGACTGTGTTAGCAGTGCAAATGGATGATGCTTTAGGCCTCTTTTTGTAAGAATGAATTTATATTGACTTCAACAGCCAGAATTAATGAATTCTAGTCAAATAACTAAAAAGGTATTCCACAAGGTATTTTGCTTTAATTAGTGAAAAGTACTGCAGAAAATATGAGTCAGATGAGATTTTTAAACATAACAATATATCATTCTCCATGCATATCTGTCACATATTAATGTTGGAAACATAACTCCAAATCATGAGTTGTGAGCTATTTGGAATTTGAGTGCCATTTCTTGCATTTCTTTATTCTTATGTGTAGGTTTTCACCAGAGATAAAATATAATAATAATTAAAAAGTTACTATTTTAATTAAAATGAGATGATAGCTTAATCAGCAACAATGAGCCACCACTACTGGGCAAGTTAATTTGTTCTTACGTGACATGGTCCAAATAGGAACAAGTTCCCTCATGCAAAAATTGCAGTTAGTTGTTCAATGAAAAGATCACGTAACTGTAAGTATTCGTTGGTGAGAGTTACCAACTCTTGTACTCTTCGATCATCAAAAGCAGATTTGATAAGCATAAGGAAAAGTAAACAGTAAAGAAAGAGGTGGGAGCACATGGTTTAAGTTGTTTGATCGCAGTATTTGGAAAATAAGTGTCCTTTCAAATTTAGGCCTTCAGTGCACTGTAGGTTACAATGCAGGCTACAATGCATTTCTTCTCCACAGTTAAAGCCTTAGCCAATTCTTACTGAGCCAAAAATGTTCTAAGCACTGAGTATTTCACTTCAGGCATCCAAAGCGCTGAACACTCCAAAACCTGAAGTTTTTATACATGTCTCAGATCAGATTCCTGTAATTTTGACTGGATTAGTAGCCTTGTGATACCACAGAACCATTCGGGAAACAACACATGGCTTTCCCTCCTGAGTTTTGACACCTTTTTTTCCCCTCCTCACGTTCCTGGAAGTGGCTGGGGAATTTCGGGTGTTGTCATACTTTTCTGTGCCATGTTTCACAGTGTGGTGTTAAGTTAGAGATCACAGCTGTGCTTTTGGAGGATCTGTTTGGTTTACGCTCTTCTTCCAAGGCAAAACATGTCAACAGTTTAAGCATGTGGTTGGTAGAAAAGTTATGAAGAAAACTCCTTTTACTGAAAACACTTTCACCCCTGTTGCAACATTTTCCTTTCCTCTGACAAGATTCTTAATACAAATATGAAAACAATTGGAGACCTCAGATTTCTGCAGTCTGTTTTGCTCTGATCTTAAGTGTTTTGTCCTCCTTATCCTGAATATATAGTTAATTTTGTCAATCATTGCACTATATATGCTACAGATATAATCACATACAAGTTTAGAGAGAGGTATGTAAGGCAGACATAGAAAAACTGTGGAAGCTTCTCAATATCTCAAGCAACTATTTCCCATCAAAAGTCCATAGTAGATGGGTATCTGTCTAAGGGTCTGAAAAATTCTACATTTTCACTTGGGAAAACATGTATTTCTTACCTTCACTGCCACTAACGCTGAGATAGTGATCATGCTCTGGGTGACAAGATATTTTCCCAAAAACATGGCACCTGTAACTCCTCCCTCCTTACTGCCTATGAACTGCCAAAAATTGCTAGCTTGTATCTGTACCAGCCCACTGAACCTGAACTTTCAAGTAAGGCTTCAAGCTATAGTTTGTTTGAAACTCCTAGAAACAAAGTCATAAAGATTTTGTCCAATGAACCCTGGAAGTCTCCCTCTACCTTATTTGAGACCTTGAATTCAGACCACTCACTGTAGCTGCAATTATATTCTTCTGCCTGGCTGTGTTTAATTTATTCACTTGTGGTTAAAAATTACTCTTCTTAGGAGTTGACATACTATTCAAAGGAAGATGAAAATGCAGAATTTAAGAATAATAACTAGCTTTCTCCCTTTCTGGAAACCTGCCATTTATATAAAAAATTACTCCTCACCCATAAATCTAGGAACTGACCCTTATTCTCTTATTACAAGAAGACTACTTGATTAAAGAATTGGGTTAATCAACTGTTAGGAAGATTTAAAAAAAATGCCTCCTTTCTTATTTTATCCTTTGGAAGATGTGGATGCTTACTAGGAAGGCATCCTGTGTTATATATACAGTTATATATTTGCTCATGTGTTACATAGCTCACTTTTTACTACTGATACCATTCCACTGATTCCTCCACTACTGAGCCAGAAAAAATGGACAGCAAGTTTGTAGTTCTTTATCCAAAAGAAAGCTCAGACTTTTGTGACATATGACAGAATATAAGTGAACAATAACTTAAATTTCCACTGCCAGGCACAGCTATGCCACACATAGTGGAAAAGTATGTTTACTGATTATAATTCTTATGGATCCAGAGCCCATCAGTGCCTACTATTAAGTACTATAGAGGCATAAACATGAACCACAGTGCACTTGCTATTAGGCCAATCATGTTGTCAATCAGCCTCTGAGGATCTTAGGAATTGCTTTAAGTGATCAGTGAACATATTCATTTGAGTTTGTGAGAGAGCTGGTTTGAGTCACCTCTTTTGCTCAGTATTTGAGGAGACTGTGTATTTCTGTGTGCTAGACATGATGTTAATACAAAATTTTGGGCACCTAATTCTGGAAAGGAAGTACCAAATTGCCAGAGAATGAATAATCAGAGATATTATTAACTCTGTAAGAGACAAGAAGCCAAATCCTTCAGACAAATTTCAGCCAAAAAATTGTAGAAAATGAATTTTGATTAAATGAGTGGCCAAATACACAATGTATTTGGAGCTACTTAGAGATCACTGAACAGATATAAAATCCAGAAGAGCTGATTTCCTTCTTGAGTTCAGAACTTTTCCTTTAAGACAAAGGAAAAAAGCATCCACACCATTGACAAAGGGGCAAAATATTGCACTAGCTGATTTTTAAAAATGTATTTTGGTAACATGCAATTCATTTTTTAGCTGAAAAATATTTTGTTGCAACAAAAAGGAGGTGGCATTATGATCTGACAAGGGGATAAATGATCATTTCATAAAGTCTGGAGTAACTTGATGGTAATACACAAAGGCACAGTCTTTTAAATGCTAGTTCCATGCTTCTCTGAAACAAAGATTGATTCATCATTCATAATTTGGCATGAGCTGCCATATGTAACTGTCAAGAAAAACATATATGATGATAAAAATAGAAGTTGAAAATATATGGTGTTGTTACTTTCAGACTAAGAAAGGGATATTGGTTTATTTCCTGTTCTTTACTGTTGCTGTTTGTCTGTAGTCCTGGCTTCCTCTGATTACTCTTCTTAAAAGTTGAAAGGCATTCCTCTGCATTTAGAAGAAATTTTACAAGAGAGCATGAACCACAAACCACAAGTTACTCTTTACAAATGTCATCTTGAAAATATTTTCCGGGGAACAGTGAACTGAAGTTCTGATCCCCAAATACCTCCATATAGCAAGATCCCCATGCTTCCTTTGGGGAGAAAAATGGTGATATTATTTCCACTTGGTGATAGATAATGACAGTAGGAAGAACAGATAATGTGAGTACAGAAACAATCTATAGCTCTTTACACTGTGTTTAGATGACATCATTATCTAAAATTGTCATGGCAAGAAACAGTCATTTTACATGGCAATCAGAACACTGTACAGATGTGACTTTTTTAATGAAAAAAAAAAGGTTTGACATTAATGGCCTCAAAAATACACAAAATAAAAATGAAAAAAATCATACAGGCATTCCCAGTTCCCATAAACAGTTTTATGATTCCTGTGAGAGCAGTAACTTTGTTTTGACTTTCCATCATTTAACTTGGTTAGCTCATATCAGAAACTGAACTTTTTTAGCATAGTCAAAGTTACTAATTGTCAATTTGTAGACAGACATGTTACAGTAATGATGCTAATAGCTCTATTTGCTTTTTGTGTATATGAACAGCAAGGGCTGCAGTGATTTCTATCCTGGGCAATATCCCTTGGTGTCACTTTCTCCTTCACATTTTTCCAATTGTATGTTACTTTTATTATAAGATAAATATATATGTATAAGAGATATCTGAAAGTGAATTACAGTCTTAAACATTATGTATAAGAGAGTACTGATTAAATAGTGACTCCAGTATGAAGAGACATTTCTGTGAGGTATAACAGGCAAAGTGTAAAACAAAGCAGACAAGACTTCATGAACTACACTCACTCCCTGATACTTTTCACTGTCTGGAACAATCCAGGTGGCAGAGGAGCAGGCCTTGAGGAGTTGCCCGTCCTGTAACAAAAGCTTCATTCTCCTTGTAGACAGTCTGACTACAGGGAGCTGTGTCGTATCATGGTGCAGAAAAGTGCAGGCTTTGGCATACCTGCAAGTATCCTGAACACAAAAATGAGATGGCTGATTTGCATATGTGGACATAATTTGCATAAGAATGGAAACTGAGATGGACAGGGGAAAAAAATGGATGAAAATGCGCTATCCACTCCTTTATATTTTCTTTGAAAGGGCAAGCCCCTTTCTCACAACAGTTCATAATTTTGTTCCAGCTCTGTGCATTCCTAGTCTTGCTCTCCCTGAATGAATTGATTTTCATTCTCCATTCTGTTTCAAGTAAATCAACCTTTTTTTTCATCCATTTTTACATAAAATTACCTGCACTGGGTCAGATCAAAGGTCTACCCACTGTAGCATCCTGCTTCTGACAGGGGGTCCAGGGAGGAATATAAATGCAGGGCAAGCATACAGTGATACTTCCCTAGAACAGTCTCCTTTCTGAGGATTTATGATGCAAAGACCTGAACTAGAGGTGGTGTATTTATATGCACTTGTGTTCAATACATTTTTCTTCCATGATTTTTTCTATTCATTTTCTGATCCTGCTGTGGTTTAACCCCAGCCAGCAACTAACTTCCATGCAGCTACTCACTCACTCCTCCCCCGCTCCCAGTGGGATGGGGGAGAGAATTGGAAGGAAAAGGGTATAAAGCTTGTGGGTTGAGATAAGAAAGATTTAATAACAAAATTAAATAAAAATATAATAATATAAATAATAAGAATAATAAAATATTATCATAGTAATAATTGTAATGAAAAGAAATTTAACAAAAAGGAGAGAGAGAAAAATAAACCCCAAGAAAAGACACGTTGCACAATGCAATTGCTTATCACCAGTTAACCAATACCCAAGCAGCGATCCACCCCTCCCAGCCAACTTCCCCATGAGCATGACATTCTATGGTATGGAATATCCCTTTGGCTAGTTTGGGTCAGCAATTCTGGCTGTGCTCCCTCCCAGCTTCTTGTGCACCTGCTCGCTGGCAGAGCAGGGGAAACTGAAAAATCCTGAACTTCGGATGAGCACTACTTAGCCACAAATAAAATATCAGTATATTATCAACATTATTCTTATGCTAAATAAAAAACACACTGTACCAGCTACTAGGAAGAAAATTAGCTCTATCCCTGCTGAAACCAGGACAGAACCCCAATGGACATTTAGCATTGACAACATCCTGTGGCAAGGAAAATCACAGACAAAATAAGAATACTGAAGGCCTGTCCTCTTTTGCCTGAAATAGTGCTGTTTACCTCTCCTATTCATCCTGCTCACTTGCGGAGAAAAGATGCAAGACACCTTTCCTGCCAGTACCTCACAATAAGAACCAACACACAAATCGGTAAAGAACACTTCACAATGTGTCCGTGTGCTAGGCAGTGAATTGCAGTTCACAAAAGTGGAGCTGCCTCTCTTCATGTCTAGAAGTACCTGCATATATATGGTTGGGACCCTCTCCCCTAGTTGTGCCACAGGTAAAATTGGAGTAATAGTTCCTCTTTTTTCTAGCAGGACTCTTGTGTGGACAAATGTATCAGAGAATATCATGTACCCACCACTATGTTCATATTACTGTAGTAAGGAAAAGCAGTTTTGCCGAAATCCTATTTCCACTAGAAATTTTACTCAGGAAGAAAGATGATACACAAAGGGTAAGTCACATTAAAATAAAAAGAAAACAAAAATATACTGCTAAATTAAGGGCAATAAATGGCAATGGAAGGAAAAATGGTGAAAATACTTTTGGGGGTTTTTATTTGTTCTAGTTAGTTAGTTAGTTAGTTGGTTTGTTTTAAATACATGATACCTAGTCTGATAATCATATCCATTTGCAGGGCTGTGTTTGAAAATAATGGTCATACCATGACAATACATTCCTGGAATTTATATGAAAATATACACCGCATATCTTTTTTGCATAAACTCTTACTCTCTATAATTTATCAAATGCTGCATAGTCTGTTGTAAGATCATATATTATGAACAGCAGGACTTCTTTTTTACTTTAAATAAGTACTTGCTTACTTGGCATGCTCCAAATTCTTTTTTTGCTCCACATACTGTTTGCTATGCTATTGTAGTTAGTTAAAAATACAATTGGGATTACTCTATATTGTCCCTACTTCTATTCTTGTCTGAATAAATGAAAATATACGTATACATACATTTCCACTTACATTGTTATATATGCATTATGTACCTCATTAATCAGCATTAGAGATAAGACACTTCTTCACTTGCTTTGGAATTTCTCAGTTTTCAATGTAGGGCTAACAGACCTCCTCACTTTTGTATAGCTGAAGGTATATTTCAATACTGCTCCCCAGAAAGGTCTTCTTTCAAAGCATCAATGGTCCTCTGAGTGTTGTTCCTGGTCACCTGGTGGATGTGAGGTGACTTTTCCTGTCTTACTCTAAATTAGGTTTGCTCATTATTTTCATCATCTTCTTTGGTCCACCGAGTGGATTAAGAACATTTGTGTCTTACTCCTTGTTTATTACATTTGGAGGTTCACTGTAACTGAGTTCTGGTGTAATTTTCAGGCATTCCTCTCTTTGGCTGAGTCAGTAATCTGTGGGAAGGGGCTCTTTCTCCTCTTCTTGCCATTAACCTGTCCTTGAGGAGTCCTAATCTCCTAGTCCTTTATTTCTAGCTCATGCTAGCAGATGAGGCTGTGAAATCTCTTTTTGGCATTGGAATTATGCAGCACCAGGCAGTCAGAGGACAACCATCTATTCATCCTCTTCATCCCTTCCTAAGGTAGAGATCTTTAGTTTTGTTTTTTCAACACTTTTTTTCAGTGAAAGCTGATTGCTCAAGAAATAAAATGTGTATGGAGAAAAGCACCTTATCAAGGAAGGGAAGGAATAACCTATCCAAATCTATTTAAATCTGTTGGCAGTCTAGTCTCAATCAACTAAACGCCTTTCCACTCTACCTTCCCCCAAAGGCCAAATACTCCCATTTGCAAATCAGACCTTATACCTAGCAACCTTCTCACAAAAGGACTGGTTACACTCCTTAATCCCTATCAGAAATTCCTTTGCCACATTACTGTCCAGTCTGCATTAAATTGGTGACATATGCATTTATCTCATGGGTACGTCTGTAACAGTAGATTTGTTTGCTAGCCTTTGAGTCAACAAAGTTTTCTACCTTCATTGCTTGGAAGGTATGTATTTACTCTTGGAAATGAACAGTGCATCTTCCTCCTCTCTGAAGTTGTTTGCTTCATCTCTGACAAAAAACTAGTTTGTTAACACTTTGACTTCCAAATGTTCTTCTGTGCATGCACATCTACAGAAAAAAAATTATATGATAAGCAAATGACATCAGTAACCAGCTTTTGTATAGGTCATCTCTTTGAAACGTGAGTAAATATGTTGTGATGTAGCAGTTTCTACACGTAGATAAAGTATACCGAAGCTTCTTTAGCCATCTTACCTCCCCATCCTGTAATTTGGAAAAGACACTCCAAGAATGTCTGCTTCAGCAGCCCCTTTTGGCTTGCCTATTCCCAGAATTAGGGGTTTGGATTAGGCTTGCAAGGCTCAGCCAAGGGACCCTCATTTGAACTTCCCATGAGATATATGTGACAAAATCTAATATACCTGCATGTATTTTAAAAATAATACTTGTTCTTACAGCACTGATAAAAATATTCATCCAGTTGGTCATAGGATGTGACAAAATCTTGCTGAACCTCTGAGGGACTTATTTTCACTGCAGCTGTCTCTCACAGTCTTGATGAGGGTGAAGTGATCCTATGCTCTGTATATTTTTACATAAAGAGTTGAAATAGGTGTCAGGATGGTCTGGCAGGACAAGAAGGGAAGACAAGAAAACTTTTGTTGGTTAATTTTGTAGTTTGGGTGTTCCTTCTGCACCCTAACAAGATGACAAATATGTATATATGGTGCTATAAAGAAGAGGAAATAATGAGACTCAGATTGACTTATTTAAGTCTAAAGCATTTAATAATTCTAGATGTCATTAAGATTATTATAGTGCAGGTTACCAAGAGCAAGTGTACCTCTAATGATGTCAGTGGTGTTACAATAACTTAAAATCTCTGCAGATATGAATATCTATTGCATTGTCTCTATTGCTGTCCACGTCTGTCTTCAAAATTCTTTGGAGCTCTTCTCTTTCTTAGAGAAATCAATGTTAGCTCTAGTGACATAAATGGATATTGTTATAAAGCCTGATGCAAGGCTCTTAGGGCCTAGGTGATATGTTTTTGGGCTTGTTCCAAAGTCTACCCTACAGATTCTAGTACAGCAAGGGTGTTCAGATATTTCTAGGTCTGTAGGTCATTTGTGATGATAACAGGCATGTAAGACATTGTTTATTTGTTATTTACCCCACGCCGTGCCACGGTTTGCCCATATTAGTAAGCAGGTGTGCAATAATGGCTCTGAAGACACTAGCAAAATGAATATTTGGCTAATAACTCTAAGACTCTTATACTGTGTTAGAATACAATGTTTTAAACAGAATTACATTTTCAAATGCAACAGGAAGTCAGCAAATGTGGCCTGTATTTTAAACATATTAATCTCTCCTTTAAAGATGTGTTTGAGTGGCACAAGTAAACCTGAAGCTATATCCTGACAAATTTTCAAACAGCTTGCTCTTGTATTTGCAGATTATTAATAATACAAGAGAATTAGTCTTGGAATTAGTGACAGTTCACAAAACATGTGAGTCTCAGATTATTGCTCATCTCTGTTGACCTGCTCTCCATTCTGATGGCCCTACCAATATCCCTTAAACCTGGTCTAACGGATATAGAATAGTATGAATCAGTAACAGTGTTTCAAATTTGCTAACTAATTGACTAGCCAGACTGCAGACCAGTGGAGAATTCCCTCTCATCTCCTGTTCAACATTTAGGTAGTTAAGCATGAGAAAAAAGTCAACAAATAAAAATACTGACTGCAGTCACCATAGCACAAAAGGACAGTATACCACAATAGTACAAAGGATGTGAGATTTGTTCAAAGGACAGAGACCATCAAATGTCATAACATGAATTTGACACATGGACTCAGCCAAAAGGCATTTGTTTTATTTCTTAACATTGCTAGAATATAGTTTGTAGTCTGATGACTGATGTTACAAATAAATGCTTTTTGATACAAATTTCAAATTTTACTTCAGTCTGGGAAATAACTACCTGATACTGTATTAGTTCAAGGAGAGAGTGCCCACCTACCAGTATTTCCTGCAGCAAGGCTTCCTATTCTACTCTGACTGCATATGTAAGAGTCAATCAGCTCTACCTGTTATTCAGCTTTTAAGCTTCTGAGATGATTGTCACAGCCTGATTCTTTTATGTCATTTGACTTTTTTATGTCATTACTCTCGTCTTAAAAATGTTGAGATCTAAGTAGTCAAAAGTACAGTTGAGTTATAAGGCTCAGTATCTGTTTGTTTTGTAGGGTAGGACAGTTTTTAAAGTCTGTGCTTTTAACAATTTCAAGTAGATCAATTAAATAATGTCTTCTTAAATGGATATCTAAGATGGAGTTTCCAGCAGGGCTTTACACCAGCATTAATCCAATGAAGGATAAGCCAGAAAAAATGATTGGTGTAAATCTTAATGAAAAACATGTTCTTCTATGTAGGTTTTTTTTGATTGAAAGTATGAAAAAAGTAGCTTCTGACTGTTGCACCTGCCAGCAAGATAATAAGTTAGCATCCTTGTATAAAATAAAGAGTGATTACTCTCCTGTGAAGCTCACAGGGAAAGACAACTTAAAATCTCTTGCAGGTGTGACCTGAAGAGGACAAAGAATCATAGAATCATACAACGGTTTGGGTTGGAAGGAACCTTAAAGATCATCTAGTTCCAACCCCCTGCCTTGGGCAAGGACACTTTCCACTAGATCAGGTTGCTCAAAGCCCCATCCAACCCAGCCTTGAACACTTCCAGGGATGGGACATCCACAACTTCTCTAGATAACCTGTTCCAGTGCCTCACCACCCTCACAGTGAAGAACTTCTTCCTTATATCGAACCTACGTCTCCACTCTTTCACTTTAAAGCCATTGTCCTATCAGTATATGCCCTTGTAAAAAGTCCCTCTCCAACTTTCTGATAAGCCCCCTTTAGGTACTGTAAGGCTGCTCTAAGGTCTTCCCAGAGCCTTCTCTTCTCCAGGTTAAATAATCCCAACTCTCTCAACCTGTCTTCATAGTAGAGGTGCTCCAGACATCTTCTCATCTACATGGCCCTCCCCTGGAGTTGCTCCCACAGGTGCATGTCCTTCCCTGTTTGGGGCTCCATAGCTGAAAACTGTACTCCAGGTGGGGTCTTGATGAAAGCAGAGTAGAGGGGGTGAATCACCTCCCTCAACCTGCTGGCCACACTTCTTTTGATGCAGCCCAGGATACAGTTGGATTCCTGGGGTGAAAGAGCACATTGCCAGATCATGTTGAGCTTCTCATCAACCAACACCCCAAAATCCTTCTCCTCAGGGCTGTTCTTAAGCCATTCTTGGCCCAGCCTCTCTTTGTTCTTTGGATTGCATCAACCCATGTACAGGACCTTGCACTTGGCCTTGTTGAACTTCATGAGGTTCTCATGGGCCTACCTCTCAAGCCTGTCGATTTCCCTCTGGCTGCCAGGGAACACATAGAATAGTTCTCTCAGGTGTTCTGAATGGTTCATGTCACACAGGAATGTGGTTGTGTGTTTATAAATATATATATATATATATATATATATATGTATGTTTATCATTTATGTTTTAAAATGTCTGTATACATACACAGAAGATACAAAAATAGATATACATATGCACATGGGATATATATCTGTGCAAATGTGTAGTGTGCTGAGATATGCACATACACATTTAATTTTTTCATGTTTATTTAAATATATTTGCACACAATACCCCTTTTGTATGTACTTAATATTCAGGTTTACAGAGAAATAAGTAGCATTGTGTTTCCAATTTTTTCTTTCTCACACCTTTCACAGCCGCTGTACATGGGAACATAAAACACAAACATACATAATGAAAGCATTGACAAATATGTGTGTAGTAACATAGGCATACATTCGGTCTGTATATGTGTGGGGAGAGAATGGGATGGATGTGGAGACAGAGAATGGGAATGGCTGTGCATTTTGTGTGTTTCCCATGCATACACACACACACACACACGTGAGCATGCATGCAACACACAGACATAATTCTCCACTACCTGTTTTCCTATGCAACATAAACAAGGCTTCTGTTTATCCCAGGGGGTTAATTTGGTCAGACTTTGATACATCACTTTGTGCCTGGTGTTAATATTTTACTCCAAATGTCATATCATCTTTTATCTTTTATTTATGGTGATCTTCATATTCATTTCTCAACCAAGGCAGTCACTGCAGGGAGAGAAGGCATTGATCTTTAATTTTTTTCTTTTCCCTTTGTATTGCACACTTCTGGCCCTCAAGAAAAAGTACAGCCTGTGAAAGAGAGAACGAAGATGGAGGGAAGGAAAAAAACCTCATACTTTGGGAATTTTTTCCACAAAGTTGAACAAGAACCAGCCTTTCTTACCAACTAGGAGATGTGGGTATAAATAAGAAACAAGTTTCATGAATTTGTCTTTAGGTAAGACATAACTTGTATACTACTTTTGAACTGAGCCCTGAAGGCAGGCAGAGAAGAAACCTGGAAAAGGAAGATAGGAGTTTGGAAATATGAATAGCAAAGCTCTTTCATAAACTTCCAATAAATTCACCTGTAGCCCTAACAGGCCAAACTATCAGATACATGATTTCTGTTTAAAGAGTTAGAATCCTTACTAATTTCCCCTCCCGCCCCAAATAGTAACCAGCTGGATCTATGAATCCAGGTGTATGTTTTGTCTTGTGTAATATTGCCACTGGATAATCAATTTTCCTTCTGCCAATACCAATAGACAAGAAAGACTGCCTAAACAAAGATTTCAGGAATATCTTCCTTTTTTTCAAGCTCAAACAAAGATTACATAAATTCTGAAAAGTCTGAATTCCTAGAAAAAACATTATTAAGACTCTCTTAAAGTTTCATTTTCTTTCAGTCTTCCATCTCTTCACTTCAGTGCAACCTTATCTTTTCTTCTCAATCATACTTTTCTTTAAATCATGTGTGTGTGCATGTGCACGTATATAAGCTTCTAATGACATTGCACTCTGTGACTTGGACACAACTTGCTTGCCTAATCCTGCTTTGTTGTGTTGGGAAAACCTCAGATTTTATATTCTGGCAAAATGGTGTATAGAAATCATATATATATGGGAAATTCTCTAGTCACCACAAAATGACTGAAATATCATTACTCTGAAATTCTGAAAAGAAATGTTAAATCAGTCTGCTCCATAAAACCTGTTGAATCCCAATTTGGATTTCAGCAGAGGCAAAAATTCCAATAGTAGCTGGAGAGAAGTAAGAGTGGAACAAGTCATGGCAAGAAGTCTGTTGAGACTTCATATGAATTCATGCTGACAGGCTTCTCTGCACTTAATTAGCTGTTAGTCATTTTTATGCTTCATTCAGACTGCAGTATAGAATCACTGGCATGGGCTGGGGTAGACGCAATGGTACCCCACATTGGACTTAGTCCCAGCTTTAGGATGGTTGCATGAATGCACATGATAATAAAGAAGAATTTGACTACTCCACCATGGGTGCAATTTATTTAGTCGTTTCCACATTCAGGTGATTTGAAGAGCAGAGGTCTAGACAGTCCCCATTACTTTCCATTCATTCTGTATTCACCAGAGGCAATCTGGTCTCAATGAATACTCTATTCTACTGTACAAGTGTCTCGTGTATTTAAGGAAATCATTAACCTACTCAATAAGAAACATATTCAGCTGCTCTTCTTTGTCTTGATGCATGCAGCTATGTCTTGGTTGATGGGCAGCTGTGTGTGTGTGTGAAGATGGGAAATACAGACTTGGAGAGAACCAGTTATTCCTAAAATTCTTGTGCAATGCATTAAGTCACCATCAGGAAAAAAAAAAAATGACACCTGTTCTGGCTATTGAATGTTATCCAGGGAATCAAGGAATGGTGTCACAGTTCATAAAAGTTCATTTTTGCATCAGAAGCACAAAAAATGGTCTATTGAACTCAGAGCATATCCCTCATGGGTTGTGTTTGGTTATATGAAAAGAATTCGACTCAAAAGGAAATTATTGTAATATCTAAGCAGTTTAAATGATAATATAAATAAAGTCAGAATATAAATCAGAATTCCATCCTATTCATTTCCTTATGTGAACACAATTGTGGACAATACAAAGCTGAAACTCTGAGTAAAGTGGAGTTTAAATCCCTGAACTTCTACAGGCATTTTTGTGGAGTTCCACTCACCATTTAGTGAATTGAATTATTTTTTTGTAACTCATGAAGTGACAGGTCTAAGTGTTCTGGGGAAATTAAATGTCTCTGAATGGTGAGGAAACTTATAAGAACAAGACACCAAGAACATCAGCTGATTTTGAAGGTGCTTCTTATGGGGCAGCCTCTTATGGGGCACATATGTCTCTCATCTGATTGCGTGCCTATGTAATGAGTGGGATTACCCCATGCATCATAATTATTCTGGTGAGAAATACAGCTCCAATGGGAGATTCAAACAGCTTCAGATTTGAATCTCCCTATCAGTATCTCTAGTAATTACAAAGAGAAGTCGCATCTACCATCCAACTGAAGGGAAATAATGTTCAATATTAGTCACAACTCTTAGATACCTGAATTAGATGGGATGCACCTAAGCCACAGACCTTTCCTTCATGCTGTTAGGAAGTATTTCACACCTGGTGAGTTTGGTTGTGAGATTATTTTTATGTAAGGAGGAAGTAGATCTGGTGCCTGAAGCTTAGATAATAGTTCCTGGAAGCAGCAACCTCATATAAATATGAACTCCTAGGCCACACTGTGGGGAAATTGGGCCCAGCTCCTTTGGGATATTTAACCACTCAGCTTGGTTCAGTGGGAGTTAGTTGTTAAAGTACATGTGATAAGTTGAGGCCTAAGGTCAAGACCCTTTATTTCCCAGTAACTTCCCCTAGAACTGAAGTGCTCCCACTACACCTCCACAAACTGCAGGGGGTCTGAACATCTTTCTCCAGTAAAATTCCAGCTCATATTTTTGTGGGGTTTGTGCTAGATCCTCAGTACCTATTGAAACCAAGGTATGTTAGGTCCATAAATAGCTTTAACACCCATCCTTTGAAAAACTCTGTATACCATTATTAAATGCATCAGTCATCTTCTCTCCCAGAATTATGTTACTGAACACATAACACTGTACAACTTCACTATCTCTTTCTGATAAACTAGACCGTGGCTAAAGACTGTCTCCACAATATGCAATGTTGTGGTCAGTTCTGATAAATCTCCATGCTTTTTTGAAGTTATTAAAGACAGCTTTTCTGCTTGCTAGCCTGCTATTTTCCACATATCTACAAAGGCAGTGGATACTTTTATAGGGTTAATTTTCTTAGGTTTTGGTTTTAGATTCATAGAACACATTGTGTCCAACCTTAATATTTTACACTGTAGGCCATATCATCTTTTATCTTTTATTTATAGTGATCCTCATATTAATTTCTCAATAGCAGCTGGCACAGCAGGAGGGACAAGGCATTGATCTTCCAATTTATCCACCACTCTTACATATCCTGAGGTCGAAGCAGCCTGGAGATTGATGTAGCTCTGGCATCAGTCCAGAGGCTGTGTGTTTCTCATGCATGAAAATCAACAAGAGGAAACCAAAATTTGACAATTGGCAGTAATATCAGCAACCTCTGTAATAAATATAACAGGATGGTCTTCAATAATTTAATAGAATATTGGGTATTCCATAATGAAAAATCAGCCATGTGAGAGTGTGTGTATATAGCTGTGTGAGATTCTGTATATGTGTGCTTAGATGTGTACACATACACCTGCAAACACCAATATACAATTTATTTTATTTACAGGCCAGAAAGTCATAAAAGCTATCTATGATGAGATTAGCTGTATTATTTCTTTGCTAATGCAGGAAAAGCAGTAAAATTAAAGGGCTGTTGTGTTTGCAACAGTTATGTAAAAATACATACACACACAGAGGCACACACAGACACACATACACTAACTTACATGTATTTCCTCTAACCTTGCAATACGAGTCACAGGGCTTTACTTTAAGTTGTGACTAATATCTTAGAATCATTCATACAGCCTGCTAGGGACAGGCCTCTGAAGGATCACACAGACTTTCTTATTCTTATTCATTATATTGTTTGTAGTTTCGCAACAGGGTTTGACAGCTCCTGCTGTATCACTTCCACTTTTTAAAAACAAGCAGTTGATCTGCATTGTTAGCATTTACAAACCACAAATGAATTGTACTTTCCAACAGTTCTATCTCTTACCCCTGGTCATGTGCAGTAAGAGAGGATGCTAACCATCTAATGTTTACTCTTAGTTGAATCTATCCTCAGTAGGTAGGTTACAGGGCTTTGTAGATACAATTTTAAATACAAACTTTATCAGCTCTCTCTGCTGAGCATATCTAAACACAGAAATGCTGTCCTCAAAGGTATCTAAAAGTATCTAGGTAAAGCTTGATTAGCTAATATGTACAAAAGTGAAGCTGACTCATCAAGGCACTCTGAGTAGCGGTTACTGACCAAGCACACACTATAAAAATCTACAGGTAAAACTGCAACTTCTGCTCCTAATTATGCAACATACAGGAAATGTTAAAGTTAACATTATTTTGCTTCCATTTCTTCTATGTGGTTTTATCTGTCTGGATTTGTTTCTCTTCCTCCTTTATTGCCATCTTCTAATCACATAGAATACCAGTAACAATTCATGCAGTCCCACTACAGTGCTGGAGCTTTCTGGCTCTTCAACCCATGACTTACATGGTTGGGATCTGGGAGAAACTGAGGGGTTTGGATGCAAAAGCAGCCCTCCAGCTAGTGACCAAATAACCCTAGAGGGAGAGAGAAATGCTCCATGACATGGCCTGTGCAGAAGGCAAGGGGACATATTAAGACTGAAAAAATCCACCTTCTACATGGAGCTATTGCATATGCTCTGAAGGTGCGATTACAAATACCAGATGTGAGTTAGACTTAGGAGCACTCTGGAATTGTGTGTCATGGTTGTAATTATGGAGCTGCTGGGGAGACCTCTGTTCACTTTGGAGCTGCATCCAATGCCAGCAGTATTCAGCTACATATTACTTCTGAAATAAAAATAAATCTCATCCCCTATTGGTCTTAAGAAATCAAAAAGAAGAGAGGAGTGGAGTATCTTTCTACCAGACACTTTAAAAGCTGCAGAAGAAAACCTGCCCTACCACTCAGGGTATTCTTTGGTATCTCAGGAAAACCACACATGGTCTGAGGCACAGATTCACTCCTTTTAACAGTCCATGATGTAGTGTTTGTATAAAGGGCACCATGTGACCTGTTGAGCTTTATGTTGTAATGCAGCTGCTTTAAAAAATCTCACAGTTTTAATGGCCATAGTAAACAGAATATCTTACTTAAAGCTTATAGCAAAAGTCTATGAGGGGCTTTAAAGTACAGCACAGAAATTTCAAGAATCTACCGCAAGTTGTTTTTCTATTTTAAAGCTTTTTGCAACTACGAAGACCCTTTATTCTCAGAAATTCTGTCTCCTGTAAAGAATCGCCTCTTATGAAGTATATTTACTAGGAAAGGATGAGAAGTCTCTGAACACTTACCCAAATTCAGGAACATATTTAGGCTTTTTTTTTTGTCAAGTTTTTTGAAAATATTTGAATATATTATTTTTCACTACCGGCTTCAGCTGGGACTATAACAGGAAATGCTGATAAAATGAGAGAGGCTCTTCTCATGGTATTTCTGGACATAAATAGTAATAGAAGTGTCAGAGATTTCACAGGAGAGACTGCTTTTATGATATTTCCTTCTCAATTTTATTATTTTATGGAGTTCAATAATGTTCTGTGTGCTTCAAGTACAGGTAAGATGAATAGTGCATAAAAAAACAAAAATAGGTTCTGTCCCAAGGTGCTTCCAATATGATTTCATGCAATAGCAAGAAGAAAGAGAGTAACAAAATGGAATGAAATGGGAAAAGACAATAGACTAGGTAATTATTACTGTCTAATTGTTCAGTGATAGTATACATGCTTCATGGTAGTCACCTGTAAACTCACAAACTCTCCTGTAAAATATGTGTAGGTTTTGAGGGAAAAAAAAAAAGGCTTTACATTTGTCTGGGGTTTGCTTTTCATTATCTTTGCACTTCCGTCTTTACAGTGATAAACCTCTGAGTCAAGGATGCACAGAGCTGCCAAGAATGGGCAGCCATTTTTTATTGAAGTGGGCTTGGAAAGGAGACTTCTGCATCACTAATATCAGTCGTCTCATTTGACACACAACTAGTTTATTAAGTGCTCTCACAAACATCTTGGAATTAATAAGGGTATCCACAGAAAAGCTGTTCTGCAGTATCTTTCCTCTTCTAGTCAGAAAAGACCTTCTGTTTTCCATACCCATCACTATCCATGGATGCATCTAGACTCCTCTTATATATGTTTTCCATTCCATATGCTCTCCATTTCTCTGATCATCCTATTACTGTGAATTGTCCAAAATTCTAAATAGTGGATTAACATGCATAGTGCAATACCATTAGTATTTCTCTGTCTGTGCTCATGATATGCTCAAAGATCACATGTAGTGAAATCAAACTGTTATGCATAGCTGTCAACCTGCAGATCATGAACAATTAATATAGAGATGCATTTCCACACTTATAAAACTGACAATGTATTGATCCCATTCTTAAGATCACTCAACTCTTCCCTTACAATGTTCTGATCAGCTTTTATCCTTGGCATTTCCCTCCAGTTGAATGTCATCAATGAATTTCTATAAGAATGACTTTTTTTTTTTTTTTTGTGAGCTTATTACTGAAAGTCTTAAGTAAGACTTTAAGTAAAATAAAATTCATCCTAAGATTCTCGAAGAATTCCCTATGTAACATCCCATCTACAGTTTCAAAGAATTTCTCAACCAATGTGCAAAACTTTTACAAGTCCCAAATGACATTAGTTAATTACTAATGTGAAAGATCTAAGTAACTGTAAAAAAGACAGAACTCTCTTTCTTTTTTTATTTTATTTAACCAACAACCAAGTCTCTAAAGTAGACACTACAGCCTTGCCCTCTGGCAGTGTGCTATTCACAAATAGGAAAAAAATCTCTTGTTAATACCACCATATTCCATGTGCCAAGTCAGGGCAGCACCTTGTAATAACAACGTAATGGGGACATAGTGTGGGGAATAGTGACAGTGGACCTGAGGGAAATAAGTTAGAATGACAGGATAGGTTTTTTATATATATATATATATATATATATATATATCTACCAACAGTTTTGCCTGAGGGAGAGTGGAAGGTGCTTCTGTCAAAACCAAAGAGACACCAAAATGGCATTTTCATTTTTCTGACTCAGTCTTTTTCTTGTTACCTGATTTTTTTCAAGAATGTAACAGTTTTTCAGGACACTGTGACAGTGCATATAACAAGTAGGGAAAATAGTGGTATTACGAAAATATTTTAGTGTGACATTTTTTCCCAGCAAAGAAACAAACAGGAAAGAGACAATTTTATTTCCACAGCTAATTTTAACTTTCCAAACTTGGAAAGTTTCAGAACTTCTGCCACCTACCTCTGCGGTCCTCTGCTTTGCCTTATACAACGCAGGTGCTCTTCAGGTTGCATCTCTCTAAGACTTTTGCAGTTTTGCCAGTTATTCTTGTCCTCCTCTAGAGGTTTTAATTCCAAATCTTTTTGTATAAATATGGAGAATGAGAACTTTGTATATATGTGTGTGCATGTGCATATGCACTAACATCATTGACAGTTGATAACATACTGTCAGCTACAAAGAATTAAATCACAGGCTCTTTTATGAAGGAAATGGGACAGTAGCAGTGCAAGGTGTGGGGCTCTTGGGCAAATGCTCCAAACAGTTCCTGATGCCATGCAACCATAGCATTGGAGAGAAGGTAGGAGTCTCACAGGAAGGTGTTGTTTCTATTTATTGGCAGTTTAATTTTGTATTTACAGGGAAAGTTAGTGAGCTCTGCTTATAATTATTGTGTTTCTCAAGAGTTTTGACACTAGCATTTTTGGGTTACTTCCTGAGAGACTTACAATCCATCATATTGTAGTAGGAGTAAAAGGAAGCATTTTCTGGGCAATACAAATACTAAACAATATAGCAGATATATGGCCCAGATAGGAAAGTATTACTCCTGTGACTAGCATCACTAGCTTCAAAAAGACTCCTTTTGTGATTAGTAGTATCAGTTAAGGGCCTTGCTGTGGTCAAATTGTACAGATCTTATTGTGTTCTTGCCGTATGCCGTTCTGCACAACAGCTGATCTGCACTAGGTTACACAGCCAGATTTATACCTTAACTTACAAAGAGATGAAAACCTCTATTTATTTATGGAATTTGTTGCAGAGTCCACAAAAAAATTTATGCATACATATAGAGTGAAACCAGAAAATAAGTTTAGATTTGGAAAAAAGGACAGATGAAAGGGATCTGGGGCTGCTGGCTGGCAGCAGGCTCCATGCGAGTAAGCAGTGTGCCCTGGCAGCCAGGAGGGCAAACC
>JANZLQ010000079.1:41289471-41304245 GCA_026212715.1 Elanus axillaris
TGCGAGTAAGCAGTGTGCCCTGGCAGCCAGGAGGGCAAACCGCATCCTGGGGTGCATCAAACACAGCATGACCAGCCGGTCGAGAGAGGTGATTATCCCACTGTATTTAGCAATGATGCAGCCTCACCTCGAGTACTGCATGCAGTTCTGGGCCCCACAGTTTAAGAAGGATATTAAGGTCCCTGAATGCATCCACAGGAGGGCAATATAGCTGGTGAAAGGGCTGGAAGGCATGTCCTGTGAGGAGTGGCTGACAACTTTGGGCTTGACTAGTTTGGAGAAAAAGAGGCTGAGGGGTGACCTCATTGCTCTCTACAGCTTCCTGAGGATGGAAAGTGGAGAGGAAGGTCCTGATCTCTTCTCCCTCGTATTCAGTGATTAGGAAGTATTTCTTTACAGAGACTGCAGCCAAACACTGGAACAGGCTTCCTAGAGGGATGGTCAATGCTCCAGCCTCACAGTGCCTTCTAGAGAGGCATTTGGTCAATTGGTCTTTATAACATTCTTTAACTTTTGGTCAGCCCTTGAAGTACTTAGGCAGTTGGAATAGGTGATCATTGTAGGTCCCTTCCAACTGGAACTATTCTCTTCTGTTCTAAATACATTTTTGTGAAAGCTGCTGAACCAAATGAAAACAGAAAGTGATTTTCTAACACTGCAGCTTCTGGAAGCTGTTCCACCTCTGGAACCTTTGCTACAGTTCCCACTGGCAATGTTTTCTCTTCTGTGACATCAGAGGGCATTCCTTCATGGGCTTGTGACAGTTGTGCTCTGGGCTATGGTCACTCAGGTGTTGAAAACCTCCAGTCTCAGATATGCCACATCTCTGGGCAACGCCCTCCAGTGCTTAATGATCCTCACATTGATTTTGTTTTTTCTTCCCATCTTCATTCTGAACCTCTCTAGTTTCAGGAGACGCCACTGTCTCCTCCTCCACCCTCCACCTCACGCTGCTGGGAAAAGCCTATCCCCATGCCCTTGATGCCTTCACCATAGGCAGCAGGGTGTGCTGTGAGGTGCCCTGATGCTTTCTCTGCTCCATGCTGAACCAGCCCCAGCCCCACAGAGCCTCTTTTCTTCCCCTGAGTCTCCTTGCTTTGTTGACCTCTCTCTGCTATCTGGGACCCCAAACAGGATGTAGTGCCTGCATGAGGCCTGATGTATGCTGTCATGGTTTAAACGTGGCTGGCAGCTAAGCACCAATCAGCTGCTCACTCACTCCTCCCACCCCCAGTGGGATGGGAAGGAGAATTGGAAGAAAAAGGTAAAACGTCATTCATTGAGGTAAGGACAGTTTAATAGAACACAAGGACAGAAGAAATAATAACAATAATACTAATACAAGAATGTATAGAACAAGTGATGCATAATGCAATCGCACACCACTCAGAACTCAACGCTCAGCCTATTCCTGAGATGTGATCCCTCCTCCCTCAGGCCAGCTCCTCCAGTTATATACTGAACATGATGTCGTATGGTATCGAATACCCCCTTGGCCAGTTCTCATCAGCTCTAGTGGTTAAGTCCCCTCTCAGCTTCTTGTGAAAATTAACTCTATTCCAACCTAAGTCAGGACAGGGTGCTTGAGCAGAGGTCATCACTCTTGCACTCTCTGACTAGAGGAGTGTGGTGGGTTGATCCTAGCTGGGTGCCGTGTGTCCACCAAAGCCGTTCTATCACTCCCCCCTCCTTTGCTGGGCAAGGGAGAGAAAATATAACAAAGGGCTTGTGGGTTGAGATAAGGACAGGAGAGATCATTCACCAATCACTGTCATGGGCAAAACAGACTCAGCTTGGGGAAAATTAACTCAGTTTATTACAAATCAACCACAGTACAGTAATGAGAAATAAATCCAAATCTCAAAACACTGCTGAATTCTCTACCTTCCTCCCTCTGCCAGTGGCATAGGGTTTACAGTCAGTTCATCACACGTTATTTCTGCCACTTCATCCTCCTCAGGGGCAGGACTCATTACACTCTTCCCCTGCTCCAGCGTGAGGTCCCTTCCATGGCAGACAGTCCTCCATGAACTCCTCCAACATGGGTCCTTCCCATGGGTTGCAGTTCTTCACAAACTGCTCTATCATGGGTCCCTTCCACAGCGCGCAGTCCTTCAGGAGCACAAACTGCTCCAGTGTGGGTCCCCCACAGGGTCACAAGTCCTGCCAGCAAACCTGCTCCATGGGCTCCTCTCTCCATAGATATGCAAGTCCTGCCAGGAGCCTGCTCCAGCATGGGCTTCCCACAGGGTCACAGCCTCTTTCAGGCACCCACCTGCTCCGGAATGGGGTCCTCTACAGGCTGCAGGTGGAGATCTGCTCCTCTGTGGACCTCCCTGGGCTGCAGGGGGACAACCTGCCTCACTATGGTCTTCCCCACGGGCTGCAGGGGAATTTCTGCTCCGGCGCCTGGAGCATCTCCTCCCCTCCTTCTCCACCGACCCTGGTGTCTGCAGAGTTGTTTCTCTTAGATGTTCTCATTCCTCTCTCCAGCTGCCATTTCTGTATATCCCGCAACTTTTTTTCCTTCTTAAAAATGTTACCACAGAGGTGTTACCACCATCACTGATTGGCTGGTGGTGGGTCCATCTTAAAGCCAGCTGGTATTGGCTCTGCTGGACACAGGGGAAGCTTCCAGCAGCTTCTCACAGAAGCCACCCTTGTAACAAACACGCACGCGCACACACACACACCCCCACACACACACACCCCTCCTCTACCAAAACCTTGCTACACAAAGCCAATATAGGAAGAAAGATAGGAGAAAACCCATAAAATCAAGCAAAGTGCTGCATGTAACTTTTAGTCAGCCCTGAAGTTGTCAGGCATTTGGACTAGATGATCATTGTAGGTCCCTTGCAACTGATTTGGTTTGGTTCGTTTCAGTTATTCTATTCTATTCTATTCTATTCTATTCTATTCTATTCTATTCTATTCTATTCTATTCTATTCTATCCTATTCTGTTGGGAGGAAGGAGGAATCAAAATGTTGTTCTACTGTCCCTGTTTAGGATAAAACTACTCTTCTTCTCTGCAATGCAACTACAAAATTGTGCACTGTATTTCTCAATGAATCAAAAACTATCTTGAATATGATACTGATCAGTATTTTATAACATACAAAGTATACAAATATTGTATCATTCTAATTAGGAAATTTTGCAGAATAGTTCATATTATTTGATGTTCCTGAAAGTTTTCCACTATTTTCCAGTTTGATTTGGCCTCAGATTTTGCATGGAAAATCTATACAATGGCATGGTATTTTGGCATTTAAGTTTTCAAGTTCCCTTTAAACCCTGCATGGAAGTAGAGTGTAAAGTTAATATAATTTTCTAGAAACTTATACATTATTGTCAAATATATTTATTACCAAATAAATTATGGAGAATTCAGGGTTAGACCTTGGTGCTCTCTAGTTCTTTGAAAGACCTCTATTGCATCAGCTAAAGAAAGCAAACTCCAGCTTTATGTATTGCTGCATGTTACTATTTTTGCCCAAGAGAAAAAGCCATAAGAGAGTGGCATCACATGTATGACTAAGTTAGTATCCTGTTTTCTAGTCTAAGGAAAATTTCCCTAAGTAGTTGTAGTAACAGTTTTCTTACGGTTTGTTGGAAAGCTTGTAAATATCTTACACTGGAGCACTGATGTCCCAACAGCATGAAAAATAAAAATATTAACCTTCATTTTTTAAAAATTCCCTTTTGACTCTTTAATCTAAAATTTGCAAAGTACTTCCTTCACGGTGATTTTTCTTCAAGATCCTGTATCTCTGACCTAAAACTATAAAAATAAGGTAATTTTAAGGATGTTGTTCAAGCATTTTTATTAATTTACTACTGGTGTGACTGTGCTAATTAAATAATGTCTAGGTACCTCCCACAGGAAACCTGGGAATAAATCCCGGTGATGAAAATGTTCAGAAGCACCTGTTTGACAAAGAAAATAAGAATGACTGAAAAAATATCTGGTACAAATTCCATAGGTTTCACAAAAAAATATTGTTTTCAGAACAGTTTAGTAAAGATTGTTGATCTCAAACCAGGAGTATTATGTTGTCATCAAGATAAAATATCACGTTGTTGAATCCTTGTAAACAGTTTAGAAGTTATTAATGATCAAAAAAGAGTGTGTTTTCCTGGATTATGTGTGAGGTCTGTATTCAGACATAGAAAGCTTGTTTTTCAAGTACTAAATGTAACCAGTGTTTATAATTTTCAGATTTAATTCAGAAATCAAATATAAAGATCTCAGTCCCGTGTCCTACATATGTGTGTGCCCTTTCCCTTGTTCCTACTCATGCCTTTTCTTTCTGCTATTCCTTTCCATCTCATTATGCTATTTTTTACTCACTTTTCTTCTCTATCCCATTTGTTACTTCTCTCCTCTTGGATCTGTTACTTGGGTCTACAATTCTTTTTATCTGAAGGCTTGTTATGCTCTATTCACTCCTCTTTATTCTCCTCCAAAACTGTATTTTCTGTCAAGGTTTTGAAACCAGAAGCCCCATGCATCTACGTCTAACTCTCACTCAGCCACATGCAGCACATTTTCCCATCATTCCCTCCCATCTGTTGATGTTAGCTCCATGCACTACTGTCAGTCATCTTGCTGCCTCTTCCCTATCTGGCTGCTTAGCAAAATTTATCACAGCATTCTTTCTTTACCTATTCAAACTATTGGAAGGGAAAATTACTGCAGTCTGATAACATCACATTCCTTTTGCTCAATAGGGGGTAACTGCAATCATAAAAAAACATCAATCTAAGACAACAATGAGGGAGTGTGTGATGAAGTGGAGCTGGGGAATAAGGAAGAGAAAAAGCATGGCGGAGTCATAGGGCATTCCTATCTGTGATATGTTAGCATTTTGGCATAAAGAATGTTGTCTGAAGACTTGGACTAATTGTAGAGCCCTCTGGATCACCTCCCCAGTTTTTCAAATTGGAATGTTGCTTCTATACAATAGATACTTCTCGTTGCATAGCTCTGTCAAGCAGGAGATGTGGCAGAAACAGAGGTATAATTCACAGATTTACTTTTACTGAGCACCCTGAGGAAATCTGTATCCTCATCAGTAAAATGGGAATAATAATACTTATCCACCTTTGACAAGTGCATCATGATCTAAGGATCAAAGTGCTATGTACAACTAAGTATTTTTATTATTACTACTTTGATGTGTAAATCACAGGCACATTTGGCTGTAACTGTCTTTGAAGTTGTTCTGAAAAATCATATCATATTCCACTTCAGCAGTGATTTAATTTGTGGATTAGTGACATGACAGACCGTAAGAGGCTATTTGGAAGTCTTCCAATTGGTTTTCTCAATGTGGCTGCTGTGAACATGTACTTAGTGTTCAGTAGGCAGAAAATGTCCTCAAATTATTATTACTGATTGCATCATTTTCTCAGTGAAAGAATTTCCGTAATTATAAATCTTCTTTTTGTTAATATGATTAATTTTATGATCTGTCTCAATTACCATAAATTATGTTTACAGAAACAAAGTTAATCATGCAACCTAGCTACTCCTACCTTCAGACTTGTTTAGTAAGGGTGCAGTTCCCCTTGGAACTAGATGGGTGTGCTAGAGGCCAGCAGACTATTGAGGCCTACCTATCATCAGAAAATCCAGTTAGTAGTCCTTTGGCCAGCCAGTAAACTGCATTTAACTGGTTGGACAGTCCTACATCATCTTTCAAGAGGCAAATTCAAAAAGAGACATGATCTCTTTGTCTTGCCATTCTGGCACATCTTTCCCTGCACACAGTTGTTTCACTGTGCTACATAAATACTTTAAAATGCTGTTATCTGAAAACTTTTGTTATTCATTAATCAATAAATTACTTTAATCCTTACATTTTGTGAATCTGATACTGTGATTGAAAAAAAAGTTTTCCTAAAAACCCTCCCATTTATGAAGTAGTACTTACACAAACCATCTGCAAGACTAAATGACAGGTCAAAGACAAAACAGAACTGATGCATCCTAGTTTGATAAAGGAAAACTTGGAGATTACGGGACTTCAGGTTGTTAAATAATTGCACAGGGAGTGTTAGGATGTTCAGAATCTTTGCAAATCAAAGTGTTTTTTACAGGATGAATCATGTCAAGTCACATGACCAGACAGTCCAGAGTATGGTCAGAGTGATTTTCATTAAGAATGAAGTCTCTGCTATTTCAAAATCTTTTGCTCCATGAAATACAATATTTTGGGCTGTTAAATCTTCTCTGACACTATCCCACTATTGTAATAATATTACAATAATAAGTTCTCATTTATAAGAAAATATTTAAAGTGTTGCTAAGTCAAACAGTTGCCTGAGTCAAACAATGACGTAAGATTTTCTCTCTTTCTAGAGTTTCTTTTAATTTTCCATGCAGAAATAAGCTTTTACAAAAAGTTATTTCTGACAAAAGGTTAAGGAATTATGAATATCCAAAACCTGTTTTCCTTACTCTAGCTGCTTTAAAATCACAATATTTGTGACTTGCAAACTGCTGAGCCAGTTGTCTCCACCCAGGCTTATTCTGCAGTTCCTTTCAGTCTTAAAGCAGGATAATGATGACAATTTGTGTTATATATATATTGGAATAAATGAGAACCAATTTTTGATAAACAAAAATAATTTTAAACTAAAAGTGGTAATCATAACTGAGACTTCAATATAAAAAATATTTTTTTACTTTAGAAATCTGAATTCTTCAGTGGCAATTCTGCATCAACATTTTGTTTGTCTCTACTTCAAAAAAATCCTCCAGTTCTTAAAATGAACACTTCATTTCTTATTCATATTGATACCTCTGGTCACCTTTCTGCTGGAAATGATTTTTTAAAAAAACAGGAGAGCTATTATCTAAGGAGATAAGAACTGTCATATAAATGATTGAAATAGTCAAGGTAATAAGTTATCAACAGACAGATTTTATACTCATTGTCTGCTACTGAGAAATTAGTGACAAAAAAGACCTTTTAATTATCTAATCTGTCATCCTGCCAATGTTTATTCTTAACTTTTCCCAATGTTTTGAGAAGTTTGAGATAATTCAGGTGAATTTTCCATCACAGTGAAATGCTATGGCTAAACACTCCTGATGCCTTCTGCTGCATATTCAATTTCTTACATTACCCTATTATTTGTAATACTACCCTATGCTATTGTAACCTACATTTCTTTTTGATGTTGGATTATTCAGTCCATGAGAAATTGAAGTACATGTGCAGGAAGGTATTTTTGAATCAAAAGAGGTATGAAAATGTTGGAAAGTATCCACAGAATGATAATTTGGTTTTAAGATGTTGAATGATTTCATTTCAGTGTCTGTTTGAGTAGCTACAGTGTCTAATGGAAGTGCAATGGTTCAGCCAGAGGGAACATTGTTTTTTATAATGAGTGATGTAGAATGAACATGAGTTTAGGTTATAGAGAAGGTAGACACTATAGTTCTTAAAATACCACTGTAATGGTAAAACATTATACTTCAGCCAGGTTGTGACTGCCTAGATGACAGAGAAGAAAATAATAGCATTTAATTTAAAAAAAAAAAAAACCCAAACCTGCGATACTCTGATGTGGACTTGTTTGATTCTAGGTAAAACATACCTGAAAAAACTTTTAAGGAATATGATTATTTTGTGGAAAAGCTCTTTTTTTACAAGGATATTTTGGTAGGACTCTTAACTACTAGCACCACTGTTAGTAGCTCTCCATACCTCAGTGATGCCATCAGGTTTGTCATGCATCTGCACTTCCATTCTGCTGGTTGAGGACCAGGAATTCCAACCTGTGGCTGAAGGCCCTGTCCCTAAAATTTTCTGTGACAACTTCTGCTTTGAAGCACCTGCTGGAGACAACCTATTGAAAGAAGAGCCACCTAATCTCTTTGTAAGGGTTGTCTGCACATCTGGTAAGGATATGTTTCTTCTGTTGACTTTTTTCCTTGCTAGACACACATTTATTGGTAATCCTATCTCAGCATCTCCCTTTTGGTGGGGAGGATTGTTTTTTGTAAAATCAACTGCTTTTTCTGCTATCATATTTCCAATTATCCACACCAGAATATCACTAAGGAATATTTCCTAAGTGGTACGTATACTGTAATTTATATTTAAGGTCCGTTGTAGTCGAACCATCACCTTAATCTACATATCATTGAATGACACTATGTTTCAGAACATGAGTTATGAATTTTAAAGGTACAGTAATCATTACTTGCTAACCTTCAAGAAATTTCTTCAAAACATAGGAAAGACACTACAAAGGAGCTTATGGTCCAAGAAGAGTATTTAATAGGCTCTTAATCTTGCTGTTGATATACATGATATGATCTTAGGAGACATAACAAGTACTTAAATGTCTATTTTTCATTTCACTCAACAAAAATTTCAACAAGAAGAGTAACAATATTGAGTAATAGATTTAGCACAGAATCTCAGAATTTAGTATCTTTAGATTTGTTTAGAAATTAAGACCAAGGTGGTTTTTTTCCCCATCAGTTTAATAACCAGAGTTCCACTCATGATGAAGTTAGACCCTTTTATGCTAACCTAATATTATGCTTGACATAGAAGGAATAGGACATATTTTTATTCCAACAATATCAGAATACACTATTTAAATCTAATGTCATTTTCATTGTCATTTTCATTGGGCTGATGGCTCTCTAAAATTAAAAAGTCAAATTTAAATTAAAAAAGGTTAATTTGTTGACCTCAAATTTGTTTAATTTTTACTAATGAATTTTATTTTAATTAAGCATTCTTTCTCAATAATTATAGGAGGAAACAGCAAAGCTTTTAAGGCTCCTACTAATTTAGCACCCTGTGGCTGCATGCTTCTATTTCTTTCATTTAAATCTACTGATTATATACATTATAAAAATAAATATGTCATAAGGAATCTATCACTTCAGAAACCCTCGACCTGCAAATGTTTTAAATCACATTTAAAAATATAAGGCAGTATTATTCCTCAAAAACCTCAAAAAGAAGACCTGACTAAAGCATTATTGGCATTTTCTGATGATGAGACCTTAAAGCACCAAATCAGTTGACGATGTGTAATAATAAATATAATATTTAGCAGGTACAAGAGCTACTGTACTGAAGAAACATGTTTTAGTCCTTACATGTGATTTATCAGTTCTAACTTTCAGTGCTTCACTCTTAAACTTTTATAGTGGTCTTAAAATTTAGTTTTACTCAATTATACAGTTCTCTTATTTTGCAACTGCATCTCAGTTTTCTGAACAATCTGCACAGACCCATACTGTATTAAAATTTTTTCTATGGGTCTGCTGTTTGGGAAGGAAGTTTGACATCCTGTAACTGCAGTACAGGTCTCAGTGTATTGTATAATAGAATAACTGTATAATTACCTATATCTTTCTGAGACAGTGTGACTGATTGACTAAGACAATTTTAGTATGTAAAGTCAGTTTTACAATGACTTAATCTGGACCACAGTTTAACTCTTCATATCACATGGTGTAGCTTTCTAATACCCTGAACATAGAGTTAGAAATGGGTAATAGCACCTCAAAATATCCAGCACAGCAAAGACTAGTGATTTTTCCAAAGTATACAGTCTCAGTATTACTCGCGTGCTATTGTTATAGAAAGTTTCATAATTTAACCAAAAGAAAAAAGTAATTTCTACAGTGACAGTTCTAAATGCAGAAAAGAAAGACTGAAAACTTCAGACTTATTTGTTTCTTTTTTATGTTTTTTCTTCTTTTGGGTTATTTTATTATTTAAAAAAATAAAATAAAACTTTGAGGAAATGTGAGGAAAAGTCCTATCATCAATAGTTTTGATGCTTTTCACAGCATTACATTAAACAAAAAGCTCTTTTCATCTTGAAATTGTTAATTTTAGAAAAATATTGAGAGATAGAATGAGGATGATATTTTAATTTCTATATTTTCCTGCAGTATCATCTGGAGTACATAAATAGATAACATCACATAATGCATTGGAATATGGTATTTTATGTTTATGCTTGATTATGTACCTATGATATAAAATAAATAGAAATATCTGAAATAAAACTAGAATTCTTCTGATTTGTTTGATGTTTTTCAAATAAGAAAAGTCTTTTAGTTGATTTAAGGTGAAGATGTCTTCTGAAATTCCAGAAGAAACACATGAAAATTCATTCAAGTCTATGTGTATTATCATATACACCTGATTTTTCCCAAACATCAGCTCTGAAAAGCAGTTGAGAGAAATTAAATGCAAATGTAATTACATATGTATTTCCCTCTTTATACAACCCAGAAGGAAATGAAAGTTGCCCTTTTCCTGAAGCAGAGCCTGCTCCCTAATCACACTAGAAAAAAGACCAACTCTGATGTATGTTATACATAAACTGTAACACAATAGCACTATCAAATTTTTGTCAGGCAATTAAACTTTATGCCAAGCTAATTCGATTTTGCTGCTGTTTTATTAAGTCCTATGAAAAAAAGGAAATCTGTTCTCTTCAGTAAATCACAAGTTTCACAAAACATTTCCTAACTCAGACTCCTGTTCTGCTATTTTGATGTATTAAATATCCAGCAAAGAATTTCCAGGGTCATAAATCTAGAGTGATAAAATTAATCCTATTGCTGAAGAGAAATAAATATTTTATTGCAGTTTTATGAGCTTTTGTTCCCTTCTCACTCGCAAGTAGGTGTTGTTTAGTGGTACAAAGACATTTTGCTGCTGAAAAATGTATTAGAAATAGTATAGCAGTAATAGAATTCATATCTACAAAGCTGTTCACTTCTCAGAATGAAGGTTCAAGAATATCCTAAGGAAAGCTTAAAAGACAATATTGTCAATAAGAATACTACACTGATTATTCTTCTTACATTTTTTTACTCTAGGAATACTTTTACTGTTTCTATTAATTTTACAACAGAAATTTTCTGAAATTGCACCTGAACAACATCTATACAATCAAATTTACTAAATACAAAGGGAACATGAAACTTCAGAAATCAGAAATGCTAATCTAATTAATCCTTCATTTTCTTCCCATTTTTTCTTTCTTAGGAATGTGTGGAAATTATAAGATTAAAGATGTTCATGCCTTGATTATACCTTCGTCTGAGGTGCTAAGCATTTACAGTAATGAATCAGTTTATTCAAGCCTGGCACAACATACACTGTTGCATTTTGAATCTATATTATCTAAAATATAATGAATATAAGTGAGGGCCTCAGGGGCCCTGAATATTGTTTGTCGCAGTTAAGACATAGGTTGGAGAGAGAGGAATGTAAAGGTAGGAATTTCCATCAGAGTAGAGACAAATGGACAGGGATGGCAGGGTCTGGTCCTATACGTTAGACAGAGAAAATTGTTTTCATCAAAGTACTGCTGCAGATAAAAAAAGTGGGGCAGTTCTCTGCTGCAATTGCAGCTTGTATGGCCATTCACAAATATCTGGAATGAGTCTAAATGTTCCATTCTAGTATGGTGAAGATTCACCTGAAGTTTGCACAGGCTGTACTGTCTGCAAGGCCCTGGTGACTCAAAGTAACTTAGTCCAGTGGTTTTGTGTATTGTTTAAAAATTTCTGCAGATCAACAAATGAAAATGGTAGTGAGGCTAAATCTGAAGAAGAGATGACCCATAATGTCTTGACAACATACTGTAAACAGAAAAATATCTCTGTCCTCAGGAGTGCGCAGAAACACTATACAGCATCAGATAGGTACAAAGCACTCACAGTTTGTCTTTTTCCACTTTTTGTGATCTACTAAGTCAGTTTGTTAACTTTTTGTATAAAGATCTGATACTTTTTAATGAGCACTGCTGATGTTCAAATTTGGAATATATGACAACTTTTCATTTTGTCATAGTCACCAAACGGATTGGCAGATCACTAATTCGCAGTTGCAAGCGGCAAAGCTTTAGTCCAGAAAGACTGTACAACTGCAGGTGACAGCTTAAAACAAGTGTTAAATTTACAGAAAGTCAACAGAAGTTTTCAAAATTTTCTAAGTTTGTTGAGAGGTATGGAAAAGTGTAGGAAGAGAAATGTTATCAGGATAGGTTATGATTCAATATTTAGGTTAAATACACATAGGGACCTTAATTCGAATGTATTTTGTGGTCCACTAAATTAAAGAGGGGGAACACATGCAAAAAGTTGCTTTTGGTTTATGGTACTTAGTGATTTATGTGTTCTCCACTGTCAAATTGTACATTAAATCCATGTCAGATACCTGAGCCTGCTTTTTGACTTTTAGGTTTTATCAGGAAAAGAGAAGCTGAAGAAGAGGATACATAGAGTAGAATAATATTGCAGGCCACTAGTATTGAGGAAAATATTCTTGAGCTTTGAAGGTCAGAGCAGCAATATGCAAAAAGGATCAGGTTTAACAGGTAACAGTTTTTTAAATATTAAATATTTAAATGTATTTTAGTGAAAGTTCTTGAGCAGTCATTGCCAATCACCAACCAGGTATGCAGCCTAGAGCTCAACTAGATCTTCTTTTTCTGTCCTATAACAATGGATATATAGTTATTTTATGAAACATGAAAGCAAAAAAAAAAAAAGCTGGAGTGCCATCATGTATCAATAAGCTCAGTACAGGGCAAGCCTGACAAAGGGATAATCTGAGGAGGAGCCAGTATATTTGCTGGAGGTGAAGGAGAAATTTACAGGATGGAACTGACCATAACAGGCTGAGATCTATAGGTACCCAACAGTTCAAAAGCAGCTTAGGAAGTACCAGGGGACTATTTTGTTTCACTCCAACATGCAAAACTGCTATAGAGCAAGGGTGAACTGCAGTCAATGTTGAAAATACATTACTGATCACACACCAGCACTTGGATAACCAACCATAAACACTTCTATTCTAGCAGGGAGGCTAGATTTGGACTATGCCTGCTATCTCTGACTGCCACTACCTTTGTCAGGAAGCTTATTTCCTGCACAGAGCTCACTGTTCAATCCTGTGTAACAGGGCAGTCTATTGTCTTTGAAATCTCAATAGTAGAAGCAGTGAAATTTAGCAAACACCACCAGTAATATTTCTTTTTCTGGTAGTCCTAAATGTGCCTTTACCCTCACCCGAGCTACTATTATTTCTTAGGGCTGAAACCTCTGTTGTGTTACATATTGCCATTGAATACCTGTAGCAGCTGTCCTTTCAATGCACTGCTTGCTGCCATCCTTTACCTGGGGTGAGTGTGGGGGTGGTTTGGTTTTTATCTTTTCCCACTATGGTGATAGGGAAGTTCTTAAATGCAGAAGAATCATGCACTTCTAAAACAGAAAAGTACTGACTTGGTAAGCAACCATTTCTGATAGAACATAGCATAGAAAATGGAAGCTGGCACAAGGAAAAATAAGTTATGAAAAGCAATGGGGGAACTGTGGCATCATTTTAATGGTGTAAAATGAAAAGGATTATAGAATAATTATGCTTCTGGTTTATGGTACATAAAGTCACACAGATCACTGCTCCTCCTTGTTCTTTTAAGCCTGGAGATGAATAGAATTTGGCATATTTTTGTTTACTAATTTATGAAAAACAATGGATGATGCTTTTGCTCAGTAAACTTAAGGTCTTTCCCTAATGTCTGTGAAATATTTAATAGCTTAGAAAGTGTGACAGAGCTAGATATGTATTAAAATTGTTTAGCAGATCAGGGTGTTACTATCAGTTCTTATAAGTCTACTTCATCATTTCTAGCCTGCAGCTCCTTTAGCAATGAGAATACTAAGGAAAAAGATTTCCTACAGTGTTTATCTGATTATGTCAAATTAGACCATCACCTGCAGTCATCCTCAGCAAATGAGTCAGTTAGCTTGACACTTTAACTTGGTTATTCAGAGAGATGTTTTTTAAAATCTAGGCAAGTTAATAAAAATAGCTTTTTCAAGTGTTTGGGTATTTTTATTTTTATTCCTGAACAATGAAACCATGCATTTTTACACTTCTGTTCAAAGGCAGAAAGGGTGGCTGTGTTTCAAACTCTCAGCCCCAGTTAGTCCACGGCCCAGGTAGCAAGCAAGCGCGGTAAGACAGTTCAGGGTCTCAGCTGTCAAATCTGACAAAATCCTTCTCTGGCTACTATGTATGAAGTCAGGAATTAATAATTCCTAGAAATAAGTGCTGAAATCTCACCAGGGATGTGTTTATTCTGGCTTTTTAAGGGAGGTAGTGGGTCAACCATGGCTGAACGCCAGGTGCCCACCAAAGCCGTTCTATCACTCCGCGCCTCTTTCACTGGACAGGAGAGAGAAAAAATATAACAAAGGGCTTGTGGGTCAAGATAAGGACAGGAGAGATCATTCACTAATCACCGTCATGGGCAAAACAGACTCAGCTTGGGGAAAATTAACTCAAATTATTACAGATCAAAACGGAGAAGGGTAATGAGAAATAAAACTAAATCTCAAAACACATTCCCTCCAACCTTCCCTTCTTCCCGGGCACAACTTCGCTCCCAGCTTCTCCACCAACCCCCCCACAAGCAGCACAGGGGGATGGTGAATGGAGGTTGGGGTCAGTTCATCACAGATTGTCTCTGCTGCTTCATCCTCCTCAGGGGCAGGACTCATCACACTTTTCACCTGCTCCAGTGTGGGGTCCCTCCTATGGGAGACAGTCCCCCACGAACTTCTCCAACGTGGGTCCTTCCCATGGGCTACAGTTCTTCATGAACTGCTCCAGCGTGGGTGCCTTCCATGGCAGGCAGTCCTTCAGGAGCACACTGCTCCAGCGTGGGTCCCCCACAGGGTCACAAGTCCTGCCAGAA
>JANZLQ010000079.1:41316683-41340386 GCA_026212715.1 Elanus axillaris
GAACTCAAAACACAGCACTGTACCAGCTACTAGGAAGACACTTAACTCTATCCCAGCTGAAACCAGGACAATCTGGTTCACATATTTCTACTTGTTTCTGATGGTGCTTACTTCATATAGAATTCTACAGGATGAAGGGGTCATTTGTAAGACAGAACCTGGCAAGAGTTTCAAAAATCTACAAAGTGATGATCGAGGGAGAATAAGGTTATGTCTATACCAATAAATTAAAATGTATTCAAGTCTGTACACATACAGTGAACCCAGTTGGCACAGAATAGTTCAAATCTATGCTAATAAATTCTCTGAGCTTCTAAGTCTGTGTGGTTGTATGCAAGGGCTCATGGATGTTCAAGTATCTAAACCATGTCCAAGATTCACTAAAGAAGGCATGCCAAGGGTGAATTTACCATTGTATTGAGTTCACATTATGGGAATGTTCCCAGGCAGTACTTTTTTTATTAATAAAACCTGTATGTTCCTCTACTGCCCTTAGGATCAACACAGAGTTTATACCTGACATCTTGACTGCAGTCCAGTCCGTTCCCATATAAACTAAATATTGACTCCTTTTTTCTTTTTTGTATGACATAAGACAATTCCATAGAGCAAAAAGTTACAGAGTGTCTCCAGTAATTGCAGTCAGCTTGATTTCTCTTTTCCAATTAATTATTTCATGAATAAAAAAAGTACCCATGAAGAAATTGTTAATCAAGTATCCAGAGTAAGATCTATATAGCCTGGTGTAAATAAAATATAAATTTGTACGCAGAAAAATGAGGAAAATGTGAAATGTTAATGGTACGTCATTAAGCAGTCAGAATGAGATTGTAGTTCTATGGAATACTTAGCTTGTAATTATATAATTAAAGAGCATATGATACTCATGGGAAACAAAAGAAAAGGGAATGCCATTTCCTACCTGAGAGTGGTTTGTAGGAAAGTCAATAACCATAGTCCGTGCAGACCTGTAGATATAATAATAAATAATAATAATAATAATAATAATAATAATAATAATAATAATAATAATAATAATAATAATAATAATAATGCACATTTACAGTATGCTTAAAGATATTTCTGCATACATGATCAGAAATTTTTTTCAGTACCGAAATAAACTGCCAAATAATTAAAAATATTCTTCTACACTGTCTAAACTTTCAGCAACATGTATTTAAAATTCACACCTTTTAAAGCTGCGTTCAACACAAAAGTAGTCTGATTATAACACTGAACATGAGTCAGCTGTCATTGGTTCCAATGTTATTTTGAGTCCAAACTTATATTTAGTTTTGTCTGTAAGAATCATAACTCCTCTAGTGGAGTCCTTTAGTCTAACATACGCTCTAGCTATTTAAGTCTGATTGATAGAAATTATCTCAATTTATCTGGGGATTTTTACCCTGCTCCTTACAATACAAGTAGCTTGGTTTGCTACTAAGATCTCACTGGTGGATGAAGGGAATGGGACAAAAAAGGGAAGTAACACTGTGATAACCTGAGATGTCAAAAGGTGTTTACAAGTGTATCTAGCAATTTATTTCACTGTGAAGTTGTCTGAACTTTGTTATCCTCACCTATTACCTTTACAGACTTTGTCCTGCCCAGAACAGCTTAAACCAAATCATTTCCAATTACTTAAAACTGGACTAGATATATCTTTTCATCTTTCTCCTTTTCTCACTGCCTCATCCTCTGTTGTGCTCCTTATTCACACTTTTACTTGTACAGGAAATTTGGGTTCTTTAAAATACCTACTAGGGAAAGTTATCACGTCCTTCACTAGCCAAGGAATTCTGTGAGTAAAAAAAAAGCTAGTTTTACTTTTGTGCTCTTACTGTACTTGTTTGGGATTGCAGAAATCAAACTTCCAGGATTTTAAAACACATAAGGCTGGAAAAAATGTAGAGAGAGGAACAAGAGGCTAATAATTTCTGCATGTTTCTTAATCCAACAATAAAGAGTCAATGACAATTTCTAGGGTGAGAGTAGCGAAGTCAAGTCGGAAGCTCATCTGAATGTTCTACCAAAACATGATGTAAAGCTATATATCAACATTTCAGATGTGTTCTCTTTGGGCTGATTTGTGCCTTTGGAATATGATTGACAGCTGTTCTGATTTTCTGTAATTAACTGAAATTTTAAATGAACCTGAACAAGAATAGAAGATGAAGTGAGCGCAATAATACATAACATTTACTTCCTGCCCTGTGTTTAGAGAGGAGATTTTGCAGCTGAGGTTTGCTTTTCTTTTCAGAGTAATGGCAATGTAGATGTTCATCCCAATTCATCTATAAACTTTATATTGTAGCAAGTAGGAAGTCACTGAAAAGTATTTATCTACTGTGTTCAATTGAGAGCAAAATAAACATGTTGACCTTCAATTCTTCCCCCTTTTAGCTTTCTTCTTATCGGAGGATGACAGCATTTAGCACAAGGACAAATGCCTGCATTTTTGTGAGGAATGTAGACAATACTGTCATGAAACAAATAGCCTCCAGGAGGAAAAAAATGGAAGCCTTTCAAAAGGCTTAATGTGTAAAAGATGCCGTTTCAGTGAACCCATCACTGTATGTCAAATGCCTAAATAAGGGGAAAAAAAGCCCTTTGGAGAAATGGATTTCCTACTCCCCTGAAATACAGTATTTTACTGAAGAACTGAATACATGTGTCAATGATAAAATTTTAAAATATTCTGTTTATTCTAATGTAATATGTATTTTCCTCTTTAGGCTTATTATACCACTTATTTTCTTAATTATTCATCATGTTTAGCTATGGCATGGTACAGAGTTTGAAAGCAGAAGCCAGCCACCTTAAAGAAGCATGTGAGCTGAACGGTTGGCGTTTTTTTCCTGTAACGTACCTCTGACTGAGAACTTTATTTTACCTAGGTTTCTATTTTTTTTTGTCCTTACTCTATTAGAATCAAGGTAACATACTATCTGAAATATCTTTGAAATGTAATAATTCCAAGAGTAATAAGAAATATAATATGTAATGTTCTGATGGGAAAAGAATATTTCCCACTTACATGGTTTGGAAAAGTAATTGCATCATTTTAAAGCAACATATTTGATGTTACTGCCATAGCTTTTGTCTGTAAAACTTTGTGTTAATTCTCCACAGTTTTGTTCTTTTATTGGTCCAAATTTGTGAATATCTGGTTAAACAGTTAAGGAGATCCACAGTGTAAACCCTCAGACATAGAAGAAGAAATGCGTCTTTAATCACAAAACTTGCAAAAGAAATATTGGAAATCTTGCATCTCTTTCTATGTGTTGCCTTGTTTGCAGAATAATAGTTATTGCTTTAGCAGTTTCTACCACCATATGTGTACAATAAGTAAATGAACATAAAATTGAATGAACACATAAAAGAAGGCTAAACCCACCCAGCTTAACAAATCCATTCTGCCACCCGCTGTGTGCTGGAACATGAACGGTCTATTGTTTGGATCATAAGGATTAGTAAAATAACAGTCTTGGTGAACAACATGGTCATGTGGATGAAATTATTATTTCTTAAAGTCAGTGTATGATAACTGGGATACCAGTGACTTACTTAATTCATTATACTAATCCAATGACTGTGGAAAGCATATAATTATTTCAGTTGAACAGATCAGCAATTATACACAAAATAAAGTTAAGAATATTTTATATAAATGAATTGTGATCCTTCTTCTTTTCTCCTTGGTTAAAAATGAAATTACTATAATTAAAATTTTCTTTACAACCCATTTCTCTTTCAATAGCAGAATTGATTGTCTGTGAAAAATGAAGAACATAAAATGTCTTTACCAGTAGAACTGGAAACAAGCTAGGAAAGTTGCTGTCAACACTGGTTGCACTTACAGTATAGAGCATCAAATTTCAGAAGTGATCATGATTGCTCTTCTGTAATCTCATAACACTTAGTGGGCTTCAGATCACTGCATCCATGATGTAAATAGTTTCATTGCTACACCATTTCTATGTCTTCTGCTAGGTCAGTGTGAATTAATACATTGTAGACTTTATCTATTCCTACTGGCTTTCATCTTTGGAAATGGAGTAACAATGACTTTTAAGGATTATCAGAGTTCATTAGTGAGACTGTTGAAAACCAGGTAGGTGTATTCCTACATAAAACATCAGAAATTTTACTCATTGATCATGTTCTTGCTTTTAAAAGTCCAAGGTCATTCTTTCTTCTAATGTGCCTTTTATCATACCCACTGGCATGGATAGTTCACTCTTCCTTATATTTCAATTTCTGTATAACTGTCTCCTAAAAGGATTTCTGGGGCACACAACAGGTAGCATAAGTCTTACTTTACAGCACTAATGTGAAACTTAGAGGAAAGAGGCTTTTATTTTTCCCTAGTGACATCTAGGTTCCAATTCCTTCTGTAATGTTTCCAGGTCATTTTAGGCAGTGGTCATTGAGAGCCTCACAACAGAAATTCTTTCATTACTCACTATTGCTTTCACATGAAGAAGAAAGATATACACTAATGGGGAATGAAATCATCAGTGGAGAAGCTTAACACTCTGTAGTAGATGGAAGTAGCTATAGTAGCCTGTTTGTACTCCTACAAGTCATATTATTTGGAAGAACCCTTCTCTCTTCTATGGGGCAACTCCTGCAACAGATGTTTGGGAAGAGAAGCAGAACCATCACGTATGTCCTGCAGTCTTGCACCCTCTCATGTGAATTGAGTGTGGCACCAAAGACAGTCCTAAGGCAAATTCTTTTTCTTCACCCAAGCAGTGATGACCTTCTTGTGAAGAAGAGAGCCACAATATCCCCCTTTTGGAAATGACACATCACTGTGCCATTCTTGGTGTCTCTTGTCAATGGTCTCACTTTTCTGTCTTCAGTGTGATGTCCTTTCATTTTCTTCCTCATCCATTCAAATGCTATTTAAGTAGCTATTGACATAAAAGGGCTTGCATTTGTGCTGTGACCTTGGTTTCTTTGTAATTACCATTACTATTACCATTACCATTAATACATGCTCTGAACACATTCTAGTTTGGTAGAGTTTTCTGCCTGGTTTAGGCTGGTTTTTTTTTCTATTTCTAATCTGAGCAAGAAGTATAACACCAATATTTACATCTTTCTTTATGTTATTATTGATGCTAGTAGAACTTCAGGGTTGATATAACTTCAGATTCTAAACAAACCTGCTTAGGTTTTAAAGAAATTTTGGTAAAATTAACATAATCTTAGTTCTTTCCTGAAGAGGCACTGGAAACAAGGTTTCTATTCTAACAATGTAGATGTAGTAAAACAGGTGTTTGGGTGGGAAGACTGTTTTCTGATAGATAGGTGGTGTGGGTTGGTTTTTTGGTTTGTTGGTTTGGGTTTTTTTACCGTGTCTTACCAGAATGAATCTCTGTTTCTTTTCTGTTTCACAACAGAACTATTTGTAGTGGCTCATATTTTGATGTCAGGTAATTCAAGTTTTTGCAACTAGAAAGCAATTTAGTAAATCTAACTGGGATTTTTCCAGTAAAACAAGTTGATTGGTCAAAGCAAACATTTTTCACTCAATCCTAGACATCAGTTTTGACAAAGATGCAATTTTTGTTCAAGGACAGACACCCACTATATAACCATTTATGACACTCACCTGGGATGTGGGACTGTATCTACAATGATTGTAAGACAATAGCTCAGAAAACACATTCAAACACGATGTGCTGTTTAATGGATTGCTGCTGCTTTCTGGTAAGACACTAGCATGTTGATTGTCATTTTCCACATTGTTTTCAATGCAGCTTAACTTCCAGCTCTTCACCAATGCCACACAGAAAAAAATATGTCATGTTCAGAAAGGATTTCTCTGTCACATAATCATAGAATAGTTTAAGTTGGAAGGGACTTGTGGAAGGCATCCTATTTCCAAGGTTTGAGATTCCACAACTTCTGTAGTCAACTTTATCCAATGTTTGACCACCCTCATGTTGTAAAAAAATTCCCTTATATATGTAATTGAAATTTCTGCTGTAGTTATACCTTTGTAATATAACTACAATGGCAGCTGAGATAAATGGGAGCTGTCAAATGTATGCAGATCATCTATACAGCAGGCAGGGATGTACTTGGATATAGGCAGTGGGGTAAAATATATGCAGATTCACTCTTCCAATGCTTCCTGAAGATCCTTTTCAAGCCCAGGATTGTGACTAGTGGACACACTGTGTGGATTCAAACATTGACATACTCAGAAGGGATGAGCCCAGACTTGGAAGTATTCTGTAGAAACAGGGCAGGTAGCCTAAGCTGATGAATGTTTCAAGTCATATTTAGTTTATATAGAAGGAATGAGCACAAACAGAAGTCAGTCGAAAGATGTGTCTCAGAAGGTGGTGAGGTTGTTCTTTCAGATGTCTTCTGAAAGGAAAATGTGAATTCCAAATGCCTTGTCTGAGTGAAGAATAGCTCAAAAGAAAATTCTTGACTCAAGAACAAGGATGCCAAAGGACTAGTTTCTCACTTTTCAAATTGATTTCACTGCAATACAAGACAAAAACACTTTGAAGTGGTAAAGTCTAAATGAAAAAATGCAAGTACTCATTTTCTTCACACAAATCCATTTTAATTTCTTTTCTCAGTCTTCCTCTAGCCTTATTGTTTAATTGTTTTTGTTTCTGACATTACTTTTAATATCTGCAAACAAGAACAGCTGCTTTATGCTGTACTTCTGAGATCCTAAGACACATTTTAATTTAGCTCTTTTGAACCAAGGTATATTCCATACTCTTAAAGCTCTGGAAAACAATCAATAGGTAAGGTTCATCCATAAGCCAGTATTGACCTGAAACCATTTCAATATTCCCAATATTACCTCCTCCAGTACACTGAACAGGTTCATACATAGTTTTCTCTTTTGTTCAAAAATTGATTATGGTGGAGCTACCAGTCTGAACTTTTACTTAAGCATTCACAATGTAAAGGTTGCATGCTTCCACTGAAGTCACAATGCCTTCAAACACATTTGAGTCTAGTGGCTAGCACTCAAATTTTCTAATGTGTGAGTGATGTTTGGAGGTTATTCCCTAATATGTTCAAAGCCTTTAAGTTTGACTTATAATGACCCTGGCACTTAAGTCAGAGGTTGTTAAGTCCATCATATCAAATATAACCTTCAGGGTTATTTTAGGATTATGTTTGAGAATTAGTATTGAACATTAAATTACAGAATTACCAAGGAAAATAGTAATTGTCAATATCACCATTAAACCTGTAGAATTCAATAATATACAATCAACCTTTCAAGACTAAAAGCTTTTTTCTTGTTTTTATTTTTGTAAGGCAACACTGAATGTGACTGAAGAAAGTAAGTTATCAAATTCTCAAAAAAAGTTTCCTTCCTTGTATTTTTATTTAGAAACAGGGATGGGAATGACAGACTGTCAAACAAAGAGTTAGAATCCTAAGATTACATTGCATCGTGTAACTGAATCAATATATGTTAATGTTGGATTATGTGATATGATAACACATATGTCAGAATGCCATTTTGCATGATAGTACTACGCGGTTTGCTGATTCTGATTCTCGTTAAAACCTTACTGCTTCTGAAGCTCAAGTAAAACAGTTCTAAAAAACTGCAATAGATAGAAAATGCTTTTAAAGATATTTGAAGACCTATCAATTTCTGAAAAGCTACACCTTTTGTTTATAATTCTGAACATTATACAATTTTTAATGTTCTTTTTTACAGTAAAGTGCTATACTCCTGGAAGCTCAGGAGATCTGTAGTCCAACTGCCTACTCAAAGCACTCTCTATGTTTGAATTCAGAAATAGTTGCTCAGTGCTTTGGCCAGCTGGGTCCTGCAAACTCTCAAAGGAAAGGACAGAAATGCCACATTCTCTCTGGGCAACCTATTCCACTGCTTAATTAGTCTCATGGGGAAAAAATACCATCTCAATATATGACTGTTGTTGTTCTGACTCTAACTCCTTGATCATCTCTGTAGAGGTGCTGGGAGACTGCTCTTTAGTCTGTTCCTCCTCCAAGGTGAACAAGCCTCAGTTCTACAGCCTTTGCTGGCAAGACAAATACTCCAGCAACTGACCACCTTGGTTGCTGTGATGGGTTGACCCTGGCTGGACGCCAGGTGCCCACCAAAGCCATTCTATCACTCCCCCCTCCTTCTCTGGGCAGCGGAGAGAAAAATATAACAAAGGGCTTGTGGGTCAAGATGAGGACAGGAGAGATCATTCACCAGTCACTGTCATGGGCAAAACAGACTCAGTTTGGGGAAAATTAACTCAATTTATTACAGATCAAAACGGAGAAGGGTAATGAGAAATAAAACCAAATCTCAAAACACATTCCCTAGACCCCTCCCTTCTTCCCGGGCACAACTTCACTCCTGGATTCTCTACCCACCCACCCCCAGCGGCACAGGAGGATGGTGAATGGGAGTTGCGATCAGTTCATCACAGGTTGTCTCTGCTGCTTCATCCTTCTCAGGGGCAGGACTCATCACACTCTTGACCTGCTCCAGTGTGGGGTCCCTCCTATGGCAGACAGTCCTCCATGAACTTCTCCAACATGGTTCCTTCCCATGGGCTACAGTTCTTCATAAACTGCTCCAGCATGGGTCCCTTCCACGGCAGGCAGTCCTTCAGGAACACACTGCTCCAGTGTGGGTTCCCCACAGGGTCACAAGTCCTGCCAGAAAACTTGCTCTGTGGGCTCCTCTCTCCACAGATCCACAGGTCCTGCCAGGAGCCTGCTCCAGAGTGGGCTTCCCACAGGGTCACAGCCTCCTTCAGGGACCCACCAGCTCCGCCGTGGGGTCCTTTCTGGGCTGCAGATGGAGATCTGCTCCACCATGGACCTTCATGGGCTGCAGGAGGACAATCTGCCTCACCATGGTCTTCCCCATGGGCTGCAGGGGAATCTCTTCTCTGGTGCCTGGAGCACCTCCTCCCCCTCCTTCTCCACTGGTCTTGGTGTCTGCAGAGTTGTTTCTCTTACATGTTCTCACTCTCCACCTGCCATTTCTCTCTGTCCCACAACTTTTTTCCTTCTTAAAAATGTTATCACAGAGGCGTTACTACTATTGCTGATTGGCTAGGCCTTGGCTGGCAGCGGGTCCATCTTAGAGCTGTCTGGTATTGGCTCTGTCGGACACGGGAGAAGCTTCCAGCAGCTTGTCACAGAAGCCACCCCTATAACCATCCCGCTACCAAAATCTTGCCACAGAAACCAAATATAGTTGCCCTCTGCCAAACTTGTTCCAGTTTATTGACAGCTTTTATTTATTAGGTGACCACAAAATGGTTATGGTATTCAGATGCAGTCTACCAAGCACTGAGGGGGATAATTACCAGCCTCAACCTCAGGCCATTCTTCTGTTCACACAGGCAGTGCACTGCTGGCCCTTTGTTACTGCCCAGGTGCACAGCTGTCCCTTACTCCACCTGATGCTCACCAGGGCTCCCAAGCCATCTCCACAGAGCTGCTCATTGGCTGAATCATCTCCAGCCTGTGTCACTTACAGGGGCTTTTCCTTACCAAGGCTTAACCTGTATCATTGTTGAATTTAATCAGATTCTGCCTTGCCCATTCCTACAGCCTACCTAGGTTCCCCTGCATGACAACCCAGCCTTCAAGTGTGTTCACTTTTCCAAGGCTGATGTTCTCTGTTGGTGACAGAGAGCTTTGCTGGTCCCAGGACAGAACCCCACAGTAGTCCACTTGAAACCAGACTCAAGGTGAAGGTCAAATGATTAACCTCTACCCTTTGAGCCCAATGATCAAACTAGTTTTCCCCTAATCTAGTTGGCCATCCATGTAGACCATAACAGCTCAATTTGCAATCAAGGATGTTGGGAAGACTGTGTTGAAAGTCTTGTTAAAATCAAAGTAGATGACATCAAGTGTCCCATCATCCACAAATCCAGTCCTTTCATTACAGAAGGAAATGAGGTTGTTCAGGCATGTTTTACCTTTGGTAACTCCAGGCTAACTTTTCCCAGACATCCTCTTTCTTCATGTGCTCAGAAATGTGCTCCAAAAGGCTTACTGCATAATTTTCCCAGAGACTGAAGCAAGGCTGATCAGCCTGGACACCTTTGGATCATTCTTTTGGCATGCAATATTTGTCTTTCTGTAGGTGTCAAAAACATTCCCATTTCAAGGATCAAATGGAGCAGCTTTGAAAGGACATCAGACAACTCTCTTGGCATCTTCGGATGCAAACATAGTTCCATGGACTAGATTCTTGACTTGCTTCTCACTCAATGCTTGCAGCTCCTCTCCTGCTTAAAACCTGCCTTTAGGCACAAAGACCTGGGAGACTATACTCATGATAACTAAGGCAAAGAAAATATTGAGTATCTGTGCCTTATCTGAAGCCATTTTCACTGAAATCAATCAGCCTGTTCAGCACTGGTTCCACATTTTTGTTGTTTATTCTTTTACTGCTAGTGTAGCGATAGCAGCTTTTCTTGTTGCCTTTGATACCCCTTGCAAGTCTTAACACAAAGGGACTCTTGGTTTCCTAATAGCATTACTGCATATATGGGAAACAGCTCTATAATATTCCTTTGGAGCCTGTTCTCACTTCCAGCTCCTTTGTAATCTGTTTAGTATTTGAGTTCAGTCATGCGTTCCACATTTAACCAAGCCAGTCTCCTGAGTCATCTATACATTTTCCTGAGTATTATGGTTCCTACAGTCAAAGCTACCATTCATTATCTCATGCCCAACTGGTTCTTCCTTGTTTGTAAGTAGCAGATCAGGGGAGCCATTGCCACTTCATGGCTCATCCAGCTTCTGCGATAAGCAGCTGTTCCCAGCACATTCTAACACTCCCACTCTCTGTACTGCTTGTGTCTCAGTGAGTTGCCCCTGCAGCAGATGTCAGGGAGGTTAATGTCTCCTCTAAACCAGGTGATGATGGTACAGAGATTTCCTCAAGTTGTTCAAAAGGGAACTTTGTCCACTTCCTCATTTGATAGGGAGTTTGGTAACAAATTCTTACCACAAAGCTACCCTCCATGTTCTTTCTTCTGATCCTGATCCGCATAGTCTTGGCCAGTCTGCTGCTCATTCCATGGCATAGCCTGGTATGGTCAAGCTGCCTATTGACATGAAGACCCTCCTCCTCCCATCCCCTTCTTGTCTCGCCTGAACAGCTTGTGTCTATCCATTACAGAGCTACAGCCACACAATCTACCAAGCCACCCCCCTGTTAGTACAATAATGTTATAGTTCTGCATCCTCACAGAAAGCTCTTGGAGCTTCTGTTTATCTATTTTGCCACAAAATACTTTTCATGATCTGAGTTGTGTAAATGGCAAGTGTCTTAGTAAGTCCAAACTATTAATTTATTTTTTTTTATTCCAGAGATTTTGTGTCCCATCATAACAAGGTTTTGTGTTCTGAACACATAATTGTGGTTAAGACTGTACAGTTCTGTTTTCACACTTACCATCATATTACTCAAAAAACAGTGAAATGAATACAGGATGGTGCTAAACTGTCTGATGATTACAGACTAACATTTCTAATATTTTTATAAACTCCTTGTTTCAAAAAGTTCTATTATCAGTGCAAGGCATGATGGAATTTATTCTAGTAATGCACAGAAGTTGTGACTGTGCTGGGAAGGCTCAGGGCCATGAATTTCAAGATGGACCTTTGCAGGCAGGTGGAAAACCACAAAAAGATCTCAGGTGTTTTATTGTCAAAGATTGAATATGTACTGTTACAACAGGAAAGATGTTGATTATTCCTAAATGAACAGTGGTAGAGCATATTAATTATCTTGTCAGTTATTTCCTGAGCTTAGTTCTCTGTGTCTCACACGGAAACTGATTTCAAGTTCCTTGAGATTGTGGTGATTAGCTACATATCCATCAATCTGATTGCCAAGCAATTGGCTAATTTGTTTCTTTCTGAGTTCAAAAGTAAATGTTCTGGACTGGTTAAAATAGACCATTAGGAGGTGCTAGCATGCCCATGCTGGTACATAAATACTTTTTAAAGAAATTTTAGCTCTGAATGGATGGAGCTGTCCTAAAATGGGTATGTCACTTACTGCAGAGCCTTTCAGGCAGTACTCCACTTCCAACAGCCTCCTGGAAGGTGATCTGCATGTACTTGGCAGATCTTTCAAGATATGCAGGAGAGTAGAAATGGCCTGTGCCCTCTTTTAAGGTGAAAAGATTTGAAAATTACTTCTTGTAAGAACAATCCCCTCTGCCTTCCATGAAGTAAACTATTTTTAAGGCAACAGGGTCGCTGTGGGAAGTGTAAACACCATTTACATTAGCTAATTTACCCCTCCTCGGTATGCTTATAAAAATACATGCTTATAAAAACATATGCTTAATTACATTTTTTCTTCTAAGTTGACAGTTACATGCTCTCTTTATCCTTTTTTATATCAACATTCTATTACATGTAAACAAATCCCCCCACTCCTTACAAACCCCAATCTCTTCATCCAGCCCAAAAGCTCTTTTTAGCTCATTTTATACAACATCCCTGTAAAGGACTCATGTTACAGAAGGTTCCAGCTTGAAAGAAGTCAATGTCACTATTTAATCAATTGCAGGGATCACTGCTACATCCCCTAAGACTTGATTCTCTTGTCCCTACAATTGCTTGGACTAAATATTCCATTTCTGCAGTACTACTAGCTCTTACTGCCTCAAGGAGTGAGGAAGACTGGAGCAGAGAAATTGAACTAATGTCTCTGATGTGTCAGTGCACAGCATACTGCCATTAGGACATCAAGCCAGCATGATTTATTAGCAATTTTAATTAATTTTCTGAGTCATTTCCTAAGGGCTCAATTCTGTAATCTTATTACTATGAGCCTAACATACTATGGTAAGACTATGCTTTCTAATCTTTCTTTTGTTGCTAAATACAATCTCTGCTTTCATTAAGAAACTCTTGAAATGAAGCAGTTTTCTCTTTTACATGGTGAATTTTTTCTGTGTATGTTCATTAGAAATTAGTACTAGAAATTATGTACTATTGTGCATTAGTTCTTAACAGAGAACTCATAACCTACTTTTCTCCTTTACTCTTTTACTATAAAATCATGCTAGATGTGATTGAGTTCCCTACTTTAAAGTAAAACCACATGTCTCTAATTTGAGATATGTAATAATCTCACTTACCCCCATTTTATTTTATGTACCCAGAAACAAATCTTAATCCCATTTAATTCAGTGAAATCTGAAAAATTTTTTATCCATTATAAGCGAATAACCTGTGTTTATGAAGACATGTGTAGATTATGAACTGCAGAATAGTGTGCTTTTACTGCTTGCTTTTCAGCCTCTGCTAAGGAGTAAAGAAGGAAAAAAATAGTAGGTCACTTGCTAAAAGCTAAGTATTTTTTGCCTTTTTTTTTCTCTAGGATTTACACAACTTTGCAATGACATGGGGTAAGTTATATTTATCACATCTGACTGTCAGTGTTTAACTGCTGTAAATTAACATTATTCTGAAGGGTCACCGATCTGACAAAATCTTTAAAATTTTATTTTTTAGTTACCAGGATATTTTACATAGCATTTTTTTTTAAAGGCTTTTTTTTTGTCTTCACAGATGTGTGATATCATTACTTTGATATGACATAAATATTCTAATTATTTTCTAAATATTGTATATGAGTTACTTAAAATTTTAATTCCCACAGCATTGTCAAGTACAAGTGTCATATCTGTTACAGAAATGGAATTTTAGGGCATAAAATCTTACACAAGGGTAATAAACATAGTTTTAACGGAGAAGACTGGGAGAAGAGAATCAAGGCTTAGAGCACTTGGAAAAGGAGGTATGTTTCTTATTCATGAGCCAACACAGAGGTATATGCCCTTGTAGTGGTCCAGGGCATTTGGAAAGACATACAAAATTGTTACATAATGATCAGTAACAGTCTATGCCATCCAGAGTACCCTAGAAATAAAGGTTAAGGACAGAGTGAAGAAAGATAGTTTGTGGGCCCCATAAACATTAAAAAGAAATTCAGCTGTCATGTATGTCTTTGAATGTTTCTGCCACCGTTTATCAGTTACAATTTTTCCAGTATTTTTCTGTTTCTACATAGAGGGAAACTAGTTGACCACAAACCAGAAATCATTCAAGACTCTGAAATATGTAAAATTTCCACGGGAAAATAAGGTGAGTTAGGACATCATGCTTTAATGTGTCAAAATTATATCAAGATTAGTGCATGTGATCCAGTATAAACATTGTGGAAGCGTTTGATTCTTGTTTTACTTTGTTTTGTTTTGTTTTGTTTTAGTTTGTTTTGGTATTAATGGTGTTATTACAATTAACACTGACTGTGATATTTTAAAGGGACTGATTCTACCATTTGCAAAAGACATACCTTCCTCTTCTTCATACCTGTATTTAGACAATTCACAATGTGCAGAGAGCTGAAGTGTAGTGCTTTTGTGAATGACAGAACTGTATTCAGCATGCTAACAAAATGAGTATTTTGATAACATAAAAATTGTTGTAAGGGTTCTAGCAGTATAAGTTGAAGAAAAAGCTTTAAAGATGAATATTTTAAGCCATCTCATGATTATAAGTAAGGTGACATCTAACCTCTTTCTGTTCCAACAGTGATAAAGTTGCAAAGCATGGAGATGAACAATAATGATATTTTTCACACTGTATCTTTACGTCAACAGAAAATGGGCATAATAAACTGAAAGACAACTGCATTAAAAGCCTGTGTACTGTTTTCCAACATGTGTAACTTTAACAGTCACCACTGTTACATTATTCTTTTAGAAGTCTGACACCATCAGTAGCTCAAAACAGAGAAGTGAGCGCATTCAGGCTCAGGTGAAAGAATTGACTACCCTTCACCTCCTCCTCAAAATCACAGTACAAAAGTGGGAAATGAGACAATTTCTGAAGAAGAGTCCTGAAGGAGTCTCCAAGTCCTGAAGGAGAGAGCAATGAGGCAAAGAGCAAAAATGAGAAAGAAATATTAAATAGTAAAAATGCTTTAAGTTCCACTCAGAAAAGCAAGGAATAATGATTTATTTGAAAATGTTGGTCTGGATGCATGTAAATGAAGGTAGGAGGGTTAACCAAGTTATTGAACTTATTCCTAAACTACTTCCCCACTAGCAACACAAACTGCAACATTTTTTCCAAGGCAGACTCCATACTGCTTCCAACTAGACCTTCCTCTCATATTTCTAGTTTCTAGCATCCACAAGACTTTTTTTTTCTAATTTACATGTTTACCATGGATTAAATTCTGAGATTGCAATAAATAAAGCATATGAGACTGATTAACAATAAATTCACTATATTTGAAAGCAAAGATTTTTAAAATAGCTGGTATGTCAATTGCAAGAGGCTTAACAGCTAAGATTTTGTATGTAAACCTATATCCATCAAATGTCCTCTGAAAACCAGCTTCTATTTTGTTCCACGGAGCTCTAAAACATAGCACAGTGTTTCCAGCTTTTCTGTGGAAACAAGTAACTCTACCTTGTTCTTTAGGGTAGATTTGAGTCTTACTTTAAAAGACATTATAGATGAAAAACTCCATGAAAGTGAACAGTCACACTGGTGCACAAGTACTATAAACGGAAGAAAAACTGGGCCATGTTTTGTGTTTTGCATAGTGATCTGACATTTGAGAGTTGATATTTCTCATTGAAATACCTTCAAAAAAAGAATTTCCTTGGTGATTTTCATTACCACAATAAAGAGCAGAGCTGATCTGCAGGGCAGTGAAGTGCAGTTAAGGAGAACTATAAACAAGAGGAGAGAGGTCAGTTTTCTGGACTCCAGGGAGAGCACACTGCAAAGAGATCCTCTAAAAGCACCATAGAAAATATATTTCCTCCTCTGTAAAGGTAATTTTATTTGAAGAAAGAGACAGTTATTGATTATTTATTCATTTGATACATAGAAGTTAAAAAACATTAGCAGCATACTCTCTTATGGGAAAAATTGAGATTTGTTCTTTTTCAGAAAATCCATGCTGAGTATTTTTGTATCTTCAGTGATAATACTACATCCATATCATTATAATACATAAGGATAAATTATTTGAGAATGTCTTAACAAACCTTGAAAAAAATTAAGCCTGTTTTTAGAAGGGTGACATTCCTCCTCAGTAATTTCGAGTACTGTTCTGTTTTGAAGGGAAGAAGGGAGCAGCTGTTCCTGGGAAATGGCTGTCTGAGTTCAATTAATGACTCTATATAACCAGCAAGAGTTTACTTCATTAACTAGCAGTAACATTTCCCACGCCTTCAATTAACACTGGTTTTACTTAATCTAATATTAGTTAGGACACGATATGATCAGAAAACATCATTGCCAGCCAAGTGTTCCTCAAACACAACTGATTTATCTCTTTGGCACCTCATTAAAATGCAAACTATATTGAAATTGATTTTCAGCGCTTTCAGGCAGGAATGTTTGTAATAATGTTAATTTGCAAATTTCCTCTTTTTTATATATATTCTGTATGCTGCAGTTGCCATGTTCAGCCTGAGGCTATTTGTATTGTGCAGACAGAAAATGAACAGCGAACATTTATTTCTCATATCTTTCTGAGGAACCTGAGGCGCATGAAGATATTTGTGCTGTAACAGGCATAGTCAATCTCCTTCACTCCCTTTAGTCACTATATATCAACAGCAAACTCCCAGCTAGACTTGCTGCAGCAATTAACCTGCCAGGGCTTTCTGCTGTCAGACTCAGTAATAATAAACTCCCCCCAGTGAGAGATAGAGCTATAGATCCTCACCCTGCAACTTCCACAGTGGGTGAATTATTCAGAATCAGCATGATTAAAGAGATGACATGGTATTAGTTAAAAAGACATACTTTTTTTTCTTCCTGACTGAGGTTTAAACCTATTAAGGAATAACAGTGGAAGAAAATGGGTCTTTTCCATCCGTCCATAGGCCTTAGGAAAGGGATTTCTAGAAAAGTTTTTTTATAATGCCTATCATTTTGAAAGTTTAAGGATAAAATTGTAAATAGCAAAAGGGTTGGCATAGTGAAATTATAAAGTATCTGTAAATCCAAGAACCAAATAAATCAGAGTAAAAAAATCATACAAAGGTATTAGTTGGGAAAAAAATGGGTAATGTTGAAACTGCTATTTTAAGGTAAAAGATAACCTCACTATTCAAAATTTTTAGTCAATGTTATTTCATATAATATTTTAAGATGTGTACTCTGACAGATATATTGAGAAATACAAAGGGACTCTCTTATTTATAATTTTCCCTTCTTTAAAAAAAAAGAGGAGAAAAAGCAGCATTATTATAAATGTTGTAGCATATTGCACACAAATAAATTGTTTATATTCCTCAGTGCTATGGTAGCATGCATAGCAGGTGACTTTACTGAAACGAAGTAATGGAAAAATGAACTTAGCTTACACACTTCTAGTTCCATTAAAATCATAATTCATTTGCCAATCTCAGTTTACTCAGCTACCCAATAACACATTCTTAACTAAATACTCCTATTGATTCCCAAAGGAATGATCTCTCTAAAATGCAGGACTGGGCCTGCATGTTAGAAATGATGTGAAATGTGGCCAAATTTGTATTCTATGACTACTAAAGTAATGTGAACTTACATTCTTTGTCATGCTATTCTAAATTAAATGAAACTAATCTGTTGATAACACAGAGAAATAAAAAACGTTTTTTTGGTTTATCCAGACTGTCCTGGTTTCAGCTGGGATAGAGTTAAGTGTCTTCCTAGTAGCTGGTACAGTGCTGTGTTTTGAGTTCAGTATGAGAAGAATGTTGATAACACTATGATGTTTTCGGTTGCTGCTAAGTCATGTTTATACTAAGTCAAGGATTTTTCAGCTTCTTATGCCCAGACAGTGAGAAAGCTGGAGGGGCTCAAGAAGTTGGGAGGGGACACAGCCAGGGCAGCTGACCCAAACTGGCCAAAGGGGTATTTCAGACCATGGGACGTCACATTCAGGAAATAACTGGGTGACGTGGGGACAAGGGATCACCTCTTGGGGACTAAGTGGGTATCGATCAGTGGGTGGTGAGCAATTGCTCTGTGCGCCATTTGTACATTCCAATCCTTTTTATTATTACTGTTGTCATTTTATTATTGTCATCATTATCATCATTAGTTTCTTCTTTTCCATTCTCTTAAACCATTCTTATCTCAACCCACGAGTTTTACTTCTTTTCCCGATTTTCTCCCCCATCCCACTGGGGGGGGGGGGAGAGTGAGCGGCTGCGTGGTGCTTAGTTGCTGGCTGGGGTTAAACCACGACACAGACCTTCAACACAGGTATGAATGCATAAACATGCATTCCATACTAATGTATTTTTTCTTACCATTAGGCCAGGTAAATGGTTAATGAGACAAGGTGGACAACCCATATACAGATGAAACTAACATCTCTCCTGCAGTATGCTGGTCAAAGGGAATGCAACCTTATAAATCACAGCAATGGTTAAGCTTGTTTGAAATAAAATAAACTTCCTGAAATTCAGTGTGGAAGTATTCATTTATCCCCCTTCAAAATAGTTGTTGAATCACTTTTACATGTAGAAACAAATGAACTGCCATTGTCATAGAAAGAAGGATTAATTTCACAGTACAGCACTCTGTACTGGGCTGATTGTACAAAGTGATGTTCTAAATTCTCTGTTCCGTCTTTTGCATCATGTGTGATCATTCCTGGAAGTCATCTGAATCAGCCTTTTAAAGCATAGAAGTCTACATAAAGAATAGAGAATTCCAATAGAGTTATAAGTTATGTTTGAGAGTTACAAAAGGATAAATTAAAGCAAATATCATGGATTCCATATAACAAATTCAAATCCAAAATGTATTATTACAAAGCTGTTCTAAATTTTCCGTTATACTAAATATTTGGGATTACAGTCTTCCACATTTAAGTTAACTAGAACGAAAAGGAGATCTCAAACTCTTAACTTCTATACAGCTCATACTACTGCTGAAAATATTCACAGTGGTTTTTATTAGGAACAATTTGGGTTTATCTGTTTTGTTACATTGGCCTAAACAGTAGTTTTAACTTGTTACATTTCATGGAGCTGAGGCACTACAAATGTCATTAAGACTTCATGTATTCATAGGATCAAAGCCTTTGATGGATTACTTTTCAAGAAACTGACCATCACCACACTTGCATAACTGAACACTAAAAGCTAGACCATCAAATAATGAAAACATTAGTATTAAGAACTACTTTTTAAAAAAGTCATGACCATATTTTACCACTGTATTTTAGCTGACCAGATGATAATCATTTAGAAATTATGTTTATCTTTGTTTTAACAGATTTTCTTGTGATCTTTTTTCTCAGTTAGTTGTGAAAAGAAGGGCAAAGACTTAAAAATTTCTACACCTTAAATTCATATTTAGGTATGGCCAGGTTTTCAAATGTGCTGCTCTTGCCACTGCTCCCAGTGAAATCACTTAACGTTACTGAAATGTGCAGTATGTCTGAAAATCAGGCTATATATAAGTGCCAAGTACAGAATGTAAGATATTATCATCACTACTCAGAATGCATATTGGGTAAGAGCCAGTAATCTTCTCTTAGGCTGAGAATGTTTGTCATTTTTGAAGGGTCTACTAGAAACTTTACTGTGATACTCAGTATGAGCAAAGATGGCAAAACCCAACACTTCTGTCTTTCTGCATTGTTTGGCCTTATTCCAGTATTTAAAATATCATCTGTACACCTTTTCCTTCAAGAATTTCTATTTTTATAATTGCTTGGTCAGCAGGCAACCAAAATCAGAGATAATGTGAGGACTGTAATTCTCAAGCTTTTCCCACTACGTTCAAAGTGATAATCATGATCTAGACCATTTTGTTTTTTTCATGCTAGTATAACATATATCAATAACATATTATAATAAAATGTCTGTAAAAATATTTAACATGCATAAGAAAAAAACAAATAGTGCATACTTTCAAGCCCATGGTGAAGCAAATTCCACTTTGCTAATCCTCTAAACTTTCATTAGACAGAGACAGGAGTTTTAAAGAGCACAATTCTTCCAACTGAATAAAGCATGAGTTTTAGCATAGGGTGAGTTATTTCTGGGATGTTACATACCTTTTCTTTCTTATTGCCTATAGGGGGTGCCTAGGCAACTATCACAGACTACATATGCAACATAAGAGCACATATTTTCTGTGGCTTTCAAGTTTGTCCAGCTTTCAGAAGGAGGTTAGAGTAGATGACCTCCAGAGGTCTTGTCACAACTAATTGTTTCTATGATTCTAAGTTTTTTGTTTCCAAGTCATGAAGGTTGCATTAACAATGTTGGCTTAACATTCCATAAGTCAGTGAGATGTACTACATCAATAAAATTAACTATTTGTTAATAGCAAACTGAATCCTCTCACCCTGCCTTCTTCAGTATGGACTTTTGCTAGAGGCTTTTTTCCATGTGTTTGGTGAAACTACTTTTGAATTTATTTTCTTAATTATTAGGTTTTGTTCCTTTGTATTATACATATGTGATTTAAGCTTCTCTGGCTTTTCATAATTTCAATGCTTTTTTCTATACTGTCTTTTCCTATTTCAGAGATATAGTCACAATCCAATCAAATAGTAGCTTGAGTGTATTTCACCCAACAGTGCCAGCTGATGGGCACCAAAATATGTAGTTGGGAGATAATGAAAAAAAAATACATGAGTTTTTCAGCAAATTTTAAAATATTAGTGCTCTTTATTCAACAGTATGATAAATGCATAGAGCTACAAAAATGCACCATTCTTCATTCCCACACCTTAGAATCCCCATTAGTCTTAAGGCTCTTATGCCCTCAGAAGATTTGTTGCTTTTACTGCAACTCATGGTATGTTAAGGCCTTAAACTACAAAGTCCTTCCAACATGGCTGGTTTTCTTAGACTGTTTCGGTCCTGCAGCTGGCTAGCCCTCTGATCCTGAGAATCTCATCTTTGGTCATCTTTTCCTGCACAAAGCATTTCTTGCTGCTTCTCTGAGCCTTCCTCAGATTATATTCCCTCCTATCAACTTTCTACTTAGTTTTTTTGTTCTATTCTTGAAATTTTTGCCTTCCCCAAATTCCAGAACTGTCTAAAGAGAAAACCAATTCTCCATAGTATAACTTCTATTTAATAAAAAATAGAAGTGTTAACATTAACAGTCTCTTTTCTCTGCAATTTACTGTGACTATGCTAGCAGCCTGGTGTAAAAAAGCATGCAAACTGTGTAGTGCCTTCCCTGACACAAGAGCTTTTCTTTCATTTTGTGGTAGAAATTTTTATAATAGCAACCAGATCTTATAAACTTAGTTAGATAGATGCCCAATTCTTCATACTTCTCACTGATGAAAAAAGTGATGTAAGATACATGGCAAATATTATCATGTACCATGCAAAATTCCAGTATTCCTATCCCATTAAAACTGTGTGCAAAAAGAAATTGTTTTCTTCTAACACAGCCACAAAGTTTCAGCAAGTTTGAATTCCTCAGTGTTCCAAGTACTCTGACAAACCCATAATGCTCCCACTCTGGAAGAGATTGATTTTGACTTCCTGTGAAAAAATTGTTTTCCATAAAAGAGGTGTCAAGGTGTATCTGGATCTACCTGGCTGGTGCTGTGTGACAGCTAAATGCTTCATTCCATTCTGTGACACAGATTAGATTCTGAGATTTTTCATCTATCCAAGCTCCAAGTTGGATTCTTGTCTTTCCCAACTAATAAAATATGATATGTAGTTTTGGACCTAGTATTGTGTTCCCTTTGGAAATATAGAACAGTGGTTGCCCTATATTATGATATGATTAAGCTTTTCCTGGAAAAGGTATCTCAAAATTAGCAGTCAAAATTGATGCTTGGTATTACTTTGCTGAAAAGGGATAGGAAACAATATTTCTTGAACTGGGGACTAAGGAAATAAAAAAACCCATTGGTTTTCTGTAAACAAAGTATTGTATTATGTCTTGGCCACTGCTGAAATGAAATGAACAGTTATGACTTTTGAGGGTGTGAGGATATTTTGTTCACTTTGAAAAGTCTCAGCATAAGGGAGATAAAGGTTGTCTAATTCTAAGTGCAATTAATAACACTATTACTTCAAATTATCAATGCTTTTTAATTTTAAGTTTGTATTTTAGAGTTCATTCTTTTAACACATAGTGTAAGCTTATGGACATCAATTTAAAAAATGTTGTTCTCTTAGTTATTTTACAGTTTCCCATTGTGTGTATTCTTTGGTTTTGGGGTTTGGTTTTGGTTTGGTTTGATTTTGGTTTAAATAGTTTTGAATTTATTTAGCGGATGCAGTCCTCACACTCCTTTCAGGCTGATTATCATCACACCTCTCTCGATTCAGTATTATCAACACCATCCCACTCATCACAATCCCGCCTGAATCAAAGGCTACTTGTTTCTTGTTGGTGGAAGCTTTGAATGAATAATTCATCTGGAAGAGCCTTCTATGTTGTACATTCCCAGAAGACAGAGCAATTCTCTTGTCAATCATAGAGGCTCTGTCAGTACTAAGTTCTATACAGTATGTGCTCCAACAGTACAGGGGGTGACAAGCAGCTGAGATTACCAACTGTGTTAATCCTGGCCATCCTTATAGCTTTTCTTTGACAGAACATTCAAATTCAAGTCTCACTCTAATACTGCACTGAAAAATCAGTGTCAAATTTCCCTCTCTGTTCTCACCAGTACAATTTGGCTGAAAGCTCTTATATATATTGCAACCAAACTCGTCGCAAGCCACAGTTACTCATCTCCAGAGGGTGACATTTCATTTTGGGTCTTGAACCCCCAGTTTTCTCATGCCTGGACAGACCCAGGACAGGAACCCTCTAGGCCTAAGCATATCCCTGTTGGCACAAGTTGCATTCAAGTGTAGTCCCTTGGAGGATGGACTCCATGTCTTTTCTCTGAAGATTAATCTTCAGAAGACTAGTCATTACTAATTGGTCATGAAGTACAACCAGAAGCATCAAGTAACTGGAAGAGAAGCTATACACTAAGGATCTTTCATTCTGAAACAAACTCAAACATAGGGAGAGATAAGATATGGCACTTCAGAGATGGAGATCACATATCATTAAACTCTGAAAGTAGAGATTTAAAAAGTACATGTTTTCTTTTTTGTTATAAAATATTTTCATTTTATTTTTAAACTGAACTTTGACAATATGACAGCTATATGGCTAATACAACAAGGAAAATTTGAGTGACTAGCATTAACTAGGTATGACTCTGTTCCCATCCACTGCTGGCATTTGTGAGTAAAAGGCTGTATCTACATTGGCAAGTAGTGCAGCATTATAGCAGCAGCTCTTTACAGCAAGGACCAAACATCCACACCATAAATGTTTTGCACAGAATTGCTTCAGATTAGCTATAGTCTCATTCTGTGAGATCAACAGTCAATAGCACTTGGAGCATATTTGGCACACTTCTGATTTGACTTTGCAGAAAAGTAACAGTTCACATAGTCCAAGACTGAAACAAAGTCAGTGGAAAGATTAGGAGATCTGTTTTAAAACCAACTTCATATTCTGAACTGAAATCATAATGTACAACACAAAGCTACTAGTTCTGACAATATGAGCCTTAAATGAAGGTACAGGATTAAAGGTAAAGAACATATCTAAGACCTCTAAAGATTAATGAGGATGGACAAACTGCTAAACTTTTTCCCCCCCCCC
>JANZLQ010000079.1:41357370-41367370 GCA_026212715.1 Elanus axillaris
CGACCTGCTCCTGCACCCAGTGCAAGCGGACAACAGCTACAAGGAGTACATGGTCCCCTTGTCCAACTGCCTCCAGAGGAATGTGGTCAGAGAGAGAGTCCGGTGCAGATCCCCACAGCAGCCTGGCAACCTCCACAGCTTGGCCACCAATGATGCCCCCTCCACTGGCAGAAGGGGGCATGTAGGGAGCCACCAAGCAGAGAGGGACGGCGCAGCTCCAGGTCCCCAAATCCTTTCTCCCAGCAGGCTCCTGCACCCAGCCCTTCTCAGGAGCAAACCCCACCAAGTACAGGGGAGCACCCACCCATCCCAGCAGCTGCAGTCTACAAGCACATCGGCAGAGCAGTGCTGCAATCTCAGTTATTTGCCTACTGTTGCATCCAATAAGCATCCAGATGCTTTCCAGGGGCTGTTTTTTTCCCAAAATCAAAGATCTACCCACTGTAGGGAATGCTTTCCAACACTGTAGTAGTGAGCTGCCCAGGACTGTTTCCTGCATACATTGCATGTGGAGAACTACCACTAGGAGTATGGTATGTGGTTGCTTTTCTGCCTTCCATCAGTGGAAAGGTACCAGCGTGGGAACCCTGTGCACAGCTTGTCCTTGGAGATCTTCAAAAGCTGTCTGGACATGGTCTGGGAAACCTTGTCTAGTGGGCTGGACAAGACGACCTTCAGAGATCCCTTCCAACCTCATCCATCCTGCAATTCTGTGGACTGAAACTCAGTATGTAGGATCATTATTTTCGTTCCTTGTCTAAAGTGTCAACCAATATAAGCTCTTGTATGGAGATATCATGACAGGCGATTCCCCTTCCATTTTTCTCTTACATCAGAAATACCTGGCTAGTATTTGCTACAAAACATTTATCTTCATCCTATCCTGAATACTAGAGATTTCTGAATCATTATAGCCAATTGGTATAGAACAACGAGATATCATTCTGAAAAAATATACCAACACCACCTAATTGGGTTGTTGAGTGCAAAATTTTTTTCGGTATGCTTAGTTGCTTGAATGCATGCTTTTCAAAACATGGTTTGAAATAGTCATAGGGATTCTGGAGAATTTGTCAGGATACATTAGTCCTGGTTTTGACACTGATGGTACTTGGCAGTGCTGTAGCTGAGTTCCAAAAATATTGACAGGATGGTTGAACTGGTGTCTGGATAGCTCTTCAAACTGAATTTGAGCCATTCTGTAAAGTATGTTGAGTGGGCATTTTACCTAAGAGCATATTTCTTTCTTGCTGTGAGAATGGTTTCTGGCTGTGTGCGTCATTGCCAAAATAAATCCTGTCGAGATGCTGGAAAGAGGAAGATCATCCTTCCCATGCAGAAGAACAGCTAACATTTGGTTGGCAACATGAAGTGAAAGGTTCACTAACTAATGCCAGAAAAAAGTGCTGAGAGAAATACAGGAAATTCCAGTGTATATCCACTTCTTTGACAACACAGAAGGATCTTGTCATAGGTTTTTGGTCTAGTTTAATTTTATTTTTAGGTGTGCTTCCTTGTTTGGCAAATTACTTTGGAGGTATATTTCTTGGAGGGTTTTTTATTTGTTTGCCCTTGATCTATGGACGTTTACTGTCTTCCAAGGAAGCATTTCATTTTAGACTTCATGATATTAAATCAGACTCGAGATCAGACATTTTCTGAAAGGGACAAGTCTGTGGATAAACAGCTATGAGACTATAACATAGGTGTTTTATGCACACACTCCTTCTTTTTCCATTTTTACCTGCTTATACCAAGACTTTATTTTCATTTTAAAATCCTCCAGTCTTAATCTTTTCCACAGTAACTTTGGGCCTTGACATTGGTTGAAAATATGTTAGTATTATCATGTCTTCTGATTTAAAATGACAATAATATGATAATATTTTCTGAAAATTTAAAGGAAAAAAATCAGTGTGCAATGGTCCTACTAATATGAAGAAATAATATTTTTTCATCAGCTTGCATATGCTAGGAACTGAATGTAGCTTCATTTGTCAAATGGCTTCTGAAGTTAAGTAACTGAAGCCACAAGACATTTTATGCTACAGCACATGTGAGACTAAGGTCTCAACATCATTTTCCATTTTGGAATTTTCACTTTGGAGCAATTAAAGAGATTGGAATATATTACAGGTTGTACGTTTGGGGTGCAGCTGGTCCATGGAGCAAGAAAAGGATATTTATCTCTTCCATACGTCTTGTAAGAAAAATCTTACACTTCTTCACTTACTGCTCTTCTGGAAAGTTGATCATATTACCAGTCCTTGGTAATGCCAACTGTTTTGTTCTGTAAAAAGGCAATGGTTACTAACGTTTCCCACAATCATTCAAACCTTTCCTGCCTCCTCTACATGAAGCCACACTGCAATGATACTTTCTTTTCATCCAGATAAAATTATTAGTTCTTATCATTCTTGAGTTCAAGCTAAACAAATAGTTTCATATTTAAAAGGCTTCTTCAGAGGAAATATTCCTGCTTAACTTTTTTTTTGGTTGGTTGGTTTTTTTTATGTAAGTTTTATTTTCCAGACAATATACTCTGTAAAAAGTTTTTGACTATCAAAACCATGATCAACAATTCAGAAAGTAATAAGTAATTCATATAAAGGGTACCTACTGACATCAGTAAAATGCTGCCTTTGAAAAGGTATTGAGCAATAGAATTTTTCAAAATTTCTGGAATAGTAATGAGACAGGTTTTTTCCACAATTTCCAAACCAAAAGTATATGCATGCACACTATGTAGTGCATGAGCTGACGTCTGTCCTTCCAGAAGGACGTCTGTCCTTCCAGACCTTCTGTGTATATGCTAAACAGATATTTCGCATACACACACTTGCATACACTGAAATACATACACAGAGTAATTCCAAGATTTATGGCATGTATCAGTTTGATTGCATAGTATACATGCTTTCAATGAAAAGAAAGTGTATTGGATTTGCATTGCAAGGTTTTGGTAGTGGGAGGTCTACAGGCATGGCTTCTGTGAGAACCTTCTAGGAGCTTCCCCCCATGTTCAATAAAGCTCCAAATGGCTCCAAGACACACCTGCTGCTGCCCAAGGCCAAGCCCATCAGCAACAGTGGTAGTGCTTTAGTGATAACATATTTAAGAAGTGGGTGGGAAAACCTGCACAACTGCAACTGGAGAGAGGAGTGAGAACATGTAAGAGAAACAACTCTGCAGACACCAGGGTCAATGGAGAAGGAGGGGAGGAGGTGCTCCAGGTGCCAGAGCAGAGATTCCCCTGCAGCCCGTGGGGAAGACCATGGTGAGGCAGGCTGTCCCCCTGCAGCCCAGGGAGGTCCACGGTGGAGCAGATCTCCACCTGCAGCCCGTGAACAACCCCATGCTGGAGCAGGTGGGTGCCCAGAGGAGGCTGTGACCCCGTGGGAAGCCCACGCTGGAGCAGGGTCCTGGCAGGACCTGCATATCTATGGAGAGAGGAGCCCACGGATCAAGTTTTCTGGCAGGACTTGTGACCTCGTGGGAGACCCATGCTGGAACACTTTGTGCTCCTGAAGGACTGCACGCTGTGGAAGGGACCCATGCTGGAGCAGTTCATGGAGAACTGTTTCCCATGGGAGCCACCCCATACTGGATCAGGGTAAGAGTGTAAGAAGTCCTGCCCCTGAAGAGGATGAAATGGCTGAGACAACATGTGATGAACTGTCCGCAACCCCCATTCCCCATGCCCCTGCACCACTAAGGCAGGGAAACAGAGAAAATCAGGAGTGAAGTAGAGCCCAGAAAGAAAGGAGGGGTGGGGGAAAGGTGTTTTAAGATTTAGTTTTTATTTCTCATTATCCTACTCTGATATGATTGGTAAAAAATTAAATTAGTTTTCCCGAAGTCAAGCCTGTTTTGCCTGTGACAGTAATTGGTGAATGATCTCTCCCTGTCCTTATCTTAACTCATGAGACTTTTGTTATATTTTTCTCCCCTGTCCTGCTGAGGAGGGGAGTGATAGAGCCATTTTAGTGTGCACCTGGCATCCAGACTAGGCTGACCCAACACAGAAAGTAAGATCTTTATAGTAAGTACAGTATGGACAATATTTGTATTGGGAACAAAAATGCATTAAAGTGTGAATGGAGTCCTTATGTGTGCATACGTGTGATGGGAAGAAAGTGCGTCAGACTAAAAGAACATTTCCTCCGTGCTGAACATCTGAAAAAAAGAGATGGCTAGTCTTGGATTTTATTTCTCCAAATAGTTGATGTATGAAGGTACAGTAGCATAAAGGCCTCAGACCCTGTCATTGTTCTTCAGCTATAGGCTGTAATAGAGCTGCTTAGATATATGAACTTTCTTCATTTTAGCATAGCATCTCTATACATGAGTCAACTGAAACTAACTAAAAATGTCTAATGTCTAACTAAAAGGCTAATGTCCTGGAAATAAAGTCACACCAGCAGTGAGAATTGAATCCAGGCGTCAGGCTGGATAACATTGTTTCTCCACCTCTTCAGCTGCACAAAAGCAGGTTTTAGCTGTACATAAAGATCTGAACACATCCACTTTTTAATTTCATTTAAAGATTCTTCTCTATCCTGTTGAAGGATAAGCAATTAAATAATGAAAGTAGCGTTATTTAAAAGTGCACACTCTTCTTCCTAACATGGGCACAGATTAGGTCAGGCATTTCCAACATTATTCACTTCTGGGCATTACAGCTTTTAGGAAACTTGTTCCCATCTCTCATATTCTTACTCTCAATATGAAACATATCAAAACTACATTAAAGAACCTGCAATTTATATTCATGAGATAGGAGGTGACCTTTTCACTCATGAGTGGTGTAGTCATATGGAGTGGCTAATGAGAGAACCCCTACTGAGAGCGGATAAATTTCAAACCTTCTGAATAATTATTAGAAATTTTATTGTATTTATAAACCTCCCTCATTTCAAACTGCCCCTTGATTTATAAAGCCATCTTACTCTTGTAAGCAATAATGGTAGTCTCAACCAGTGCCAAAGACTGATGAATTGTCCATGTAGGGGCTTCTCTTCCTGGTGCTGAATACCGGAGAAATGCAATGAAGAGAGAAAAAACAGAACTGTAGGGAAAAAGAGAGGACAAAGGAGGATGAAAGATGACTGGGAAGGAATGAGGGAGGAAACATCTGTACTGCACTTCACTGATGATGATCTTTGCACAGTTTATGACACAGAGGCAATGGGAACAGTGAGGTAATCATTTTACTTGCCAGTCATCTGCAGAGACTATTTCAAATTGATGGGTGAAATTCTGGCTCCATCGAATTGAGTGACAAAACTCCTGTTGATTTAAATGAAGGCCAGGATTTCTATGGATTCCCAGAGGAGGGGCAGATGGGCAGAGTGGCAGCTATGTTGTCTCCATGACTGTGTCAGGCTTCATCAGGATCTTAAAAGCTTTTTGTCAGCTTAGTTTCCAGAAACCTACGAGGTGTTTGAGCACCCCTTAATGCTGCAGATAACATAGATACTTTCTCAAAAATAGTAAAAAAAAGTACAGTCTTAGAGTACCTCACCCTTGTTTGGAACAGCTGTAAATAATAAAAACTGTCCTAAAACTAGTGCATGGGTGTATGTATGCATGCATTTTAAGTATATTTATGTATTTTTTTTCATTTTCCCTTTCCTTCAACCTTACTCTGCACAAGAAATCACCTTAGGAGCACGTGACAGCTAAAATATATCATCAATTATAGTCACCAAACTAGAGAAAGTCCTCCTGTCATGGCAGCAAGAAATTTGGATCTTGGAGGCAAGAGGAGTTGTTTCAAAACATCTGAGGTGCACAGGTACAGCTTTCACAGAATAAACATTTTTCCTGACTAACAAGCAATCCATGGGCACACAAGCTGGGTAGGGCGGACTTGGTAGGCTGCAGTGCAACGCACTTACAGAAGCAATCTTATTTGCAGAGGATTTTAACAGGAGCAGGCCATGACAGTGGGCATGGTAGGTGCAGAACAACATTCGCTAGAGGAAGTGGTTACTTGCCTGTGTCTAACCATGGTATTGGATGTGCTGTAAGAAAGAGAATCTTGAAGGACAATTAATCTGGAAGGAAATGAAAACCCAACGATAGTCTTCCCATAAGCTGTTATTGTATTGGGGGGGGGAGGTATTCATAACTGAAATACTAAGCTGGTAATAATACAGAGAGGGGATCATTTGATATGCTAATTTAGTAACCCAACAAGAATCTCTACTTACTCAACAGCTTCTGGGACGCACTCCTCACTACCTTCAAACTATGAAGAGCTACCTACTCCGTGACATTGAGAGTCTACCCTACACACACCTCTTGCAGCCACTATTGCGAAGCAGTGGGGACAGATGGTGTGTCAAGTCAGCTTAAGAGTAAAAGTAGACCAAATGACAAAAAAAAAAAAATTGTTTTCTATGGCATGAGAGGTGGGAAAGGAGCAAGGGATGATTGGCGATAGTCTTTGCAATTGAGAAAACCTCAACAAGTTTCTTATTTTTAATCAAACCAGAGCACACCTATTTACAATTAAGGATAAAACCTAACTTAAAGAATATGACTTTCCTGTCATACAGTCTGGAAACCATACTACTAAAATATTTTTTTATATCTTATATTGGTAACTGCAGTCAGTAGATACTAAACAGAGTATATTCATATTTATGTGAGTATGCTACAATGGAAAAAGTTAGCCTCAGAAATATGAGTGAATCATATGTAGTCATTTATAAAGTTTGAGTAAGTGAATAATTTCAACTAGACTATAAGAATTTCTGTGTGTGTGTGTGTGTGTGTACTATTATGTGCACAAACACAAATAACTGTATGCATATTTGTATATGTATATATAAAAGATCCTAATACTACTAAATAACTGAGTTCAGTGTGCCCACAATATATAAACACACAAACACACACCTATGTGCAACCATACACCACCACCACCACCCCCCACCAAGATATCTTGAGCATATGGTAACTACACAAAATATCATTTTGGTTGAATTCCACTAAAGAATATAGCAGCTGATAAAGCCCAATTTTATTTAATGGAGAAAATAGAAATCAGATAAAATCTCAGTTAGAATCTTACTTAGTCTAATTGAATTAATTATCCGTACATGGATCAACAGAAAAGAACAAAAATAGGATCAAGATGCTTATTGGCTGCTATTTCTGTTTTGAAAGGATACTGGCAATACATTTTTAAGAGATAGGGAGTTTAAGTGAATCGAAAACTTATGGATGGGTGAGTTAAGATTAGACACTATACAAAAATATGCCATGATATAATGATACAGTTTCACCTTTCTTGGTCTTTAGAAAACAGAAAAGCCTTCTGAAGAAAATAAATCTGAATAACAACAAATTATTTTCATTGTTTCAGGCTGATTTAATTATCTGATTTATCTCATTTCTTTCTAGGCTTATATTCTGTGGACTTGAGATCTGAGTTGTAACTTCCTAATTTCTCACGCTCATTTTTCATGTTCATGGACAACATCTTTTGCCTTGGATGTTTGTACTGCATGTATGAGCATACTGTGTTTTGGAGATGGGACCTGTTTGGCTTAAGGGAAAAAAGGTCTTTTAAACTGAATGAATATTCATACACAAAATATTCTTTTAGCTAGTCAACTACAGACAAGGCCAAAATTATCCCCATTTGTGCCAGACATTTATTGGTTCTAATTAGCATAGTGCCATGTAATGGTAATGCTTAACTGTTTTTATCAACAATGCATTTTTTCCTTTTTTTTTTTTTTTCTTCACATGAATCAGTTTGTTACTGCAAGGATGTCAGTCTGGTTTGCAAAGAAAAATCTCCAAGATTTTTTTATAAATGTTTTGGGAAAATTAGTAATTAGCATCAACTGAACTGGTTTTCTGAAAATCCAACAGATATTAGGATTTTCAGAAATACAAAGTAGGCAGAATATATTTCATTATGATTCTCAAAAAAAGTGAAATTACCTGTTCTAAAAATTAGTGGCAACTTGGGTTTTTTTTCTTCCACTCCCCTAGCAGTCTTGAAATTACTGTATTCAATCTAAGTTAAATATACAGCTGAAGACCTTAAGTCACATTTATGGAAGACAAAGCAAAGATCAGAGAACATCAGGAAGCATCTCTCTAGTCCTGCTGTGCAGTCTGGACATTAGATGCTCTGTTCCTCCCACACATACATTTAATATTCTCAGTTCTTAATTCAATAACAATGAAATAGCAGTTATTGTTTTTATATGAGTAGATGATATTTCATTTATGGCATCAACAACATGTGAATGAGGGTGGTAGAGGATGTTAATCAATTTGTATATTATTAACACAGTTGTTATATCTAAACTTGTTTACTTCTTTATGGAACTTACACAATCATGAAGTTTTTGATGCCTAGTACAGCGAACAACACTCTGTCTCTATCTATTATTAAATATGTTGATTAGGTACCTGTCCAACATTAACTACCCAGAGGTACAATGTTCATACAATGTCCATTCAGTGCAGTTAAAATAAACTTACACTTAAATAATTCTTGAATTGCAAGGGCAAATATTATGAAGGGCAAATAACATTATAGACTTAAGATTAATTGCATAACCTTGATTTGGCACTTTTTGCAGATGTGCCGTGGTACAAATTTAATATAAACTGACACTACTTCTATCCTCCACAGTTTCTTATTTCACTCCACAAATGGACACTATAGTAGAAAGAGTAGAACTTAACACCAGTCATCTACTACCAATGCTTATTACAACACATGTACAAACCATTGCTGTTATAAGAGGGAAAGGCTAAAAATCAAGAACATGATTTCTGTTTACTTCTTCACATGCAGAATGACCTTGTGGAAGTCATTTAATTCTATTGTGCTCTGATTTCTCTATCTGTAAAGTAAAAGAGTGGTACAGCTCACTAATATTTTTAAGTACTTTAAGATCCTCATACTAAAGCAACCACAGAAGTGATTTATTACTCTTTTGTGATGTAACAGCTGAAAGTCAAAACCCATAAGCTGTTCCCACATGATGGTTATTAATCCATGACTCTAGCAAAAACGCAAAAGCCTCTGTCTTAGGGATGTGAGAAGCACAACTGGATTTCACTCCCCTTCAACCCAGTAAAAGATCTGCCTCTCACTTCACATGACTTGAATCAGACCAGCAAAGCTCAGTAAAATCAGTTAAGCATGGAAAGAATACTTGTCCTATGTGGATCAGGGTCATACTTTACAGCTACCCAAACAACCCAAATGCCCATCAGTCACTGGAGGCACTAAGAGGTCTAGCTACATTCCAGTAAGTGGTGCCAAGAGCCCTGTGTGAAAATTCCTCCAGAAGAGCTAGTGCAGTTGCAACCCTAAGAGCTAGACTGGAACAAAAACTAGATTGTTCATTTTTTAACATCTTAATTTAGCAAAACTCCTTAGTTTCAATTAGAGCTAGATATGCTTAGACTTTGTGGGTAGGGGGTGGGAGGGGAAGTCTAATTAAAATAAGTTTGCCAGGCTCCTAAGAGAGGATCCTCAGACATATGTCATTCGGGTCAATGGGAAAAAGAGGAACTGAAGCAGCCAGCAGACCCACCATGGAACGCATTCATCTGGATGAGTCTAAGCCTAATCATGTAGACCCCTGAACCTGCTTCAGTTACACAGACCCCAGAAGTGAAGCAAAGGGCACCTGGGGCACAGATAGATCTGTGCGGTGTCTGCTCCCCATTCTGCGTATGTTCCTGCCCAGTTCAGCACAAGCTGACCTGCTATATTTAACAGAAAGAAGAAGAAAAAAAAAAAAAAGGTAGCATTTCAGAGGGCAAATGAAGTCGTAGTTCTATCCCAGAGAATGGAGCAGGGACATCGTGCCCTCCTTTCCCAGCACTAGCACTGGAGACACTCCTGCATGATACCACACAACACCCCCTCCTCTATATGGACACCCACTCACTGAAAGGAACAGAAAACACTCTCAGCTTTTACCACTCCCCCACTTTGCACTGGTTAAGGATA
>JANZLQ010000079.1:41387183-41423320 GCA_026212715.1 Elanus axillaris
TCTCATGCCCAGCCAGCGAGAAGGCTGGAGGGGCACAAGAAGTTGGCAGGGGACACAGCCAGGGCAGCTGACCCAAACTGGCCAACGAGGAATATTCCATACCTGCCCAGTATATAAACTGGGGGGAGTTGACCTGAGGGACAGATGTCTGCTCAGGTACTAACTGGGCATCTGTCCGTGAGTAGTAAGCAATTGCACTGTGCATCAATTGTTTTGTGTATTCCAATTCTTTTCTTATTATTATTATTGTTATTTTATTATTATTATTACTATTATTATTATTTTCTTCCTTTCTGTCCTATTAAACTGTCTTTGTCTTGACCCACGTGTCTGACTTTTTTTCCCCCAATTCTCTCCTCCATACCACTGGGTGGGGGGGAGGTGAGCGAGTGACTGTGTGGTGCTTAGCTGCTGGCTGAGGTTAAATCATGACAGGGAATATATATTCCAAATTGTATAAGTGATATAAGTGATTTTAAGCATTTTGGAAGCTTTTCTATCTAAACTTGTTGAGGTTATCCCTTAAAGTGTCACTGGAAAACAAGATGTCAATCACAATGTCTTAACTGATGTGAAACTCTAATTGTCCCCATAAATAGTGGTCAGTAACACAGTATTTAAAGACAGGTTTCAACTATAATTGCTTGATGACATGGAAGACAAATTTTACAACACTCATGATTTCCTCTAATATCTGAAGATTGTTCATGTGCTTCAGCATGATTCTACATGAATATGTAGAACCACCTTGAAGTGTGTGTTGCCTTTGTATAGTATGTTATCTTGAAGACGGTTACATGCATGTCACATTTAGTAAGTCATATACTCACCAAGGTAGCGCGTTAATTAATCTAGTAGTGACAAGGCTTTGAGTCTGAACATCAAATATATCTACAACACTTATTAACTATCATTTGTTCTCCTATAGTGATTTTGAAAAGTCAGCATACTTGTAAAAAATCAACTAGTTCAGGAGCATTTTCCAAATGACAAAACCAAACACCTTCCTATATAATCACATTTTTAGGTAAAGGGAGTTCTTTTGGAACATAACCACTAATAATGACTACAAAAACATAATTTTGAGTTTAAAAAGAAGAAAATACCATTCCAAGGATTACATAAGATGTGTTAGTATTTTCTTAGGAATAAAAGAACAACCAATGTATTGGAAATAGAACATCCTTGAGAAGCTATGGCCTATCGTACCATGCATGTATCAGCTTCCTTTCTTTATCACAAGACTTACTAATCATGCTGATTACACATGTGTGAAATACTGTCTTATGACTGAATGTGGAGCACTTAAAAGTTAGCATAGAGAAGAATAACAGAAATAGCAGTTGCAAACCTCACATGTAGGAGTCGTCAGATAAGCAAGGTTATCCTGTGATAACAAAGTGACTAAATGTGTGTACAGACAATTAGGAGATCAAGCTCATTAAGATTTTTGTTAGGTGCCACCAAATACTAGGTGCATCCTGGACAGGAAGAGGTGGAAGACATTAGCTAAAAAGGTTTTGGTTTGGGTTTTTATATTGTCTTAAATTCTGTGTGTGTCAAGCAATCCCTTCTATTAAGTCCATTTGGAAAGCAAGCTACATGAAAACAAGTAAAGTTCTTGATTTCCAATACAGATCCCCAGAAAGGTGGAAACCAATGAACTTGAAACATCACTGTATTTCTAAGCAAAATGTTTCTCCATATACTTCATGCTCCTCAGTTTGTTTGCACTAAACATGAGGCAAAAAAACCCAGATAAGTATATAAGAAGTAATTTTATTAGGCATTCTAATTATACAACAAAATAGAATATGACGTCCATAGGACCATCAGTAATTACAGCTTCTGCCCTTATAGCTAGTTTAATTTTGGTTTGAAATCATGACTTAATGGAATAATACATGTACTATAAAATTTATTCCATCTCTACATCTTACAGCTGCCTTACTCTTAATCATGAACTCTCACAGAAGCTTTTTGTCTTTCCACTCTACTTTTCCCTCACATTTTCTGCAATCACTTCTTAGACTTCTTTGGTGACTTGGAAGGCTGCTCCTCTTACTGCTCTAATGATTGCTCTTTTACAGTGTTTCAGAGATTTAGTCTACTGCTCCAGTGATTTTTTTTCCCCTTTAGCATCACTACTCTGGCTTTACCTTTTGGTCTAGCATCAGCAATTGCTTGAAATGTGTGTGGTAGCACACCACTGAACTATGAGATTTGCTTTACCTGGCTCGTCAGGCAATGAGTGATATTTTGTCAATCAGAGGACCTGAATTTCTCGATGTTCCAGGTTATAACAAGCAGCAGCCTGTACAGTGCATGGATACGTGTATTATGTGGAATGGAAATGCTCATTGCTTTTTTCAAACATTTATCTCATCCAGCTGAAACTTCCTTACCTGCACAAGTAAACATAAAAATTAAAAGGGAGAGAAGGGGTTGGGAAGGCTTCACCCAGTGTACCACAAGAGGTTTTTGTTTGCAAAAATTTCATTGTAGTGTAACTACATAGTTCCTAGAATTCCTTATAATTGAATTATCACATCTCTTATTTGTAGTCAAGATGGGGCAGAGGGAGGGAGGCGCAGCTTTGTTTTATGATTCTCCAACCATTCACTAGAGCCTATATATCATAACTCAGTTATAAGCAAGAACCACAGAATTTATATCACAAACATTTATTTTAGAGGGTTATACATTCTCCATAAATATTTGCTCTGGGTCAAACTTAGAGTGTTCTATTTAATTATTTTTCTTCAGTAATTGCCACATAAATTCATCCTGAATGGGAGCCTTAGGGAAAAAAAAATTGGTTACCTCTTTTCCTGTATTTTGAAAAGACATTTAAGATATCTTTCCTCATAATTAAATTATCCCCTTTTACTTTTCCATACTCTGTAAGTCCTTCTAATCCTATTCGTAGAGTAAGCTGAAAGAGCAGTTAGTGACAATGTTCTTCCCCTTTGAGAGAGAAGCAGATTACATTTGAGGCTATTCTGGTTTTTAGTAGTTCAAATTAGACTTCTCAGTCTTATGTAAAAGAACAAAAAGATCCTTTCAACAGCATTTCACATAAAATTTTTTTATTTGGTTCTTGTGGTCATTTCAAAACAAGAACTCTGAATGCAGTAAGTGTTCCCCAACCCTTAGAGACTCATTAATGTATTATAACTATCTCAGTAAGATTCTTACTATGCACTCTAGTAAAACAAAGGCAGAAGACATAAATTCTCATCAGTATTTCTAATGTTAATTCATAAACAGAAATGCATTCTTAGGGACATAAATCCTATTCTGTGAGCAGAAATGAAACAGAGAAGAAGGAAAAAGGAATTAAAATTGTCTGCACATCTGTGTAAGTATTACACAAGTTTAAAGGCAGTATTATATTAGAAGAGCAACAGCAAATCATCAGCTTTACCATGTTTTCCTAAAATTTGAAACACTATCTCTCATTCATTTCTAAGAATAATCTCAAAATTATAGGCAAAGTAAACAGAAAGAAAAAGGACTGCCTTGCCCTTACATCCAACTGTAATTTAATCAAAGCTATCACTCATGATGCACTTGTCTTCCCTATGGTTGTCTACAAGCAGCACTCCATCCTACAGCACTCTTACTCCCACTTTTCTGTTTTCTCACCCCTTTTCTCCACAGGTGTAGAACAAGAAACACTGCACTCTCATGACAATCTTAATTCCTAAATTTGATCTGTATGTCAGAGGATGTTCAGCTTTTTCGTAGATTCACACACTGTCCTGTTTTTACTCTGTGCTGTCCTCTGGTAACCTGTTGAGCTGTTCATACTTTAAAAACAAAACAAAACAATAATGTGTTGGCAAACTGGAAAGAATTAAAAGAAACAGAAGATAGGGATGAACAGAAATTTTGTCTCACAAAAAAAGACTGGAGAAGCTCAATCAATTTAAGTTCATTATCAGCAGAAGTGACAATCCAGCTCTAAGTAATCAATGAGAAAAAATATCAATTGTTTTAAAAAACATGGCTGCCAAAGGCATAACAGGAAGTGAAAACTGGAAGACAAAACTGCTATAGAGGTAGCATTTCTGTAGTGGATGTAATTAAACAGCAGAATATTTTACATTCTTTGTCAGCTGACATCTTTATATTAAGCCTTGAAGCCTCTTCTAAAAGTCATGCTCTGGTCCAACAGGAAATTACAAACTTTAAGCAGAAACCACTTGAGAAAATTCTGCAGTTTATCACTATAGCATCTTCTGGCCTTGAAATCTATTGCTTTACTTGCCATCTACTTCCCTTAACCATATTATGTTGCTATGCTTGGGACAGCTGAACAATAGCTTTTATGAAAAGATAATATTAGCAATGTATTAGAAGCATTACATGTAGTTGGATATAACCACAGGGAAAAGGAAAGGAGTTAGCATTAGCTTGAACAAATACCATAGAGAGCATAAACAGGATGCCCTCAGGTGTTACAATAGTCCATGTGCAGTGAGTATGACTGCGCAGTGTTTAGGAGAAATGACAGGGGATATAGATAGAGATGCTTGAGATTTGTATTTAGACCATCTCATACTATGCATGCTTAATACAGAGAGGCACACAGCCCTCAACAGTTTCTGCAGTATATGTATCTCACAAGTAGAAAACAAACGTCATGAGAAACTTTGTTTTCCAAACTCAGTTTCCTTTGACCACTGACAATGAAGACCTATCTTCACATAAATTTTAAAAAAGAAAAGGAAAATCCCTTAATATCCTTGCATGAACAGTAATTCTGTATATTTCTCTGATTTATTTTATTACATTTCTCTTCCTCGTATAACATTCGTCCTTTGATTCCCTTAAGCATTCAATACAGCCCAAGAAAAACAAATAAAGATGAATACTAAAAGAAAGAAGATGAAGACCAGACTAAGCGTGGCCTTGGTTTGTGGTTTAATGAACTTATGAAGAGGATAATTGTCTATTTCATCTGGGGTCTGTTGCCTTTATGTTATATTTAAATTAATTACATATGGAAATATTGGCACTCCAAGACAACTGTGATTTTCCTAGCACAAAGCTTAATAGAAACTCAAGTTTTATTAGTACAAACATGGAAACAGACTTTTTACAGCTTTTCCTCATTTTTACCTGTCGTGGTTTAACCCCAGCCAGCAACTAAACACTACGCAGCCGCTCACTCACTCCCCGCCACGACCGGTGGGATGGGGGAGAAAATCGGGAAAAGAAGTAAAACTTGTGGGTTGAGATAAGAATGGTTTAAGAGAATGGAAAAGAATACACTAATGATGATAATGATGACACTAATAAAATGACAACGGTAATAATAAAAAGGATTGGAATGTATGAATGGCGCACAGTGCAAAATCACCACTCGCTGATCAACACCCAGTTAGTCCGCAAGTGGCAATTCCCCACCCCCACTCCCCCCAGTTATATACTAGATGTGAAGTCCTATGGTATGGAATATCCCAAGCTGGCCAGTTTGGGTCAGCTGCCCTGGCTGTGTCCTGTCCCAACTTCTCGTGCCCCTCCAGCTTTCTCGCTGGCTGGGCATAAGAAGCTGAAAAATCCTTGACTTAGTATAAACATGACTTAGCAGCAACTGAAAACATCAGAGTGTTATCAACATTATTCTCATACTGAACTCAAAACACAGCACTGTACCAGCTACTAGGAAGACACTTAGCTCTATCCCAGCTGAAACCAGGACATTACCCCAAATATTGGCCACACAAAAAAAAAAAAAAGATCATAATTCAGTTTTGATGAGACAAGAAGAAGCCTACAGAGAAGCTATTTGAATGCCAAGTTTCAAAAAATATGCACTTTAGTCATTCCTATAATATATTAAAACACGCAAAAGAGGAACAGTCATTCAAAATTTTGTTTGCTTAACCAAATGAATGTTAGCATTATTTTGTACCTTACACTGCCATTTTTTTTTTTTTTTTGCTTTTCATTTCTTAAGAATGTATTTTGTCTGAACTTGAATCAGGACCTACCACATTCATTGATGCAGTTACACCAGAATAGAAAAAATTTAAAAATTATAATAATAAAATAAATTAAATCAAATCACAGATAAGGAAAGGTAGAATTTGGGAGGGAGATTCCTGTCCCAATTCCAAACAGAAAAGTTAGCATAAACCCACCTTTCCCTGTCTGAATTGGATTTTTCTTTAATAAGAGTGGCTATAAAATACTTACCATTTTACCTATTCTTACTCTTCAAAGGAATGATAACATTACAAGACACATAAGTAAATTTCAAAAAATTGGGAGATAAGCTTTTCTGATAAAAATGAAATACAGGTTAGCACATGCATCAGCTGGTATATTTAATATATAGTTTTGTGGCTGTGGTCTTTGAAAATTTGATGGGGAGGTGGTGTAAACTTTAACAGGCTAGTCATGCATTCTGACTGTAAGAAAAGGACAATCAAAAGTTGTCCCTGCCCTTGAGTTGATTGCTAATTCTAGAATTGACATAATTCAAGGTGAAATACCTAGAGAGTGCCTGTTAACTATCTTTAATACCAGTATCTTTAACTCACCGAAATGCCATGCTTCAAATGGAATTTATAAAAGTAGGAAATGTTAGAACTCTTTTTTTTTTTCCCTTCTCTAGAAACAGGACATTTTAGAAATACTTCGGGAAAGATACCACTGTCAAGAATTTCTTCTACATGCAAAACTCTATCACTACACTTTAACTTCAATTAAGCCTTAAAAATAGACTATAAGCACTGAGAAGTGTGCTTTGTGCAAGCAAGTCAAACTCTTAAGCATGGGTGCACACGTGTATGGCTTTGTAAAGGTTTGTTCCTCCTTATTTTTTGTCTAATCAATCTCTCTTTTTTTAGCAGGAAAATGAACTTACCACATATTCTACAATTAACTCTTTTCAGTCTTTCAATTAGGTAATGACACTGCATAGGTATGTCCTCTATTGTAATACAAAAAGAGCAAAGTTTTTGGTTTAGTATAGACTGACCAAGAATTCTTAGCATAGAGATATTAACAAAGAATGAAATTATTGAATAGTGTGATATGCAATAACAATTTTCAAGGGAGCAAACATATAGTATGCTGATAGCATGCAAGCAAGTGAAGAACATTTTTATGTATCATTTCTGGCAGTATTTATATGTTTATGTTACTTTCAATGAAACTCTGGTTGAAAAACTGAGACAGGAAGTTCATTAACTGGAGAAGATGCTTACTTATTCTATGATTTTCTAGGATATTTTGTTATTTTCACTTATGCTAATTACTACTAGCAAATAGGCATTCATTAATTCTCTCTTGCCGCTCTGCCCCAAATTTGACATTTAAAAAAAATCAGTGGTTGTCCCTGAAAATAAGGTCTTCAAAGGGTCCAGAACAAACAAGGTAAGATGCTCCTAAAATTTCATCATTTGTTTAGGAGATAAAAAGCCTCATTTTCCATGAAGTACCTCAAATTTTGAATATACTGGCCTATTCTTAAGAAAATGATCTTAACATAGTAAGTATAGTAAGTTGGAAGATAGACTGTTATGAATACCGTATGTAGTTGCTATTAATAAATACAATTTGCATCATCTTTTTTAATACGATGACCCATCAAAAACAATTGGAAACCTCTATACATAAATAATTTTGTAACAAATCATCACAAATATGTCAATTTAACACCATCTGCCATTGAAACCATTTTACATTAATTGTAAATTATTTATTGCTTTTAAATATAGCATTTAAATTCAAACACTTCAGAAATATATACCTATAGATTGTAAAGCCATTTTGTATGGTCACTTTCTATAAAAGAAAGCAGCACAGGCAGCTCTTTTACTCATAATGCATACAGTGCAATTATGCTGAAATACATGCCATACAAAATAAGACTTTTTTTCTTAATCTGTGTTCTTTTAATTACATTTATTGAAGTAGTATTTGCTAATACACAGCACTATGAGAGTTTCTTATAAATGGAATAAAAGGCAAGAATATTTTTTAATTGGACATTTTGCGACACTGGTGAAAACTGCTGCAGCAAATTGACATTACCATTAAGAAGGCCTGACTCTTATTTACAGTATTTAGTAATTAACTAGTCTTTCATAATTTCAAATTAAAACATACATACAAAACCTGTGTAAGGAAATCTCTTCAGCAACTTTGAGATAAATTGTTCTAACTACACTGCCCTAAAGTAGTTACATCATCTTTTGAATCACTTGCAGAGCTGTCCATTTCCTTTTTCAAATGTGAAACTGAAATGTTTTGCACATTTCACTGCCATCTTGCACACTAAGATGACAGAGACTTTCCTTCTCTTTACTACATGATGACAATCTACAGCTGATATTAATCTTCACTTGTGCATTCGAAAGTATGTAATTCCTGTGTAAGCATTTGATTGCAACTGCTGTCAACCAAATCATATTTTTTAAAAAATATTTACCTCATAACGTCCTGACTGCTTTGCTCAACTGTGCCTTCCACCCTATTCTCCCCAAAAGCCATCTTGTCACCAGTTTTTGTGGCTCTGTTGCATTTAAAGCACAAAAGAAGAGCACAAAATACCTGGGCACTACTACTTCTGCATCCTTGTTCAGTGGATATATATACTGCTACTATGAGGAACGTGCTGCTTTATTTCAAAGTACAAGGCACATAGTATAAACTAAACAGCTCTTGAGAACGGTGATCCATAAGCAGAACATACAACAGGCTAACTTTGATATGTAATTTATGCTCATTTATTCCAAATTACCTTTGTAACTCAATCATTCTACCACTCATGAATTATGGAGTCATTAAAGATTATGTAAATAAAATATTTTTACATGCTACTGTTATATATGGATTCAAATGGCAACATTGGATTTAAATAGCAATGTCTGGATTCAAATTTCAACAATTACATTGCTCATTAATTTCTTTGAACATGATTTCTACAAGGGAAACTTACAAATCTCAGATCATAGTTTGCAACTTAATCATTGCTCCTTCCCACCCTGCTCATTCAAGCAAGATTTTAGAAATTGGAATCTATCAACATGCATGTGCTCAGATGTGTGCAGAGGTCCACTCATATGAGTGTAAATTTACTTTTAAAATGGAAAAAAAAGACCTTTCAAGCCTTTAGACTGCATCATTTTTGTCTCCCCAGAATTTACAATCCTGACAGTAGGAGATCCATGAGTCCTCTATAAGGGATAGATGAGAGGTTTCTTTCTTGATCTGCCCTTAGAGCTTTTGTATTTCAAGATTATGGTGCTCAATACCTAAAACAACACATGTTTCAGCTACTAAAAACATATCTGTGTTGCTTAAAGTCTGGGTATTTTTTAATCTTAAAACAAGTGTGCTCAGTGGTTTTTCGTCCGACTTCTAGCTTGCATGTGTCCATGGAAATAATCATCTGTGCTGCAGTGAGTGATAGCAGAAAGTAAACACTTATAAATCCATTTGCTTAGCTGAATTACATCCAGATTGTCTGAGAAACAGTAAAAGGACTTCTTCTTTGTATTTATGATCCTATTTCCTGTTATTGTGCACATGCATCTAGATGGTTCTATGATGATTGTAGAAAAGGACCTTGAACAGTTTGTACTGCTTTTATTATGTGAGAGAAGCAATTTATTATAACAAGAGTCCTTCAAGAGTTGCTCTAGGTCTTGTTTTATTGATCAATATATGAATGAGCTTGATTTATATGGAGAGACCATGTCTTTTTAAGGTTAACCCTCAAAGCTCATTCCATTGCTATCCCTAAGAAGATATACAAGGTCATGCAGTTGAGTACTACAAAATTAATTTACAATACAAAAAACTATTTTCCTGTGTGTTTCATCTCATTTGTGTTATTTTAGCTCCCAGTTCTATAACAGAAGCAGAAGTGTGTCATTTTTGCATATGTTGCTTTAATTCATATGGCTTTAAGTCCATGGTACCTTTTCATTTTAAATCAAAATTCAATACAATATGTTAGCAAGAAGCATAAAGTTATCCCTTAAAACAGATCTTTAATTGATTCTGCTTTGATATTGGACAAAAAAAAAAATCTCCAGAAATCATATAACTGTAAGGCTGCTGGCAAAAATGTCTTGCTGTATAAAGCCACATAACTAGAAGGAAAGGTTGAAAGGCATCCATCTGCAGACTCCTTTGGACTTTTCTAAGGAAGGAGCTCAGGGTACATTTAATTAAAAAAAAAGGCGGGGGAGGGGGGGAACAAAAACACCACAGGAGGAAATCTCATGCAAATTAATGCTCTGGGAATTTGAGACCTTATTTATAAGAGTTGTAAAAGTTGGTCTTTTCAAGTGAACACAGGAGAGGAAAAGCATCCTGTTTTCTCTAGATAATCTCAGCATGGTTTTGCAGTATGATAAAGTTACTATCTTGGTTTCCTCTGGCAGACAAAAAATGGTTTACTGCCGCTGCCAAAACTCCCACTTCTTCTGGGATTTTAAAAAAATCAAATGTAATACTTAGTTAAATTCATACGTGAGTAAATTATGCTTTAAAAAACAGCTTGTCTCCAAAGATTGTTGCCAAATTATGGCAATATTCCATTTAAAATCTGTGTGAAATATTATTTTTTAATGAAACTGTGCCATAAAATAGTTACAAAGAAGGTGGAAATTAGGTTACAAAGATTAATCTAGACATAAGCCATGCTCAAAGTGACATGTATTCTGGAGGCTTCTCAGATTACATGTCACTTTGAGTTTGGCATATATATTACATTCTTCACAAAATACAGATGTGTTCGGGATGATTTCTGGATTGTTGTTACCAGAATATTAACAAAGAAAACTTTACTACTATATATATAATTTCATATCATAACTATGAGGAAATATTTTCAGTGAAAGAAGTCTGAAAGGGTCTCTAAACCGAATTTATTTATGTGTCTTCTTTGTTTAAAACATGTGGACATACCTGATAAATAGCATAGACTAAGCACAGTAGTTAGTTCAGTCCTGTACACTCAAAGGCATGTTCCTTTGATCCCACTTTTGTTTTTGATTAAAAGAAAAGTATATCTGAAAAATCAAATGCAAAGGCCAGCTTTGTTTCTAACTTCCTCAAATCTGTGTCTTATTTGACGAGGATAAAACAAGTGACCACTATTGACCAATCACTGCAGTTGAAATGGATTTTGAGAAAGCAACCTGAGAAGTGAAATTGCTGGCACCTATTTGCTGTCCAGCACAGAATTTGAGTACATCTCATTTATGCAACTGCTGCTATGTATCTCGGCAGCTTGTTGTGCATGACAAAACAGTGAGATTATATTCAAAAAGGTAGAATTCCCTGATCATTTCTTTCCTAGGTGAGGATGGTTTGAGAAATTGTAAGCACTATTTTAGTAAAAGGAAAGGTGGAATAACAGTGATTATATAGACCTGCTGTGTAGAAACAACTTCACATGACCTATTCCGTATGGAAAGCAAATCCTCTTTCAAAGAGCAAGCAATAAAACAGAGTTGGTTCAAATTACAGAATGCAATTCTTTGCGGAACAAAATATGAAGGTGTGATATCTTTCAGCTCAGTGTGTTCTTGGCATATCTTATGCTTTCTGCCAGGAGCTCATGGCCAACTTCCTAATTTATCATCAAGTGCTCTGATTTGAAGAGCCAAGTAGAAGTACTAGTTGGGACTGCCATGAAGTGGACACTCAAGACTGTCATATACGAGGAGCAATCAATTCCTAAGGAACAGTAGGAGAGCATGGATGCTGTGTGTATGTGATTATGAATGAACTTTTGCTAAATGCAGGGATCTAGGTTGTGATTTTATAGATGAAAGGAAAACAGAGCTTTTAAAATGTTATTCAATGAAAATGTTTAATCTTTTAAGTGTGAGAGGCTCTCAAACACCATAGATGAATGCTGGCAAGAGACAGAATAGGAAAAAAACCACAGCAAGTAACTTTAATTGAGCCTTCCATCAGCTTGAAACTGTGGCATGCTTAGAGACTTTCTTCATTCTTTAATATTTTATCATTGTTCAAGCAGATAAATAACATTATATCATAAATATATAGAATAGAAATTACATAATAAACAATGTATGAGAGCTTGCTTACCAAGATTTTCCTATCTCTCACAACTTTGTTTATGAGGTTTCATATTGACATGTTGGGTAAGCCAATTAATTTCAGCACAATGTTTGCAAACCCTCTTCCTGCCATTATAGTCTTGAGACATCTTTTTAAAATAAGCAGGAATGGACATTTCTGTCTTACAAATTTTCACTGACATTCTTCCCTAACAAACTTCCAGTAATTTTCCATAATCCAGTTGAAGCATCTCTTTCAGTATTCATGCATGGCAGTGGGACCTACAGCCCACCAGAGAGCACTTGTGTTTGTAAAAGGCACCTTGTTTGGGAGGCTCAATTAAAAGCAGGCATCCACACACCTTGCAGCCAGACTCACTATATTTCTAAGGACCACCAGATTCGGCATGTAATCCTATCCCACCACCCCTCTGCTCCAGGTCCATTGTACTTGGAAGTATCTCAACAATTGTGTTTAGACTAGTGTACCATCCATTGTTCAGTTGAGAAAGTAACTGGAGCTACACTCTAGGGGTGGCAGGAAGTTAATTTATTTACCTATGTATATTTATTAGTTTAGGATGGGTGAATAAATGCTGCAACTGTTTTCTGTGAATCCACATTTCATCATTATTTTGGTTTTATACTTGTGTGTTTCTTCTCAATTGCAAAAAAAAATCATTCCTGGGAGGTATTGCTTTGCTGAGGAAGCAAATTAGCATTTATGATTAAAAAAAGAGGTGAATGTTTGAATGGAAAAATTAATAATAGAAAAAGTAAAAATATTTTTCATACTGACTGCATACAGAAAGACTGTATGCAAGAAAACTCTTTTAATTTATACCAGCTTAAACATCAAGTTGCAACTGATATTTAATGACAGCATTACCTCCACAATTTTATTGATTTTACTATGAAGAGTGACAACAGTAATCCTCATGTGACTACAGCAGAATTTATCTTTGAAGAACTCTATGGTCTAATTGTTTTCACATAATTCACTAGACTATATGAAAATCTACAGCAATGACTATGTAGAGGTGATAGTCAAGCTTACAGATAAGACCAGAAAACTCTTTTTTAATAATAAATAGAAATTAGTCTCAGAAAATATGGTCTGTCCCAATGCCTTTTGACTTAAAACACAAATAATGAATCTATTTTTATTCAGTCCCTAATTCTTTACCAAGAAGCCCAAAAAAATGTAAGAAATGCTAGAACAAAGGAAAACACACAAGAATACAGAAAATGCATGTCTTTATTAACTCTGCTATCTTGTTTCACATTTCTAGACTAAAATCTGATCTGTGGAAAACCTAAGCAGATCTGATTAAATACTTTTTCAGTGATGGAGCCACAATGCCTAGAGACTGCTTAGAAATGCTTAGAGACTAGGCAGAAACAAGATTCAGAAAACATACATTGACCTAACTGATTTTGAATCAATTAAAAACAACTGTGAAGCAGACACATAAGGTAATAAGTTTCAAAGAGGAAGAAAAGATGCAGGAGAAAAGCAGCCCTCCTATGTCATGAAGAGGAGACAATAGACCTGAACAGACCAATCTTCTGAATAGACCACATAGAGGAAGAAGTGCGCAACTAGGACCCTTTTGTCCAGGGACAAAAGATTCTGCATTTTCAGGCCTGAACAGTACTGCAGTTTCAGATAACAAATAACATTTTTGTGAGTTATTTGAGAAAAATTATACTCTTCTCTTGATTTCTATTAAACATCTATCCTTATGCTGTCATGGATATGTCTGTGTATGGAGAACAGATGTGTGCATATCTCTGTGAGGAATAATGCTTTAATAGCTTCCTAAAAAGGTTTTCTTTATGCCAAATTGCCACTGAATGAGTTAATAGATTATTGTGAGTTAAAGACATTGTTCTTAATCCACTACCTTCGCTTTGATTCCAGACTTTGTTATTTTACACAGTAAAGAATAAAATCCCAAAGAAAGTAGCATCAGTGATGGATAGTGGTACACATTTGCTCTAAGTGCCTGAACTACTTCCTTAACATGAATCAAGGGATTTTCACTGGGCTACCTCTTCAGGTAAGATATCATGTCCAGAATGCTTGTGTGAGTCCTACAGACACATATACTTCACCTAATTGGGTCAACACACTGGATTGCCTAAAATACTGTCTCAGTTTTCAACTTTCTTGTCAGTTTAAGATTCCAAATCCCCCATAATGAGTCTTAATACAAAACTATGCAAAATAATCTCACCTTCACAGAACGAGGAGTTAATGTCAATTGGTTTATTTAACTACTTTGAATGTTTTGGTTTATTGAATCAAGTTTTAATTGTGGCTTTTCATTCTGTAGATTAATCATATGTTTGTTTGATTGTCTACTTGCTTTTTTAATAAATTCCTGGAAAGCATACGCACTGGCTTACCTCACCAAACTTCAATGTGGGTTATGAACTCTGAAGGCATAAGTTCACTCAGATACTTGTATTTTTTCAGGTCCTGTTTAAAATCAATACTGAAGTGCAGCTGTAACTAATTTAAGGAGTACTCAGGGAAAAACACTGCTGAATAAACTGGAAAGCCATCAACACATTTTCCTTCCTTAACAAGTAGAAAGAGCTGTTAAATTTTTTAGACACTCGTATCAGCTCTGGGCAAGCTTAGATGACTTCTTACCCTAGACAAAGACATGTGAGATTAGATTTACACTTGGAGATCTTAAGTCTACTCTTACAGTACTGAAATGAATCTTTCCAGGGTTCTGACTGTTGAACCTGGCATAGTCTTGTGACAAAACACAAGGTCAGATTTGCTTTGAGGTTGAGTTATCTCTGGGAAACACTGTGCTTTCAGGTGGAAGGTGGGAAAAATAGTGATGGCTCCATGCAGTTTCCTCATCTCAGAGCAACAACTGACTGAATGCCAGAAAAAGTGAAGAATTTGCAAATTTTTAGGCATATTTTGAGATTCTTATGTCAAGACAACCCCAGTACTCCTCAATTTATGCTTCTTTTCCAAAAGCTGCTGCTGCCCAGTTATTTGTGTTTAAGGAGGAAAGTAGCAATGCTGAATTTCATCAGCAGCTGCTGCCTGTGACACATGCCAGCCCAGGGAGGCAAGAGCCTCTGCTACCTTTGCAGAGCCAGACCAGCATCAGCCCTGGTCTCTGGCCAGCATTGCTAGAGAGAAGGGTCTTTGATTTTAAATCCTGTGACCAAATGTCACCTCTGGCATGTTTTGACTCTGGGCAATTGGATTATGGAGCAAGGCCCAGCTCCAGCCTTTGCTGCCATGCTATTTATTTAAACAGATTGAACCTGAGGTAGGAGGCTAGAAGAGAACCTTACAAAATTTCATGTCCTTCGAAATTGTTTCTTCCCTCCCTCCTTCCTCTTATTCATAAAGTCAAGAAGACACACACACAAAAAAAAAAGAAACTAACAACAACAACAACAAAAAAACCCTAAACAAGTCAGGCTCTGTTCTTGAAAGATAAAATGGAGTAGCAGAATTTCTGAGCATTCCACTAAGTTCTGGGACCAGGATAGAGCAGAGGGCCTGAACGTGTTCAAAGGTATTACAGAATTGCTGGCAGTAGCTGTAGGTAGTAAAAGCTTTGTCTTTTTCCCTTTGCCATCTGTTCCCGGTCCAGGGGAGGGCTGGCTGCTCCTCAGCTGCACCAGGGAGGAAGGTCGTGTTGCAAAGTGCTGCCTGTGGCGTCTTCTGTGAAACAGCAGTCATTTCTGCTAAGCTAAGTCCATCAATATCCTGGCTGATGGCAAGTCTGAGGTAGGCAATGCCAAACATCTTTGGCCACAGAGGAGCTTTGGACAAGCTGCCTTTTGGCTTGAGTTGCCTCTTTTTTTAATGTTTCTTTGTCTACTTTGAAAGCTGATGGAAAACTGCTTAAAAATGGACAAGTCTATGAAGAAGGACTGATGTGCAACCTGCTGCCACTCAACTCTAAATGGCACTGCAAGGGAGATAGTCTGTGTCTTGATTATCTAAAGCCATTAGGAGGAACCAAAATGTGCCACAGTTAGTAACAGTACCAACAACTGCTGCCTTCTTAGATGATCTGTAAGAAAAATTTAGTCAAATAGAAAGCTGAATATGGTGAGCGAAATGGGAAAGCAAGACAGAAAATAAGAATAAAAGAAGATATTCATTGTAAGTTTGTGCATTACCATATCTGGAAGTAAATGTTGGAGTTGTAGAGTAGAGTGCACCTTCAGGATGCCCTTCAGAGCAGAGGGAACAAAGCATCCAGGACCTCTTAATGCTATTTAAGTATTTATGTGTAAAGTATAGGAAATTCTGCCTGATTTTTAATAGACTCCAGCTACCCTCCACTTGTAATAAGTTCAAATTTTCTCAACAAGCTTTCAGGTTAGAAGCATATTGAAAGGTCAGGAAGTGACATTTCTGAAATTAGAAAAGGTCCGATGGACCTAAGAATTAAGACTAATTATGTTACATATTTACAGACTGAAAAAAATACCTAAGAGATTTGATCTTTCCAGACCTACAAATATCTTTAAAAAACTTTCCCATATTCTACTCAATGTGAAAGTTTAAGTTTGTAGATTTTCTTTTATATCTTCACAAACTTATTCCTTTTTAACAATAAGTATTTAAACATAGTAACAATGTTGATTAGGAGTTTCTATTTTTATTTTTTTCCTTAAAGTGAATGTCTGTCAACTCATTAACATCCCTCAGCGTACAGAAATAAAATTTTTTAATGGAGTGCCTGAATTGCTCTTCATTATTTACCTTTCAACATGTTATTTCTGTTAACTTTCAAGATTGAATTTCATGTGACCAAGTTAAGATGTGATTAAACTAGGAAGTTTTCCAACAAACAGGTATAGTACCTTTACACTCTCAGCTATGACATTTGAGGAATACTGTGTGATCTGAATCTTGTGATAACAGTGATGCTAGGTTTATTCTGTATAATTGCTTATTCTCATTATTGACCAAGCAATGGTAATTCATAACTCTTGTCCATTTCTAGATCTATTTAAGTATTTTAAGTTTCATAATTATTCTTTGGAGAGTTAGGTCATGAACAGAAAAACTTTATTAACTTGTTTCCACCCTGTGTTCTTCTTTTCAAAATTCTCTTTTAGCATTAAATGGTTATTGCATTCTTTAGTATGTAATTACCTAGATTGTTAACACAAAAATTGGTATGCTCATAACTCAAAGCAATGGAATAATCCAAGTATTTAGAAGTGCTTTCTTTTTAGAAAGAAATTAAAATCCCAGTCCATTCGCTCTTGCACAATTACAACAAAAGTGTTTAACGTGAACTGTTGAGTCTAATAAATTCTGAAGACTAATGACACATTAAGATCTGAATTTGAAGTAAAACTCTGTTCTCTTTCCTAATTACATCAGAAAGCACTCTTTTTTCTTATTATTTTTTTCCACATTTGTTTGTGCATACATTTACACACCCAGACCACTCTCTCTGCAGCAACAAAAATCTAAAACAGAAAAGGTAGACATAAAAAGTTACAGGGTCAAGAGTTTCCAGGTAAGAACTGCCATCTCTTGGATCAAAGCTCCACCTGCCTATAGCATCCTGTCTCTGTTGGTAACCAGGACCAGAGACAGAGGGAAAAATAAAACAAAGAAAACATCCATAATGTGATCCTTTTCCCTGGCATATCTTCATGGTATCGGGTGACTATGGTTTACAGATGCTAGTTCCTGCATTTAATAGCTGTGTTGGACTTACCCTCAATTAATTTCTCTAATCTTTTTTGATAAGCATGTACACTCTTAGCCTTTTTCAGAATCTGGAGTGTTGAATTCCACACAATATTCCTTATCTCCATGATTTTAATCATTATTTAATTAAAACTTTCCAAATCATATTTTTTAGAGCTACTATTTGCTAATCAGAGTGGATTAAAGTTTTATATGTGTTCTTTTATGTCACTACCTTGTCATACAACTAATCCCCAACACCACCCTTCTGGCCCACAACCTCATTATTTTATTGCATAGATTTCTGGGACAAAGTTAAAAACAGACACAACATTTGGAATCAGAGACAAGTAGATGCAACAATTTTCATTTTCAGCAATGTCAGGACTTCCACTTAAGCCTATATTTGCTGAACCATTATTTAGTATATTACCAAGCAGTAATGTCATCCCAAGTACTGGACAAGTATCTCATTCTAAAATATGCTGGTACCTCCCATCATGCAGAGAAAGTGGAATTTCCTAAACTGTTGCCCTTACTTTGATTTCTTTCTGCCAAGAACTAGTGTCATCACAGCATCTTAAGAAGAAATTATGACTCTTAACATCTAGAGTTATAATATCTACTGCTTGAACTAAGATTGAAGTAAGATTAGCTAAGGGTTAAACCATAAGACAAACAGGGTTGCTAACCTAATTTGAAACCTTCTAAAGCCTTAAATATATATTTAGCAATGCAATATGAGTCATAATTAAGATTTGCTGAACGGACAAAAGGGAAATAATACTCTAACCCATGTATTTAACAAATTGATTCAGGAAGATTTTCTTTTTATGAATTATGAACAACTACCAAAAATAATGTAGTTTTAGAGATATTATTTTGTCTGGAAACTTTGCAGGAAATATAAAAAGAAAACCCACACCTTTAGAACCACAGAAATAAGAAGATGTATAAAAATATGTTATTTACTTATTACTTCTGAGCAGTAGCTTCAGAGACCTTTCAGACTACTGAATTATTAATTGTGTAGGCACTGCAAAGAATCCATTTTATTATTCTTTCAAAAGTCCATAACAACTCTTACTAAGACATTTCAGCTTATTGGGTCAAGGCTTGTACTGAGAATCTTTAGCTTATGGATCACTGATTTGGCAGGCTGTAATAACTTCAGCCTGACAGGTCAAAGTCAGTGTATCATGCCTCTTTATATCCACCTCTAGGAAAAAAAATCACCACTACACCCAGGAACAGAAACATTGATTTTATCTAGCTATGTCCTTCAAGTATTTAAACCATATTTCAGCCTGAAGTTATATTATCTCAGTTCATTAAGTAATGGTTCACAGGTAAGATGTCTTACAAAAGAAAAATTTAAATGTGGCATTACAGTGCCCTTATATTAATGCCAGTACAAGGACAACGATCTATTTATAGAAGCAAAGCCAAACAAATATGTTGCCTTTAAAAGAATGCAAGGCTCTGCCTACTTAAAGTCATACAAAGTTGTCTTGTTTATATTGGTACTTACCAATACAAATAATCAAATGTGATTTGGCTTTATAAATTACTTGGTGATAAATTACCTAATAGTCAAGGAATGCATTTCCCACTCTCCACTACAGACATACTTGGTATTCCCATTTGCTAAATGTGACAGTAATACAGCCCCTCCTATAGGATCATGGCAAATATTTACAGACAGAGACCTTTTGTGGTGCTATACCAGGACAGTTACCTAATGCAGTTAGCAGCTATGAGACCTTTACATAACTTTCTCCTTCCTCTCTCTTGGGATGTCACAAATTACCGAGTGCAAAACATGATTTTTAAAAGAACCTCTGATCCTTTCTGCCCGCCAAATCTGGCTATCAGAGAATCATCTCTGCGGAGTGTAGCCTTGCTCCTCAGCCCTACAAATATCAGAACAGCTTTCAGCCCCTTGTTAAACATTTTCACGTGAACTGGCCTAGAAAACACGCATGCATACCCATTATATATTTGCCCTCTAAGCACAAATGTATGTAGTTGCATCTTCTGTGGATTCAAGTGCTTTGTTATTAAGAAATTATGCCTGTATTTCTTTACAATTTCCCTACCTGCACAAGATCGTTTCTCAATACCAGTATCTATTAAAAGAAAAAAAAATAAAATTAAGCAGCATCATAAATCATTCAGCAAACACCCCAACTCTATTCATAGCCATACATATGTTGCCAGTAATACAGATAAATATAGAGTCATAGAAATATACACACAGACTTTGAGAAAATATGCCTCTAGACAGAAGCATATTGTGCATATGCAAATAACTGTCTGGCACTGAAGCTTTGCCCTTTAGCATTCACTTAACTGTATCTCTTTCCTATGCCTGTTCCCTCCCATTGTTCCATCTGTTTATTTTTTTCAAACCTTCACTTAAGAATACAGTACAACCTCTCAAAAATCAAGAAATATGGTCCTGTAAATATAACTGCCAGGTATAACATACAATATTGCTTGTGGGAGGGAAAAAAAGATACAGAGGAGGCTACATTCAAATTTTCCTACTAAAGTTACAGGAAATGGATTTTATCCATTTCGTCCAAATGATGTTCATTCCTAGTGAGAATTCAGGTCTGGTTGCTATACTTTAAAGAAATTGTATAATCCAGGCCTTGCAATCAGCTTGCTTAATTTATTTCCCTGAAATGACAGGCCTGGCAAAGGCAGGCTGGCCTCTCAGATGTCTGGATTACTCTGTAGCTATGGAAACAGGTGTTAAAGTGCTATGAATTTCAAGTTACGCTGATATTCTGCACATCACGTTCTGTACTGATGACAGGTTATTTTACATGCTGACCAATACAAAAGCATCAATCTTACTGATTTATAGGAGACCATCAGGTAAGAGAGCGTCCATGATGAACCTGGGGAGCTTTCCCCAGCTTTTACGCTCAGTGTGTTCCTGTGCACATATAGGCTAACACACACAGATGCAGGAGCAGTACTTGCCACCACACTCTTTCCAAAGTCTTCAGGTGTCATGATTTAACCCCAGCCTGCAACTAAGCACCATGCAGCCACTCATTCACCTCCTTCATAGTGGGATGGGGAAAAGAATCAGAAGGGTAAAAGTGAGAAAACTCGTGAGCTGAGATAGTTTAATAGGTAAAGCAAAAGTTGTGCACACAGGCAAAGCACACCAAGGAATTCATTCCCCACTTCCCATGGGTAGGCAGGTGTTCAGCCATCTCCAAGAAAGCAGGGCTTCATCATGTGTAACAGTTACTTGGGAAGACAAACACCATCACTCCAAACATCCCCACTTTCCTTCTTCTTCCCCCAGTTTTATATGCTGAGCATGACATCATATGGTCTGGGATATCCCTGTGGTCAGTTGGGGTCAGCTGTCCCAGCTGTGTCCCCTCCCAACTCCTTGTGCCCCCCCAGCCTCCTCGCTGGTGGGGTGGGATGAGAAGCAGAAAAGGCCTGACTCTGTGTAAACACTGCTCAGCAGTAACGAAAACATCTTGGCTTTATCATCAACACTGTTTTCAGCACAAAACAAAACATAGCCCTGTACTAGCTACTATGAAGAAAATTAACTCTAGCCCAGCCAAAACCAGCACGAAGGGCCAAGAGATACAGGCATCTCAAGCTGATTAGCAATAGTCTTTCCATCTTAATAAGTATTTATGTTTATTTCCTTTCTCAAAGGAAACCAACTTGTAGTCCATCCTCTCATGGAGCTGTAATTCAGGACTGAAGCCCTGCAGTCCTTTCTGTGGGTTTGCATGAGGCTGTATAAAAAAAAAAAAAAAAACAAAGCTGGAGTGGAGAGAGGTAAACATAACCAAATAAATGCCTTTTGCTCCGGTACAAAATTTCCTGTGCTAACAGTGATCACCCTCCCAGCCTCCCTCTGTGAATTCTGTAGCAGCAGAAGTGTGAAGGACTGGGCAAGAGCCTACCAGCACTTCCCGTTGTCCTGAAGAAAATTCAACTCAAAAAAGCAGTATTTTGCACCACTACCTTTCCTCAGCACAAATGGTGAATTCAAGAAACAGTTTCTGTATAATTTTGCATCCAGACAAATAGCTAACTCCTCCTTGAGGTTTTGCAAACTGAAAAGCTTTTTCTCCTTGTAAGAGCTGGAAAAGCTCTTTAAGACTAAAATTATGTGGGTTGAAAATGTACACTGTATTTTGCATATAAAGCAATCTTGTCAAAGTTTCATCTTAGATTATTTTCTAAAGTATGATGAAGCAATAATCACCTTGAACAATTTAAGAAATGTGAAGATTTTGTGATGCAGTTATAAAATCCCTATACAAAAATATCAGTGGGAAAATACAAGTGAAATTGGTCTAAAAGAAATAAAGCATATCAGAAATAAGTAGCAAAACATGTAAACTACATTACCAATGATGGTATGAGCTGCAGTCTGAAATTGCCTATCCAGAAACCCAAAAACATAGCCTGTAGAGTTGCAAATGGCCATACCACTTCCTAACAGTTCCAAGACTTCATACTGCTTTTGAGCAACACACCTCTAGAACAGCTCAGTTGACTATTTTACATAAACACAAATGAAATAGCATAGAAGTATTTTTTTCTAAGGTGGATGCCTCTTCAGGGAGAATTGAAATAAGGCCAGAAACTTTTGTATATGGCATAGCTTGACTATCATATGAAAATACTTCTGTGGCCAGCAGGAGCAGGGAGGTGATTGTTCCCCTGCACTCGGCACTGGTGAGGCCGCACCTCGAGTACTGTGTTCAGTTTTGGGCCTCTCACTACAGGAGAGACACTGAGGTGCTGGAGCATGTCCAGAGAAGGGCAACCAAGCTGGTGAGGGGCCTGGAGCACAAGTCTTATGAGGAGGAGGTGAGGGAACTGGGGCTGTTTAGCCTGGAGAAAAGGAGGCTGAGGGGAGACTTTATCGCTCTCTACAGCTACCTGAGAGGGGCTTGTAGTGAGGTGGATGCTGGTCTCTTCTTACAAGTACCACGTGATAGGACAAGAGGAAATGGCCTCAAGTTGAGGCAAGGGAGGTTTAGGTTGGATATTAGGACAAATATCTTAACCGAAAGGGTTGTCAGGCATTGGAACAGGCTGCCCAGGGAAGTGGTTGAGTCACCATGCCTGGAGGTATTCAAAAAGCGCGTAGACAAGGCGCTCCAACAAATGGTCTAGTGGGCATGGATGATGGTTGGACTCAGTAATCTTGAAGGTCTTCTCCAACCTAAATGATTCTATGAGTCTATGGTTCTATGATTCTACTTTCCACATATTAGTGGTCTTGGACTAATTTTGGGGTAGAGGAAAAAGTCTCTGCACACCAACAAAGAACTTCAGAATTATTTAGTTCTCTGAATAAAATATTTTACAAATGAAAAGTAGAAAGGATTTTTTCCAAGACTTTGAAATATGTATGCTGAGAAGTCAAAGTTAAAGTGAGGATCATCATCGTATTTCCCCCTCTAATTTCAAGAAGGATAATATAGCAGCTAAAAGCAAAATGAGATAAAAGGAACTTGGTCCCTTTTGCTCATGTAGGCAACATCATGCAAGCAAATTGAAGATATAATTATTGAATTTCAATGCTGTTTATATTCACATTTGTATTATTCAATGAAAGATGTTTGAAGGCCTTGTTTCATCTCCCTTTTAAGCCCACTCTGGTTTTAGACCAACTGGGACATCCACTTTAGTATAACAGAAATAGTATTCAAGTCTTCCTTACTGCATTAACTAAAAATGAGCTAGTGAAATGCAAGGTTTCAGTAGTCACAGCCTTGTCCGCTGATATCTGTGAACTCTCTAAGCTAATGATATTGTTTTTTCTCAGCTATTCAGATTTTAAAAAGTATTACCCACATGACATAGCAGGGTCTGCTTTGACTGATCACAGTAGGAACAAGCATTTAAAGGCCATTTCACTTTTCAGATTCTTTTCCCCATCCAAGGTCTAAAGAGCTGATGTTACAAAAGGTTTCTGTGTACTGACAAAAGATCTTAGATCCACTGCCTCTATGGCAACTGAAGTCTTAAAAAGTACTCATTTCTTCTAGACATAATCCATCTGAATGGAACTTTTTGCATTATTATATTAAATCAAGCCCTTCCCTAAGGAAAACCTGATTCTGTTATGTCCAGTCAAAATAACTATACCACATGACACATGGTTTGCTCCAATAATTCCCCATTAATCAGCCTGCATTGGTTTTAGGCGCAGGTCCTAGAGGTTAACAAATAGATCATTAATCTACTGTGCAGTCAATCCCACAGAGTATGCCCATTCTTTGCCACATCACTTGTTTAAGGAAGCATTCTGCTTAATGGCAAAGGCAGAAATTATAAGCTCGGGAGCAAAAGATGCAAGCAGGTAGCCTACTGTTTTAAAAATCCACTCTTTAGGTATTTGGCAACAAGATGAGGAATGTGAGGAAAAAAAAGTCAGGGAAGAATGATTTTGAAAGCTGTATCATAAACAGGTTTAACTTCTTTTCTGAAAAGCAGTTATTTGATCTCCCTCAAATACTCACACACATTCCCTGTAGGAAACTAGAGATGCCCATCTGGGTTGTGAGAGATCTAACACAGGCACTAAGTGTTAAGTATCACTGACTCCTGCACAGAAAATGTCATCGTTCCCACCTCCCAGTTGGCATCTTTAAATAGCTCACTTTATTTATGGTGTACATAGTGTTAATGTCCTTCAGTTGCTCTATTTTCAAGGATGGAAAAGCAGTTGCTAAGCATTTCTAAATGACAGCCCCAGGGTTCATTAAAAATATGGCAAACATTTGCTAAGCTCATTAAGTGCAATTTTTGTGCATGTGTGTATCAGATTCCTCCTCTGCATGTTATGCGTGACCAAACATCTATTAACCCTAATCCCATTGATGAGTCTGATACATTCAAACCAGCAATTAGACAAAACAAAAGGGATATTTATTGAGAGACTCATAAATGGGCTTTCATATTGGTCTAAGCTGTGGCAAAATGACAGTTTAATTCCCTTCTGTTAATCCCCACCTACTAGAGTACTCCCTTTGTTTGATTATAGGTTGTCAGATTTAGGGATTCTGACTGAATGAAAATTTGAAGTAAACTAGAAATACACAATAATTACACTTGCTAGGCACTGATGCCTACTGTATAAGCAGAGTAAACGCAACACAAGTTTGAAAAAAGAAATCAAAGAAAAAAGGATTTCAAGAATCAGCTACTTACAAAAATAAAACTATATGTTGCCTCCATTTAAATACAGAAAAAAAATCACCTCTGTTTTCCTGTAGCATAACATCTTTTGATACTATTACCTGCTAAACATAATTTTTCTAGAACCAAGAACATTTCTCCACAGCCACAGAGGAGGCATCTCACCTTTCTTAAACAGAATGACCTTTCTAGCCCACAGGCATGCCCTTCTCACATGTCTTCAACCACTGTGGAGCACAGACATTATTATGAAGTCTGCAAAATATTTACAGTATAAACTGTCAGGCAGAGAGTCCTGTATGGAAAAAATTCAGAAACATTTGTTAAGAAAACATCTGCCTGTTTATTAAGTAGTGCTTACAACACTATTGCAAGACTTGTCAGTAACATTTAAGGGTGCAGAAGTTAGTGCTGATCTGTAAAGCACAAACTGGGCTGCTGTGAGTTCATTTATGCTCTGACGAACTAACATTATGAAGTTTTCACAGCACAATGACAGTGGTCTGCAAGTGAAAACTTCTGAGTTTTACATTGTATAACCCAAAGAAAAAACAATGAGGAAAAGTCTTTAGTACCTTTTTCTTAAACTTTTTGCCAAGAAAAAGCTTGCTTTCTACTGAAAGAATTTTTCTTGAAGGAAAAAATGTTACGGCTCAATCTTATGCCTACAAAAAGAAAAATCGTTAATACTGTGAAGTCATTCTAAAATAATCTCTGGTTTTCCAGGAAACCCAGTTCTTACTAAACAAAGGCCTCTGGAAAGTGATTTTACAGACAACCTTCAGAGGGAAATACTGACACTTAGCAAAGATTTTTAATGAATTATTCTAAGTCCTATTAAACCAGGAGAAAAGCAGCTCCTAAACTCAGAAGAACTGTAAAAATTATGTACAGGGGAAATATTTGTGCGTGTATATAACTAAACACAGAGATGGCGTCTATAAAGTATTTTCAACTTTTTCCTCAAAAGCTTCAATGAAAGGAAAATAATTTGCTTTCCTCTAGATGTTGCTTCTACAGGATTTAATGCTATAAAGTAGTCCTTTCAATCTCCTACTGTGTACTACTGACCTAAATCTTCTATTTAGTTATTCAAAAGATGTCTAACAGAAAAACACCACCTGACGTTGCTGTTACGCACTGTATATTGTCAAGCCCATAGATTTATCCCCTCTCTGATACTGATAGCTCAACGTTTCCAACAAATCACCTGTACAGGAACACCTTCCACCTAAGTAGCCAGCTTCTCTTTCCCTCAATACAAACAGTATATCACCATTGCATCAGCGTATTTTCAGTAAATATGATATGAATTTACTATATAGCAAAGGCAGCAGAAAGATCCACAGTGCAAAGGGACTCCCTGGTGCTGAAATGTGTGTAAGCTTGGAAATATTTCAGCTTTAAAAAAATTCTAGCATCTGATTGCCCTACTTCATAACTCAAGAGGAAGAAAAACAAATCATCATGGATTTTTTAATAACCTAAAATCAATAAGATGCAGTGAGCATTAATGCCTTAACATTTGCTGCATTAAGTAGTAGTTCTTGTGACAGAAGAGCACACGTTCATTTATAGAGCCTTATGATGAAACAGTGATAAGTAAACAGCTCATTAAAACCAAAAGCAACAAACCTCTAAGTCCCAGATAGCTTAAAATTCAAAATTATGGTTTTCTTTTTCATTCATTAAGCTTTTTTGTTAATAACTTGCTTGCTATTCCTTGCCTAAGGGTTTAAAAATTATCTGGGTGTCCTTTGCCATTACAGATACTAAGCTATACGCAAATGCAAATACATTATGCTTTTTAGGGCTGGAGAGTAAACCTGAAGACATTTAGATCTCAAGATGATAAAGCTAATGCCATTTGCTGTTCTTGCAATGGTATGTGCTACTGCTCCAAATCCACTGCTCAGAAAAGTTTGTCTTTAATACAACTCCCAGCACAGAAGAGACTCCAACCACTCCTGCAGAAAAAAAGGTGTCAATGGTGATCAAGATCTCAAAGGCCATGAAATTATTTCTTCTGTACTTTTGGTTTTATCCTTCTTGAGTTTTAAAACAAAACTGGAACCAGAAATTTCACTGGGTGTTCTTTACCATTCTTTACCAATTCTTTATGCTGTATTTTGCCTTAAGTAGAAGTTTCATGGCAAGGTAAGTTATTTACTAAGTGGAGTATTGCAAAGTAATAGCGGCATGTACAAGTAAGGTCGTGTCAGTAGCACTGAAAACAGGATGCATAATTGCTATTAGGAGTTCAGATTACAGTTTAAATGTCTTCTGTTAGCAAGCTTGACTAGTCTTACCCACCTCTTTTTTTTTTTTTTTTTTTTCAGTTTTGTCTTTTTATGACTTGAAGGAGCTGGGCAAAAATGAAAGAAGCCCTCAGTTATACAAAATTACTTAAGTGCAAAGTTCAAATGTTATAACAGCATCAGTATTTGTTTAAACAAGCAATTTTTCAAATCGGCTACCTGTGCAACTGGATGTTTGAGTTAGTAGGCACCAAGGGGCAAGCAAAGCTTCTAAATGCTACACACCTCAGCAGACAGAAAAGGAATAATGAGATGTTAAAAGAAAAAATGAGAGAATGCAGACAATTTTTGTATACAGAACTTTCCTTTCAACTTACTGTTTAGCCACAAGCAAAATGTTCCAGTAAGAAAAATGAAAAGAAGATTCTGTGCCTGTCTTTACCTTGAGACATACTACAACCTCAGTTGTCTGTTCTGCCAAAAGCATAGAGAACAGAGAACAGCACAGAGCCAATGCAGTAATTAACTAACTCACTTTCTGGATGTAGTATATAATTAATTGACCTAAATTAACTTACCACAAGAGTGTTCCAAAAGGAGATGGTATATATAACCAAATGCAACATAAAAAATGGATAAACTGCTTTCCCTAATTTTTACTTCCTCTTCCTAATATTTACCTTAAAAATAAACTTGTAAGAATGTGTAAAAAATAGGGTCATAAGATTGTTGTCTCCTTGAGTCCAGAAAATTATTTGTGCCATATAATCTTAAGAAAGCTTATTTACAGCCACACTTTCTCTCAGTTATGATATTTTAATAGTTAGAAAAATACTTTTTGTGGTTTATAATGTCACTGCTGATTGGGAGTCTCTCATGTCTCACTGTTTCATTTTTTTGTTTGTTTTTCTTTGCTTAACAACATTCTTATGAACTATTTGCCATGGGCATGACTCACAGTACTACCACATTAGATGTTCCTTTCCACTGAGGCTGTCCTTAGACCCTTATTAAATTGTCAACATACCTTTATGGGCATTGTCAAAATCCAAATCATGATGGAATATCATTGCAGATACCTTCTCAGAACTCTCAAAACTAAATATTTGAAAAAGTATGCATTACTGTGTTGCATTTCTCCTCCCTTCTTACTAAATATTTTATTTATTTCCAAAAATTTTATAAAATTTCAAATATTAGTAAAGTTTCTGAGGCACAAATTCCTAATACCCTAAAAGAAACAGGATTCAAAAAGTGAGTAAAAATCTATTTTAATGTTTTTCACACATATGGAGGTGTAAGAACCACCATGGAGGGTAAACAAGAACAGTTCCTGAATTCTGCAATTTATTTGAACACCAGTTTTGGTACCTGTCACAGCAAAGAGAATAGTGTTCACTAGGCTATTATACAGCTTTCTAAAGAAAATCTTCCCGTTTCATGTAAAGTTGTGTTTGACACTTTAACTCACTTACATTTCAGTAATAGAAGCTTTTAAACATGTTTTTTAAACCCAGAAAAACATGGTCCAGTACCAAGTGGGACTTCTGTTTGGGAATATTACAATGGTGGGAGGAGTATACACATATATACATAACTCATCTGTTATGCAAGTGGTGAATTTTTAGCTCTCACTCCTACTGCCTTCTACTTCCCTTCTTCCCAGATATATCTAGGAATATTACGTGAAAGTAGGGGCTTTTACTGTTTTAATGAAAGAGTGCATCACATTTAATAGAGAAACTTGGAGGTTTCAAATGCACATCTCTGCATTAGAAGTAAAGATTTATTAGAAGTGTTTGTATAGCAGATTTTTTGAGGGGCAATTTCAAGTCCTACTAGAATGACTTTTCAATACAATTCACAAAAGCTAAACATTAGAAAAAAAACACAACAGAAAGTAAAAGATGCAGCTCCGGATCAGTTGTCTCAAAAGGGCAACACTGATGTGGAAAAGCCCCCTTTTTGTCTCCAGACTGATGTGTCCATAAACCACCATGTGAAGTCTAGCTATTAAGAATATTATTTTTTTTCTTTTGCTGTGGTTAAAGTTCAGTTTCCTAGGAAAATCCAGCCTTTTTTTTTTAATAACAACAAAAAAAAATTATATTGCTCTAAAACAGCAAAGGATTGCCTAAGCAGTATTTGCATGCATTTAGTAAAATAACAAAACAAAATTTTACTTTCTGCAATATTTTACATTAAGATGCATATAAGTTTTCCTTCTAAGAATTTTTTCTGCAATTGTTACTCAATGAGCTACTCTGTACAGAGATCTTTGAAATTCTCTTTGACATTAATACGTTATAAGCTGCTCTTTCATAGCACCTCTCACACAGTGATACTTGTCCTGAGGCACTTTACAATCTCACAGTAAAAAAAATAAAAATCCATTTCACCAGTTTACTAAAATTCATGAAACATTCTGAGCATGTCTAGCTTTAATTACATGACAGAGTTAAGAGATTTATTTTTTTTCCTCCTATCCAAAGAAAAAAATGCATTTTAGAGAAGAAAAAAAAAAGGGGGGGGGGGAAGCCTCTTGAAAAATTCAGATTTAGACACTGAATTCAAAGATAAGTAGTATTTCAAGAGCTAAGCTGCAAATGGAAATCTACCTTTTTATATGTGATAAAACATTAACAAACAAACCAAAACAACAACAAAAAAGCTAAACAAACAAACAACAACAACAAAAAATGCAGCACTGAGACAGGTGTCATCAAAGAAATGTTAAGCTTTAAACCCAAACTTTGGAAATACCATCTTTCTGAAATAGTAAGTGTGGAAATAATATGTTAGAAAGGAAGGAAAAAGAATAGGATTTATTTGCAATGTTTTACTGCTAGTGGTGTGGTGGAAAAAAAATATCTACATTAAATACATTGTGTTCTTTCACAGCCTGCATCTAGCCTCTAAACCCATTAGGCCCAGCCATTCAGGCAGGGTTTGCAGATTTTCCAGTGGTTTACTGAAAATGATGCTAACATGAGTATCCTTCAGCTCACAGAGCTCTAATTTAAATGCATATCCTACTACAATGGAACAGCAAGTTTCTCGATCTCAACCATGTTGGCATTTGCTCCAGAGAAAGACGGAACAAAACGGTCCACAAGTGTCCCATTCATGTTAAACTGGCTTCTGCTAAAACCACGAGTGGCTTGTTAGTCACTGATTTATGCAGCGGGAAGCACACAGTCAATTAGCTTAGGCTGCACCAGTGTGTGTCAGGACCACACTGTTAAAGCTTCAGCTAGGTGCTCTAGAAGCCTCAGCTAATCTAGTCAATTTAATAATAATAATAAAAAAAAAAAAGAAAAACCAAAAATTAGATACAGTAGCAGAACAGGTCTTGAATACAGTTGCTGTTTAGATACAGATATAACATTTCAGACTTACACATCTCAGGTTAAATTTTTCTCAAAAGCATGCACATGGAGGGTTATGCATTAACAACCAGTCCCAGTTACTCCTAATGGGATTTGTGCACCCTGCTTTGAAAATGTAGCCCTTTAGGCTGCTTTACAGTTAGCATACCAAGTAGCTGCTAGAAACAGACAGGAAGACTGAATATGCAATTAAATAGCTGCTTTTTCTGAATCAATAAGAATTGATTGAAAAATAAACACTTGAGCTTAATCTATTACTGTCATATAAAATTGGCCTTCTTCCTAAGTGGCATTATGAAATTTGCCCTGACCTCTTCTGTCTATGCGGATAAGTGTCTTTCAAAGAAAGGAAAATCTGCAAACTCTCTATCATCCAGAGTAGAACAATAACAAAAATTGCATCATTTGACTGAATTCAGGTCTGTATTACTAAGCATATTGCATCCATTTGTGGACTTTGATTAACTGTGAGCCACAACACTGTTTCACCAGGAACAGCATATTATGTCTACAAGCTCATTGGGCCAAAAAACTCCTACTGTCTGAAATTTGTATAGCCCATGGGTTCAAATCTATCCTACAGAAACAATGGGCATGAAACCATTAACAAAACAAATCACCATAATTTTGCTTGAAACAGGATCAGATACACAGAGTGGGGGAAAAGAATTCCTAGATTCATTTAAATAGACAGCAGGTTTTTTAATGAGATTGAGAAGGGAGTACTTTTGTACTTTTAATTAAATTAAAACATCCAAAAAAACATCCAATATGAGCCTGGTATCTTTGAGGGTGCAACAGGGACTGGGAATCAAACACCTTTTCTTTCCTCAAGAGCTACAAGAAATGCTTTAATTGCACTACATGTCCAAGTATCTTTCTTTTATCTGTAATAATAGAATAAAAGGGGAAATGATAGTGAATTAAATAGTGTCTGGCTTAGGTGCAATAGAGTACATCAGCATCCAGAAAAAAAAAATTATCCTACAATGGAAACATTTTGAGCAGAATAAAATTATACTCACAAAACTAAAAACTGAGTCAGAGCACATGAAGACACACTAGCCTTTGGAATAGCTCTAAGACCCATGAGCCAGGTCAGTAATAAGTAGGAATTCCTGTAGCTGAAAGTTGGAGAATTTTTTCATAATTATTGGGTTAAGATATAGCATACACATAGACTAGGGAAAGAAAGCTTTGCAGCCAGTGACTGAGGCACCAAGTCCAGACCACAGTCCTCATGATGGCTGAGAACAAAAAGTATTCTACCTCCTGCAAAGGGTTTTTCCCCTGTTCTTACAGGTCAGCCTTAGCAAGAAAGCCTGCATCCCAAGCTGGGCAGCACTGAACTACCCATCTCACCTGTGAGCCAAAAGATTAGGGTTTTGTCATATGTTGCACAGAGCTCTCCCACTGGGTCAATAGGATTTCACAAGCACTGTAATACAATTGCTGAATTGAAGCCATAAAGTTAATTAAAATAAAAATTATACTGTGGCTGTTGCCTTTTTTTTTCTGGATAATGGTGAAAGATTAGGTTCAGGAGGCAAATTACATTTTTTGTATTTCTATAAAAGCATTCCAGCATTTTAAGCCTTTCTTGACTTAGGTGCCAGAGACATAGGAATTCACTGCTTGAGGTTTAGTAGTACAGATTTCTGTCCTTATTTATACTTTACAGAAAAGAGATCCTACAGAGAGAAATTAATGCTTGATTTATTTTTTAGAACAAAAGAGAACTGCTCATCCAGTCCAGTGCTTCTGTTTAAATGGAAAGAAAAAGACTGACAGACTTAAGCCTTCATCCAACACCAAATCTTAAATTACTGGAAGCCTGTGGACGGTTTGGGTTGTTTGTTTTGCAGACTAGTGATCTATTAGAAAACATAATAAATGCTTACAAACATGCATAAAGTTTTAATATAACATCTGACTTTGGATAATAAGAAATGTAAGTATGGATAAAAGTAGCTTTTTTTCAGGCCTCATAGTGAGATTTTCATATATTTATGTTAAATATAGAGGGAGTCAACCCTCAACACTTACAGTATAAAACCAAGCTATTTTTTTTTAAATCACTGAAGAGATGCCAAGAAAGGGAAAAAGAAAGGGGGGAGGGGGGGGAGAAGTTCTTTTTTAAAAAGCAAGTAAATCTGGAATCAATCAATTTTTTTTAATTTATTTTTTTTTCCCATTGCCATCCGGGGAAACACAGTGCTCAGTAATGCGGTTTCTAAAAGCCCATGGAGCATGAAGCTGACACTCCCAAAGAAAACTGCCCCTCCATTCTTGTTTGCACTTAAATATTGCAAGGTGGCCTTACATCATACAAGGAGGTATTTATGTAAGTGTAAACTCTTTATTGTACAAACAACAGGCTTGAGTACAGCTACCTCTTAATTATTCCTCCACAACAATTCCTTCAGAGCCATTGGCAAGCTTTCCCCATGGATTGCAAGGAAGTGAGACGAAACAAGTACCAGCATGCATGCAGTAAGATATAATGGATGAAATGCCTGCAAACCTTTGCACTCCTCCATAAGCAAAGCTCTTGCAGTCCTTACTCAGATGAATTCCCATTGAAGCCAATCTGCATTTTGCAGGTCAGAGACACTGCTGTGCTGAGGATTAAAGGAGAGGAAGCAGCTTGTGTCTCCACTCTGAGACTACCAGACAGGAATTTTACCCTTAGTATAATGTCCTACACTGGTCTGTGTGATACTGGAAAGAGGCTGTGGAAGAAGTTTCTGTGCCAAGTGTCTACATGGTGTTTCAGACTAACTGGGAACTTGAGCTTCAGGAATTTGTGACTACTTTCTTTTTTTTTAGTAGCAAAGTCCAAGTTAATTTTGCAATTTTTTTAAAGCTCAATTAAATTTTAACCATGCCAGAATCAGATGTGATTTATTACTGCACTCAGAGTACAAATGACATGCCAATGTGAAAGAGGAGTAGAATTATTTGTTAATTAATAGAAAATGCATGGAAGTAGATTTTAAATACTGGGCAGAAGTGTGAGGAAACATCTATATCACTACCCATATGTGTGTGATTGAAAAGGGATATTTATGAAAAGTGAGAAAGGGCATGGTCAGGCCAGAACTGCTCTGGTGTAATCACACAAAGCCCAAAAACTGTAAGGGACAGTAGGGCTGACTGTAGTTTTTGGCAGGTGAGAGAAGGCTTCAGAACTGCTCCCAGGGGAGTGCTGGAGCAAGGTCAGGACCTGAGGCTCAGAGAGGCAATTTAATGGTTCTTATATAAACATGATCTTTCACAGTCAGCTGCACTGCACTCCTGGCTTGCACTAGGTGCAGTGTTCTTGCCAGATGCTCTCTTCCACTTCCAAAACTCTGAGGTTTTGGCCTTTTTTTGGTTTACCTCTCATAAAGAGACTTCCTCTGCACCTGCTTCCAAACCCCTGCATGACAGAGTCCTCACTGTTAGTAACTCAGCTATATTTACCCCTAAAAGGAGTTACTTTGAAACTAGTTTTACTAATGAAAACATGAACACAATAAGAATTTATGGCATTTCATTGCATAACTAGAAACTAAGATTTATGTACACATGGGCAAATGTGGTGCACACTGGCATTCCTTGAGCAAACAACATTCCCAGGAATATTAAGTTATCTTTGGGGTGTTTGGAATATGTAGACTTAAAACAGAGAAATGCTCAGGGAAGACAAGTTTCAAGGAGTAATAACTCACTGGTAAAAAAGAAATATGTGGAAAGACCACACACACAAAAAATTGGATCATCAGAAGATCAAACACAGAATTTTTAATTAATGAAGTTACAGAGGAAAATACATATACAGTGCTGAAATGGTTGCCATACCAAATGATGTTAGTATCATAGTTTTTAATGATAGCTGTATGCTGAGAAGAAATTCTTTAATGTTGAACTGATAGCAAATGTGCCAGTCTGCACATTCCATGTCTTTGATAGTCACTATCGGTACATATAGATAAAAATTACAATCTTGCATAATGATGACAACTTTTTACAATGACTGATCTATCCAAAGCATTACCAATCCTTCATGTCATAGGATATTGTCTGATTCTTAAAAATCATAGGATGATAGAGTATTTTGTGTTGGAAGGGACCTTTGAAGTTCATCTAATATAACAAGTACATGCCTTTCTTGTACTGGGGACCCCAAAGCTGGATGCAGTACTCCATGTGGGATCTCGCAAGAGTAGAGAGGGAGAATTACCCCTCTCAACCTGCTGGCCATGCTTCTTTTGATGCAGCTCAGGATATGATTGATTGGCTTTCTGGGCTGCAAATGCGTATTGCTGGCTAATGTCCAATTTTTAATCCAGCAGTTTCCCCAAATCCTTCTCCACAGGGCTGCTGTCAAGCCATTCATCACCCAGTCTATATTGATACTGTGGGCTGCTCTGACCCAGGTGCAGGACCTTGCACTTGGCCTTGTTAAACCTCATGGGGTTTGCATGCACCTCCCTGTTTTACATATGTTTTGACATATCTTCCAGGACGATATGCTCCATGATCTTACCAGGCACAGAGGTGAGGCTGATGGGTTGTTAGTTCCCAGGGTCCTTGTTTTCATCCTTTTTAAAAATGGATGTGATTTTGTCCTTTTTCCAGTGTTGTGGTTTAACCCCAGCCAGCAACAAAGCACCACGCAGCCGCTCACTCACTCCCCCCCCCAGTGGAATGGGGGAGAAAATCAGGAAATAAAGTAAAACTCGTGGGTTGAGATAAGAACAGTTTAAAAGAACGGAAAGGAAGAAACTAATAGTGATAATGAAAATGATGACACTAATAAAATGACAACAGTAATAATAAAAGTATTGGAATGTACAAATGGTTCACAGTGCAATTCTTCATCACCCGCCGATCAACACCCAGTTAGTCCCCAGGTGGCGATTGCCCATCCCCACTCCCCCCAGTTTATATACTAGATGTGAAGTCCCATGGTATGGAATATCCCAAGCTGGCCAGTTTGGGCCAGCTGTCCTGGCTGTGTCCTGTCCCAACTTCTTGTACCCCTCCAGCTTTCTTGCTGGCTGGGCATGAGAAGCTGAAAAATCCTTGACTTTAGACTAAATATTACTTAGCAGCAACTGAAAACATCAGAGTGTTATCAACATTCTTCTTGTACTGAACTCAAAACACAGCACCGTACCAGCTACTAGAAAGACAATTAACTCTATCCCAGCTGAAACCAGGACATCCAGTCACTGGGTACTTTGTTTAACTGCCACAACTTTTCAAATATGGTGGAGAGTGGCTTGGCAACTACATTAGCTGATTCCCTCAGGACGATGGGATGTTCCTCAGGTCGTCTCAAACCTGATCTTCTCCTATGATGGGAGGGTTTTCATTTCCCCCATTTCATTTCTGTCTTGAGTTTCAGAGGTTTGAGAGATGTGGGAAGAGAGAGATCATGATTAAAAATTGAGGCAAAAAGAATTGTTGAGTACCTCATCTTTCTCCATGTCATTTGTTACCAGCTCTCCTGCCTTATATACTG
>JANZLQ010000079.1:41423420-41446034 GCA_026212715.1 Elanus axillaris
GGGGGGGGATACATTTTCTTCAATCTTCCCTTTCTGGCCAACATATCTGTAAAAACCATTATTATTATTGTTGTTGTTGTTGTTGTTACTATTATTACTATCATTCTCATCCCTCATCAAACTCAGTTCCAACTGTGCCTTAGCTTTCCTAATACCATCCCTACCCATCCAGGCAGTGTCCTTATATTCTTCCCACAATACACATCCCTGGTTCCGCTGTCTCTGCATCTCTGTGTTACACTTCAGGTTGAACAGGAGGTCCTTACTCACCCATGATGGTCTTCTGCTCTCCTTGCCCGATTTCTTACATGTGGGAATTGAGATCTTTTGTGCTCTAAGAAAAATGTTCTTAAAGAGCTGCCAGCTTCGTTCATTTCCTCTATTCCTGAATGGAGTTTGCCAGGGGCTCCTATCCACTAATTCCTTAAAAATCTGAAAGTTTGCTCTCCTAAAATTTAGCACCTTGACGCTGCTTTTCACCTGGCCCATTTCGCTCAAGATTGTGAATTCCACCAGTGCATGATCACAGCAGCTCCAACTACCCCTGATGTTGTCACCCCTTATTTTTCCATGCTGATGAACAACAAGTCCAGTAATGCTTCTCTGGTCAGACTGCAGTTAGGCCTTCAAATTTGAGGTCTTCATTGCTAAAAGTGGTAAGAAAACACTTACAGGTATGATTTTAGACAGATTTCAAATGGGCTGGGTTTTGTAACATGGAGTATTTAAGGGCAGATTTGCATTTTTTTCCAGTAAAATTCTATATACAAAGTAACTTGCAAAAGTTCATATTGAATTAACTGTCCATGTTTTAAGTAAATAAATTAATATTTTAATTTCTACTTTCAAGCTAATGGAAATTGTCAATCTAAATTTTAGGACTGTGGGTTTTCTTGATCTTATAGCAGCTATTATTCACAGAAATTGCAGGCCTTTTGTGCTGACTTGACACCTGATTTGCTGAGTTACAGGCCCTTTTGCAAGAGCCTTGCTGCTACAGAGAGCCCTCCTGGAAAGTATGGCCTCAGGGCATGTACCCTAGATGTTTCATTCCTGTTAAAGATGGAAGTGCTACCACCTTCAAATTAACAACCTTCTGGCAACAGAATCAAGATAAAAGCAAACATTTTGTTTCAACGGGATTTTTTTTCTGGTGGCAATGCAACTGCTTTCATGAACAATAAAAGCACAGAGTCAAAGTGAAGTTCAATCAGTTTACAAGAATAAAGTATTTTACAGTTTCACAATGACTTTTCTTATTTTTCGATGCCTGAAAGACCTACTTGCAAAGCTACGCTTCATGAGGTCTCCAACCCATGAGAATTTCTGTTGCATGGACAGGAAGACAGAACTGTGACTGCAGGAAGAGTACAGAGGCAACAGCTACAAAACAATCTCTCAAGACAACTCCTTCTAGAAGGAAAGCCTTTCAGTGATGCTTATAGTCCCATTACAGAGCTGATCACAAGAGTAATACTTCCCACATATCTTCACAGAATTCCTGGGTAACAAAAGAGTGGCAAGAGAGATCAAGGTTTAGGCTAGAGAAGTTAAAAATTTGTTCCCTTTTACATTGTTTATCTTTTCCCCTGTCTTGAAAATATTCTTGATCTCACTCAGTTTGTTTATTTCTACAGTAAACACCCAGGCACATGCATTTCGAAAATTATGAACACATGCATTTGGACTGAAATGAGAAGAAGAGAATAAAGCAAAAATATATAAAATAGCAGTTAGTGTAAGATCTACCTCTTTATATTTGCCAGCTTCTTAGGTCTGGGAGAGCTTCTCATTTCTGCACCCACTGGATATTCTCCAAATAGGCAATTTCAGCACATACTCATTTGAGAATAGCAAGTCATCCAAAAATGGGAGGATAGTATTAAGTCTGAGAATCACATGTATAATGATCCCATTAAAAAAAGATGCATCTCCAAATGCATTCCCAACTTTAAATCACTTTTAGGAAAATCAGCCATAGAAACCATTGCTATGAATCAGACCTCCTTCCTCTTTCTCTTTCTTTCTTGGTGCCATTTGGAGGTTCACTGATGGCTCTGTGCAGAGGTATGGGAGCAGCTGCAGCTGTGGAGCAGAGGTGACTGGGGGTGTTCTGCACACCTGTGATGGATGACAGAAAAATGCTTTGTGGGAGGATCAGGGAAGGTGTGACTCCCACTGTCACTGTCTCTCCCTTCATAAGGTGCCCAGCAGCTGCCAGTTGTTAGGGGACAAGCAGAGGGTTTTAATCATGTCTTTAGAAATCAGGAGCCTCCATGGTAATCTAAGAGGGCTTTAAGTTCCAAGGCATCAGGGAAGTGCAATGTCTGCCTGTGCCCAGTGGTGCAGGAGGTGAGAGGGAGGCAAGAGAGTCATTCTAGGAGATTTACACAGTTCCATCTCAGTCATGTCATACACAACAGTTTTCCTGGATGTACCTTTTTGTGTGTATCCAGTTATTCGTTTTTCTGTAGGAGGAATTAGCTGTAATTTGAATTGATCATTTAGACAAACAGAATTTATATTGAATTTTGCTCTGAGCTTAAATAGCTTCAGGAAAGAAAAAACAAAGAAAAAAAAATTTAAAAAGAGATTGTGTGTTAGATCACCATTATTCCATTATTACCTTTTCTAAGCAAAACATTTCAATTTTTTAAATTTGAAACCAGTTTTCAAAGTCAGATTAGATTTATTTTTAAGAAGTGTTAAAACTGCAGAAATACAATGCCTTGTTTTATTTCAGACTAAATAAAAAATTCTTATTGGGTGGTTAAATTTCTCCTCAACCTCATTTGTTTGTTTATATTTGATTCACTCTACATCACCAATAAATAAACAACTGAACTTGCATGGATCTTGAATTCACCATGACAAATCTGGTTAGGAAAATAAGTCTTTGGCAGCTTTCTTGGAGAGTAGGCATGCTAAATGCTACAAATTCTCAGACATGGCTTGTATCTGATTTAAACAAGAAAAAATGCATAGCATTTAATAATCATAAAAGGACTTGCTATAGCTGTGATGGTCTAAGTTTGAAAATGAGGAAAGGTTTACAGTGTCGGTGGCAGAGGTGCTGGAGGAATGGTCTCAACCCTCTTCCCTGCCCGCTACCTCCACAGGCCAAGAAGCCCCTGGCACCATGGTCCAGCCCCAGGGACCATGGCAGCCTGGGTACCTTTGAGAGCAGTCACCAGGGCTGGGGGCCAGGGCAGGTGAAATGTGGATGCCTGGCTGAGCTGACAGCCTAGCCAAGCCTCGTCTCAGTAACAGCCTGCTGTGCACAGCCACACTGGCGCACCTTCAGTTTGGGAGCCCCTAGTACTACTAGCCCCCTACCAAGATTCTCTCATTGCAATTTTAAGTTCAGCAATAAATCTGTTTTTCATTAATGAGAGAATTAACAAGAGAGACAATCTCATTTCAGACCTATTAAAAACAAAATTAGGTATATTAAACAAGGTATATAAAGTGCTATGGGAAACTTTTTTCACCAGTAACCATGCCTGCAACCAGAGTAATCCAATCTAAATTGCTATTGAACAACTGCATCCCACAGTTTTCCTTTTTTTTCTGAAGGTCACTGGCTCCCTCAGCCTAGCCTAACCTTAATTTCATTTGCATTATTTTTACAACAACGCAAGTGAACAGCCTTCAAGAGAGTTACTTCTTTCTTAAAATCTTTTTAATAAAATCAGGATCTGGTTAAGCAGGTTTAATCACACAGATGCAGTTCTTGTCTCACTGACTCTGGTAGAAGTTTATGCTGTAAAGCAATCCAAGAAAAAATCAGAATCAGCACCTCTGCTTGCACTGTGGTGCAAAGCATGTCTGATTATGCTGAAAAGGCTTGTAGCTTAGGTAGGAAATGCTAGATTGCGAGCAGAATATTATGTCTAAACATGACATGTAATTCATTGCACTTTCCCGTATCTCACCTACATCTATTGTCAGCTCTTTTTTTTTTCTTTTTTCCTAGTTACAATAAAGAATAAAAATGTGGTAAAAGTCAAAAGGTTGAATTTTAAAGTTACAGTTCTTATGCAGATGTGCTCATTTGTTAAAGCTTAGCATTTAACCACAGGCCATGACTAGAATTTATTAACTCACTAAAAAATGATAGTATTAGGTCCTCAGCCATTGTGTAGTGACTGCTTGCTTAATTATCCATATCTAAAGAGTTAAAATGGTGGCTTTTGCTGATTTAATATTCTTCCAGCTTTCTGCTAGTGTGCAGTGTACTGTGTATTAACAACACAGGTCATTGAGTACCCACTGAAAGCTCACTCTGGAAATACCTGAAGGACACATTGAACTCTTCAGAAATCTGTGTCATAATACCTCATGTGTTAACAGAATATGTGGCACAGTGATGCGTAGCAAAGGATCAGGCCAGGGTGGGCATCTGAAGCGCTCTGTCTTGCTGCTGAATGTTGGAGTGAAGCATTGTAATTTTATTCCAATTATACTTTTAGTGCCATGATGTCACAGCATAAATTTGTACTTTTGCATGCAGCTCATGCTGGTGTGATGACAGCTCTTAAAATATTGAGTGATTGTGGGCCCGTCAGCATAAAATTATTCTAACATGGTGCCTTTATTAGTGCTTCAATAAATGCCTTTCTTCTTGTGTTCCAAGGTGGCATTTGCAAATGAGCTAATTTCTCGGCAGTAAAATAATTGTGTTGCATTTATTTTGTGAGGTGGGGGTGGAGGAGGGAGAAGAAAAATGCTGTTACATAAAAGGGGTTCTTTTGCCATCAAAACTACATTCACTGTAGTTAGGCAAGTTTAAAAAAGAACACATTAACTAAATGACTGTACAATTATTTAAATTAGCTTGGTGCTTTATAAAGCCATAGAGGGGTATAAACACTTTTTCAGGCTATATAACAAAAGATGTGACAGCCTTCTCACAAGAAACATTTCCTGAAAGTCAAGCGCAAACTATGTTTGCTGACTGATGACGGATATTTTGGGGTTCAGAACTCAGCTCTTTCAACAAACTAAATCCAAACCGGATGTCAGCTAAACTAATTCACAGGGCAAAACTGAAAAGAAGTTAAGATAAGAGGGGAAGCAGGTTTTAAATTGTACCTGTTGTCTTTTACTGTTTGTGTCACCTAGAAAATAGACAACATGATGCAGAGAAAATGTATGCATGAATGGACCAGGAAAGCCTTGTATTCAGTATTTCCTTGGTGCACACATCTGACAATTTATTTGTTAAGGTTTTGTGACATGGTATGCTTCTCATTTCTTGTTTAGTTATTTAGCCTTAAAACAAGAACTAGCTTCCTGAAGTGGTGCCCAGTATGTATCACTTAGTGTTCATAAATCTGGAAGTGGCTCAGTCACTAAAAGTACCTAATTTTAAGCATGTATCTTAAAAAAGATCTCACCATATAGGCTGTTGTGGTTTAACCCCAGCTAGCAACTAAGTACCACACAGCCACTCACTCAGTCCTCCCCACCCCCGGTGGGATGAGGGGGAGAATCAAAAACAAATAAAACTTGTGGGTTAAGATAAGAAGAGTTTAATAATTGAAAAAAAAATACTACTACTACTAATAACAACAATAACTGTAATGAAATGGAAAATAACAAAAAGAGAGTGAAATATAACCCAAGAAAAACAAGTGATGCACAATGCAATTGCTCACCACGTACTGACCAATGCTCAGCCAGTCCCCAAGCAGCAATCCGTCCCTCCCGGCCCCCACTCCCCCCAGTTTCTATACTAGGCATGACGTCCCATGGTCTGTCAGCTGCCCTGGCTGTGTCCTGTCCCAACTTCTTGTGCGCCTCCAGCCTTCTCCCTGGCTGGGCATGAGAAGCTGAAAAATCCTTGACTTAGTCTAAACATGACTTAGCAGCAACTGAAAACGTCAGTGTGTTATCAACAATATTCTGACACTAAATCCAAACCACAACATTATACCAGCTACTAAGAAAATTAACTCTATCTCAGCCAAAAGTAGGACATTTTTAAATCAATTATTCCATGAGCTAAGCTGCAACCATTTTCAATGCTGTAAGTCCCCCTTCCTTTCCTTCCTCCATCCCCAACTAAAACTAAAAGTGTTATTAAACTTAGAATTTATTCAAACTCAGCAAAATACTCTATTAAATAAAAATTAAAAGGTTTTGAAGATCTTTTACTGGAAAGAGAGTGTTATCCAGCATTTGAAAATTAAATACATAATAATCTATGTTCAGTTGTCCTATGGGTCTGAATTTCAAGGATCTCAGTCTTTTTTAAGCCACAGCTCCTCAGAACAAATCTGCAGTAAATGCACAAGTGTTTCAAATGGAATACATCTTAAAGGATGAACTTAATTAAAGCACATTAAAGAAGAAATGAGAAGTTCAACAAGTAAGAGTTGTTTTTCCCTTAATGATGCTTAAGATTTGTGTCTTTACTTAAAACATCAGATGCTGAATAAGGTTGGTTTTAACCAAAGCATACAACAGTATTTTTTGCTTTCTGAGAGTCAGTTATGTTTAGACACAACTAAGCACAGGCATAAAAAGCAAAGAAATAGAAAGAAAACCACTATAATACATCTATTGCGTAAGCCCAAAATTGCAGGAGTCATTTTGTGAAAGCATATAAGTCAGCTACCACATTTTAAGTGCATTTCTCTAGCCGCCTGGCATATCTAGCTACGGCTAGGTATCAGAATGATTTGCAGCCTGTAGATGTCTGGGTACTATAAATATGAAAGCAAACCAATCAGGAACTTACATTACTGTTTAATTAAACTGTGAGGCTTTTGCTACTAAACCTGCAATAACAGAGGATGTTAATGACATCTTTTATAAATAATTTAGCTTCCAAATGAGTATATCTGTTTCATAAATAGTTGAAGTATTCCAGCTGCTGGTAACAGTAATCCAAACACCTCTGCAGGATACAACAACTGGCCATGAAACAGTTTCCCAAAACTGTTGATTTCTGACTGATTTGGCTCTAAAAGTCTTGAAAGACTTTTAGAGTCTCAGCTACCAGTACCAGAAATATCAATAGTGACCTTTTCTATTAAATATCATGAGTAAAAATACATAAGTAACTATCACTCAGTCCAAATAAATCTGTCAGAGTTGCTATAGCATTTATAATATTCCCTACGCAAAAAGGGTAAATCTTACTTATTAAAATGCAAGCAACCACACTATATAAAAATACAAAGCCACTCAGGAATATTCTCTTGACAAACTAATGAAATAATAGATTGTCTCACCTCCAAGATCTCAGTTAGATGCCTGCTAAATTATTTTTGTTGATTTCCCTCTACATTTAGCAATATTTTAGAGTCGGGCTTATGTACAGGTGCTTTAGTATCCACACTGATGAATTATCTGAATAGCAAGTAAATTGCCTTTTTATTACCCAGTGAAAAGATCAGAGTAGGTATTGTTCCCTTACTTAGCTGAGGAAGGCTTGAAGACTGGGGAACTGCTACACAGGGAGGAACAAAGCAAAGATAGAACAGCTCTCAAGGGTCTTAGATTTATATTACAGACATTTGTGTTCTTATTATTCATACCCTCTACTCTGCAAACAACTTAAAAACAAGCAAGGGAGCATTAAGGTCATCAGAAACATAGGCAGGGAGAGCTTCAGTCAGTGGTTTATTGCACATAGGGAAAAAGGGGACAAGGAAGAAAAATGCACAGCATACATGATTGGTAAGGTGGAAGTATAGAAGATTAACAAAGGTGCATGTCCTGGCAATGCAGTAATCCAAAACATAAGCATAGTGCATAATGATGGTGTATATAGAAGTAATGAATAAATTAGGTAATTTTTTTAACAGAAGAAAAATAATAACATTTAACATTTTTCTTGGACTTGGAAGGAAAATCCATTCTTCAGAATGGAAAAATGATTCTTCAGATGAAACTCGTTATTTTAATCCACCCATAAATAAATGTCTCATTTAGCTTTCCTTTTTAAAAATTCTTATTCACAATTAATTTCTTCTCAAATTTTATTCAAAAACCTATGACATGTTTGATTCTGTAAATGCTAAAGTGAGATCTTCTGACCTTTTCAAAGAAAGTCAAAGCAATTAAAACTACTTGCATTGATTAACATACCTTTGTGAACATATTTTCACTGGAGTTGAATCCATGGTTTTTGGTAAATAAGTTGTCCTGCTAAAAATGTTAGTAAGCTTTGGTTCATAGAAAAATAAATCTGCAGCAGAACAAGCGCAAGACTGAGAGCACAAGACTGTTCAGCCTGGAGAAAAAAAGTCTCAGAGGGGGGAACTTATCAATGTGTGCAAATATATATCCGAAGAGAGGGTGTAAGGAAGATTCAGTCAAGATCTTTCTAGTGGTACCCAGTGGTAGGACAAGAGGCAATGGGCTCAAACTGAAACACAGGATGTTCCCTCTGAACATCAGGAAATATTTCTCACTGTGAGGGAGACCAAGTACTGGCACAGGTTTCCCAGAGAGGTTGTGGAATCTCCATCTTTGGAGATGTTCAAAAGCCGTATGTACATGATCCTGGGCAACATGCCTTAGGTTGCCCTGCTTGAGCAGGGGCGTTGGATGGGATGACCTCCAGAGGTGCCTTCAAACCTAAACTATCCAGTGGTTCTGTGATTCTGTGAAAGTGGGGAAAGGGAGTCCACTCCAAAGCTACCAGATGATGGTATCTACCATGAAAGACTTCTGTTCCACCAACTTTTGAAAAGAATGCACATATTTATGACTTTCAAATGTTAAAGATGAAGTATGAGGGTTCCTGCAATTACAGATTAAGTCTTTTTAGCCCATGTGCTGAAGATATTCTTAAGAAGTTAGAGGAAACTATAGAAGCCATCCATGTACCTCTTAGAGAAATCACGTGCTTTGAAAATTTCCCTTGCTTTGAGAGACTGAAGCTTCTTACTATTCAAGAGGAAGAGATCTTCTGATGTGAGAGAAGTAAGATAACCACTGAAGGCTGTAGTGATGAAGTCGTGGCCCTCTGAGGCCAGGACAGGCCATTTGCAAGCCTCCTTGAAGTGAGGGAGGGCTGGACCTGTACCCAGAAACATCAGTGGAATAACAGGGGACTCATCTGGGGAAAGTTTGCAGATGGGGGAAGGTAGAAGGCCAAGCCATTGATCCTCAGAAACTGCGGACTCCTTGCTGGTCTCTGCCAGCTGAGGCACATGTTCAGAATGGAACTCACTTGTGGTGAATTAAGGGCATTTTTAGGTAACTGAAAAATACCTGATTGAAAAGGTTGCTGGAAGAATTTAGATAGGCTAGGAGAACAGTGTGAGCCCTGAACAAGAACAGATGTTTACAGTCCAAGGAATGAGTGCTGTGAAATCCTGAATTTGCAAGGATCTAAGTGTCTTAGGTTGTAAGGGACTGGAAATACTGGTTTTAAATCTTAGATTATAAAAAAAAAAAAAAAGAAAAAGAAACACAACAAAACACTAACAAGAAAACAAACCACAAAGCATTGCTGCAGCTCAGACATGAAACACAATCCCAAGCTAGGAGGCAGAGTCTAGAACAGACCTCATCTGTAAACCACAGCCACATGCAAATATAGTCCTGTGTTTGCAACTGACTTACTGCACACAAGGAACAGAGTGACTTAGCGATATCACTTAGCAAAAGGAAATAAAAACTTCAGCTCCACAGCTGCCAGGACAAAGGCAAGAAGTCTTTGGGAGTACTCTTTGGGCACACAGCCCCATCTTCTTTGTTAGCACAAAAGTCACAGAAACGTTTTCCATTTTGAAGACAGTATATAACCTCAAGCTAAATTTTGCTCTAATGAGTATTGTGAGCCTACTTTTTATAGCAAAGTATAAATTAAAATAGGTCAATTACAAATGGTACAAGGACAGAAGGAAGCTGATTCTCAATCAAATTCTTAGTCTCATCTTCACACCTGAAACTCTTTGGAACCCAGAAGTCTCTACCTTCCTGACCTAACGTATTTAATCCTTTATTATTTTTCATTTAAATGGCAATTATTCCCCTCCAGTACAGCTATGAAAGATTTTCTTCATAGCAAAATTGTACATTTCTAACTTTTTCTCCCATCCAATGTGCAGAACTTGTACACCAATTTCACAGGTAAAATACAGGGATGTCTGTCACTTTCCTTCATGCTACCAAACTATCCTCCATTCACTGAGCACATAAATTGAGCCACCTGAATGCTGACATCTCCTGGTACTTTCCCAGATTTTTTTCTTTACTCTTCTTTCCAGAACAAACCCATTCTCCCAAAACTCAGAGGGAAATAAATACTAATAGAAGCTACTGAAGCAGGTCAGATCAAAGGTGCTTCTAGCCTAGTAACACGTCTCTGACAACAACCAATATTGGATGTCCAAGGAGAATTATAACAATGGGGCAAATATACTTTGTCATAATAATCCCCTAGTTCCCACTAATTTGCAATCTCAAGACTTCATGAACCAATGATGTTTTCTTACCCTTTAATAACCCACCTTGGATTTTTTTTATGGAATAATGCTGCAACTCATGGAGCTACTAATCTTACCATACCAGGAAGATTCATGAGGTATGGCCCTCAAAGTAAATAAATAAATAAATAACCTAAAAAAAAAAGAAAGAGAACAACAAAAAAAAACCCCAACAAACAGGAGCATGGTGTCACTGTGAAAAATGTAATTAAGATATGGTTTCTTATATCTAGGCTAAGTTGTTTTGACAGCTAATTGTTCATCTTAGCCATTCAAGGTAGATACACTCTTCCGGGAGCCACCATTAAACAAACAAATAATTGTGACATTTGAAATAAACAGTGGCATCTATTTAAGGCTTGATTTTCAAAAATGTAGAACATTCATAAATACCATTCAAAGCAGCATGATATGCAGTTGTCAATAATTTCCAGAATAAAAGGGTCCCTACACCTTCAGTATTTCAGACCAGATGTTAAAAACCAAGCAGACAAAATGCAGACAGCAGTGTGCAGAAGCACAGTTGAAGAAGGGAAGATCAGCAGCAGGCAGAGAGGAACCTGACTATTAATTCCTTAATGAAAGCCTTTGATGTGCTATCTTAGAATCCATTCCAGTCCTGTGTCTGGAACAGTTTTCCTAGCTACTAAGTGCCCTCTGTCTTCTTTTTCAAATTTCTCCTAACATGTACCTCTTTGTGTAGTTCTTTCTCCTTAATTTAAGTCATGAATAATAATCCTTACACACTGTCTTTCCTGAACTGTTGTCCTGTGTTTTGCTGTGAATTTCTCATATCTCATTTAGACCATAAGCTTTTCTAGATAGGGCATGCATCTTGTAAATTTATGGTGCTGCATGTGTGTTTAATGCTAATAATGTGCAGTGACAGGGCAGGGCAGATTCATAAGCAATGCCCTGAAAAAGAGGCAGCTATTGAATTCATAATCTGGCACTTCATATTCACAAGAGAGGAAAAAGCTGTCATCTCAGAATAGGGGATCTGCTATAAAAGGAATGGTTTTTTGCACTAATGGTTACCAAGAATTCATACACTCCACTTCATTATAACTTCCATATAGTAGTGACTATTTCCTAATGTTCCTCATACCATAAAGCTGTTGTTTAAGTCCATTTGATGAGTCCTATTTGTTAGAAGAAAGGTTTCCCAAATAAAAAGTAAATTAAACCCAAGGCATATGAACATAACACCCACACACTCCTGCCCATCAAACTTCATAGTGCAGGGAACAAAAACAATTTGGTTTGTAAAACGAGGTAGACAAGTACCTCTGTGACACTTAAGAAACAGCATCTGAGTCATACAAGGAGAGAGAAAGGAAGCAGAGTGCTGGGTGGGCTAAGCAAGGGAAATGCTTGGGAGCTGTAGTTTTGGAAGTAAGATGAAAGACTTCATCAAACAGAAGGAGGACTTGTAGGAAAAGTAATCTCTTTAAAAAATTGTTGAGGGCCAAAATACGATTTTTGAAAAGCCCATTTAATTACAGCTCTGATCTTACAGTAAGCTGAATGCTCCTGGCAAAACACTCACATTTTTGCTCATTTTTCAGCAGGGTTGGCAGCACCAGGTGACTGCTTCTTCTAAGGGCAATCTAAGAATTTACTTCAGGGTACTGGGATGCCTTGCTGAGTGTGCTCAGATACTTCTTAAAAACGGTAACTAAAGGTAACATGAAAATGAATGACTCACAGAAAAAAATTAAGAAAAAAGGCTGGCATTGATCCAGGATAACATAAACCACAGACAGAATTTATGTGGGGACTCCATGGCAGAGAACATGAAATTTGGCATGAAAAATATCCCCAGCTACTCTGTGTTTCTTGCTTCTGCAGGAATGTTTGCAGGCTTGCTACTCTGTGTTTCTTGCTTCTGCAGGAATGTTTGCAGGCTTGCTTGCTGGGGCTCCAGAGGCAGCAGATAGGGTGATACTCTCACCTGCCAGCTTGATCACCTCTTTGCAACCCCACAGGAAACCCAAGCACCCAACTCATACCATGCTCCAACCCAAGCTGCCTCCTGAAGGAGGAGAACTTGTATGAGGCCCCCATGGACTACACTTCCCTCAACCCTCCTCCCTAAGCATGTCATAACAGGGATCCTGAGAATGAGTTTGGCAGTAGACAAACCTGTGGTAATTGTATTGAACATCACATCTGTGGCCTTAACATAATTTTTTTTTTCCATTTCTTTTCATTCCTTTCCACTCTGCTAATAGCCAGTTCTCTGGAGTAATCAAGTTACAGCCAATTGAAATTTTTTTGCTATGGGATAGTGCAAGCTTAAAGAAACATGGAATCAAGTACAGCTCTTTTTTTTTTTTTTTTCTTTTTCGGTGGGGGATCTTTCAGATATAAATCTAGTATAAAGTTAAAGTATTTCTAGTATTCATAGTTAGGTTTTTTTCTTGCCCGCAGATCAAGTTAATAATCTTTATGCTTAAAGAAGCCAAGGACAGTGACTCCAACAGGCCAACATGAGATCAGTTGATTGGCATCACTAACTAGTCTAGATCTTTCTGTACCTCATAGGGACAGCTTTTATTTCCATTGCATACCATGTTTCCTAAGAGAAGAATTCTACAAGGCCAACAAAAACAACATAGGAAAAAGGTATAAAAATAAACAAGAGACAATAACAAAATAAGAATAAAAACACTGGATTGCAGATGTTTAAGAATTAATTTTCCTATTTCTCCCAACATTTTCATACCTCCTAAGATATCCCTCAGGCTTTCTGTAGTGATTGTAATAGTCAAATACCCATAGTTAAATACAGGAATTATCTACTGTTTGATGTCTGTACCTGTGTTTGCTACAAGGAGACTTCATTCTTGGCTTTTGCTTTGGTGTAACAGTTTGGTGTAACAATAAACACAACAAATATTTGTGGTAAGTAAGTAGTTTGTCAAATCTCCATCATTAGCAACATATTCTTCATGCAATATACAAAGTACGTCACTTACTCCCAGTGGTATAACAGGACATGAGTGGAATTTGATTTCAAAGTATGTCTTCAGGAAGTATGTGTATTAGCAAAAACAGGCACCACAACTGAACTCCAAAGAAAATAGTTGCCCTGTCTCACCTTTATGGGTCAAATTCAACATCATGCAATGGCACTCCAAAAGTGTCTTTGTATATCCCATGAAAATAAGTCCATAAATAGTCTTGATTGTTGATGTTGACCAGGTCAAAAAAATGAATAATAATAAAAAGACGTGTTTTTCTCTGAAATAGGGAATGTATAAAAATATTCACATACAAAGGAAAGCATTTTAATTTACAACAAACTTTATTAGAAGGCAAAGAATGAATTTTTTTAAAATACTGTCCCTAACTCAAATGAACGAAGTATCAAACAATATTTTTATGCTGAAGAACAGGCCCACATACAACAAGAAGATTAAAACCATTTGCCATGGTTTAACCCCAGCAACTAAATACCACGCAGCCAGCCACCTGCTCAATCTCCCCCTCTCCCAGTGGGATGGGGAGGAGAATCAAAAAAAAAAAAAGAACTATAACTTGTGCATTGAGATAAGAAAGGTTTAATAAGTAAAAAAAAAATAAAATATAACAATAGAATAATACAATTGTAATAAAAAATTATAACAAAAAAAGAAAAAAGAGAGAGAAAAATAAAACCCAAGAAAAGGCAAGTGATGCACAGTGCAATGCTCACCACCCACTGACTGATGCCAGAGCAGGGATCCGCCCCTGCTCGCCAGCTCCCCCCAACTTTATATACTGAGCATGACATTCTATGGTATGGAATACCCCTTTGGCTAGCTCCGGACAGCTCTTCTGGTTGCTTCTTGTGCATCTGCTCACTGGCAGAACATGGGAAACTGAAAAATCCTTAACTTAGGATGAGCGCTACTTAGCAACAACTAAAACATCAGTGTGTTATCAACACTATTCTCACACTAAATCCAAAACACACTGTACCAAATACTAAGAAGAAAATTAACTCTATCTCAGCCAAAGCCAGGATATTATTTTTACAGGATTTTTTGAAGTAATCTTTTTTTCACCTGTTAAGTTAATAAGCTCATAACCACACTTCCGAAAGAAATATGAAAGGAATTATTCTCTAAAAGAAGGAATAACTCTGCCATCATCAGTTTTTTGCTCCTTCCTGAGGTTAAATCATGCTATACCCTAATATTCCACCTGCTACAGTCTACCATCTCTGTGTCAATTAAGATGGAAACTAAATTTCCTAAAGACAATACCTATGTGAGAATACTTAAAGTTGATTATCTTGCAGAGATCTGCAGATGCTAGGGTTGTACCACACAGGACACAGTCTTTTTCTGATCTAACTCTGACACAACCAAAACTGTGCTAATGGCGATCTTAGGCTTGGTGCTGTGCTCAGAACAGTTTTTGTCTCCCAATTCAGTATAGCCAGCCTGTATGTACTCTTGAGCATAACAAGAGTAAATTTGAAATGCAGCATAAGCATAGCTAAAGAATGAGGTAAAAAAGAGTGAATCTGTTCAAGAGAATAAAAGTCATAAAAGATACTTGTTTCAAAGGGAGCCATCAATCATTCCTTGGCTGGGAGTTTAGAGTGGGCCAATGAAATGCTTTGTGAGCAGGAAAAATATAGCAGACAGTGGAGAGGGCCTCAGACAAATCCCAGCTTATGAGACAGGTCTCTTTAAAAGGAGAAAGCTTAAGGACATGTTTTAGAGCATGTTTAGGAACTGCACTAGGATAAGTCTGTAGCACTGGCCAAGAGAGGGTTGTGGTCTGAAATATAAATCAAGCAGAAGCCTCTTGACATCCTAACTCTCTTCTTTTGAAGAATAAATGGAAATAAAACAGCTGAGGTTTAGTATATGTGACAACAACTATAGTCATTTTTACTGCTGGAAATTCCATATGAAAATTTTACGACCCTATTCTCACTAAGGGGCTTTTTTCCAAGGCTGTGTGTAAGAAATTAACCATGCTGTTTCAGTTAATGTCAGTGGCAGCTGAGCAGATGCTAGTAATTTCCAGTTAGTTCTCCGTAAGTGTTCCTTCTGTGGGAACCGCTTCCATCTGCAGGATACCACAGAATAAACCAGTTCCTTTTAAACTGCAACAGAGCAGGAAACACTGATTTGTTTTCCTCTTTTCATGGAAAGAACTTCTCCCAGAAACTTAAAAAAGGAGTGAAGGCCTCATGGCAGTGTATTTTCCCACACAGTTAAGACTCACCACGCTACATAGCCTCAAAAAAATTGTTTCAGAAAGGCCTCTACAAAGCTAATACAGCCCAGTGCAGATGCCAGCAACAGAAAGTCCACTTAATAACACAAACTCAAAACAGGGGGTAGAGCAAAAATTCCTCTGCTGAAGCTGACCAACATGGCACAGTTTGTGCTACTCCTTTCTCATGGCCCATACACCTTTCAGTGCCATTGCAGTTTCCTGAATTTCTTTCCATAGGGAACAGCTTCTCCAATATCTCCTCTTTATGAGAAGTAGACTTTCACTATGACACTTTTTTTTACCTCCATCCCCACCTCCCCCCTCATGGAAATTTACCCTGGCATTTTGATTTAAACACCATGATGGTATAATCTGTGGGCAATGCAGATACAGAAATGTGATGAATCAGCTGCCCTATGATGAAAATGATCACGTAAGAACTAGTAAGAGATCAATGAGCTGGGCTTCCCAAAAGAAAAAAATGGAGGTCCTCCTTGCAATAGAAATAGGCAGCAAGTACTGTTGAAGAGTATTTCTCCGCTATTCCAAAATGCTTTCTATATGTAAGAGGAACACATCATAGTCTTTCAAGCAGGTACAGACATGTACAGAGTCATTGCTGTCATTAGAAAATAAACGTGCATGTGGACAGGCTGTCCTTTTGCTGAAAACCACCTATGGCTGCTGTGCATTTAGTTAAAATGTTGTCTCTGTATTTTTTGAACAACTGTTTATATTTAACTAGGTTTTCTTTTGGAGTGAGGGAATCAGTTAAGAAATCAAAGTGCAAAAATAAAGTATGTCTTTAAGGTCTTTTTAGTTCCCTTCTGACAAAGAAAAAATATCTGCAATGCTACAAAAAGTAATGTTTCTGTTTAGCAATTGACCTAATCAGTTTTTCCTAAACAAAATGAGAATACATACTTATAAACTTAGTTTACACAAAATGAAGAAGCAGCTGAAATATTTTCTTCTTCTCTAAAGGAGTGTTTCAAACTTTATTTAACATCATGTCAAACACTTTGGTGTGTACTGCCCTTTGTTTGGTCCAGAGTTATTTTCATGGGTGGTGAAATGAAAATTCTGCTTACAATGTACAAAATAGGAGTAATGATTTCAGTAGTTCCTCTTCTCACTCATTGCACTAAATGAACTAGGACATATGCATTTAGAATATTGTAACATAGCCTAGCATTACGTATAGTGAAACTTGAACTGTCTTTCAGATTCAGGGGTGTTCTTTACCTGATTGTAAGCACCATAAAAAGAATTTAAACTTTTAGTGAAAGCCATGGTGAAGGGTAAGAATGAAATAAGTAAACCTGAGGTAAAGTGGCATGACAGGGTGCTGCTGAAGTCAACAAAATAAGGATGTGCTCATATAAATATAAACAATCAAGTAAGAACATTTTCAAGAAGTTACTATCCATTAGTAGAGATATGGTAAATTGTTTTAAAGTCTGTTATTAGAAACAATGATGACTTAAGGTAGACCTCTTCTCTTTGCAGGCTCAGTAGACTAGAGGCACAGATACTCAGTCATATAAAAGGTACCAGTGCAGAAGAACAAAACTCTTAAGCTAGATAGATGAAGAACTCTCACGATATGAACTTTGTTGTTTGTAATTGACTGTTTATACCCTCATAGGAGGAAAAATCCTCTACTATTATGAGTAGAGTTGAATAAATTGTAGTTTGTGTTATTTTTCCTTCCTGTTACTTTTAGTATTTCCTTTCTCTCCTCTGTAGTCCTACCTGTGTCTATTTTAATGTAAGATATGCATCCATGAGCTCATCATGGGAACAAGACTGCACTGTTGTAAATATTTGGGAATCAGCATGGCTTACAAAATTCATATAACAGTTATTTGAAAGTAGTGTTGAACCAAGTTCCAAACTTTTCCCTGCAGCCCTGACTGGAGCATTCCTATGTGTCCCACAGGAAATGGCATCATATTTCTCATCTCACTAGTTTCACATCATGCAGATTCTTCAAACATTCAAAGGCTGGTTTACTAACCTGATGATGAACAGTATAATATAGGCGTAATACTGCATCAGTCTAAAGGAACAACATTCAGTAAACTTTTGCCCAAAGGCAAGTCTGTCATTCATAAGGTCTGTGCTGTCAATTAACCTGCGCCAGTGATGCTCTGCTGTCATGGCACAGCAAAACTTTAGCTGAACATTCAGGCTGTAATCTCCAACTCATTCCCACTGAAGATCCTATTTGTTGTCAGTATGGCAAAGATTATGATTGTTATGAGAGCCCTTTGTGCTGCCTTGCTGCCACTGAAAAAGGGTTGCTTTCCTCTTTCCTGTGCAGTCTTCTCCCAAACAATAAAAAAAAGAAGTCCATGTACCAGTACCTGGAAAGTAAGCATGTTTCCGTGTGGCAGAGTGGATTGCACCTGGGCTTATACTGGACCAAAATAGTGGGAGTCAAACCTTGATGAAACAAAGCCTCTATCCTGTCATTTGCCACCCGCCTCGTTTCTTAGCCTGTTTGAGTGGAGGTGTTAGTATTGAAATGCATCATCTCCCACTATTATCAGCTCACTGCTGGAGAATTTCACTAAACTATCTTAATTGCTAAAAACTTGCATTTCGATCCCTCATAAATACTACCTAAAATCAACTCGTTGTCAGGCAACAGCTGCAACATTCACTGTAACTAGTTCCCAGAAACACAGTTAATTCTGAAAAATGTTAATAGCTTCAGCCTTCCATTGAAAGATTCAATAATCAAAATTTTAATTTACTCCCCCTTCCTTCCCCAAAAAAGTTTTGAGACAGGTTAACCTGTCACGCAGCATCACTACTGATCCAGCTGAGGCAGAAAAGGAGGTTGTATATCCTCGTTATTACCATAATTGGCATCTGGAATGTGTTCAGAAATTCTGATTTACTTTGTAACAGAGGATTATGGCTGAATTTGGAGTTCTGTATGGTCTGCAGAACCTTGTGAAATTCAAAGGTAAAAACTGTCTGTTGAACTTTTAATGAAAAGCACTGCCTTATACTAATATAAAGAAACATGAACGAGTGCTTGAGGGGATGAAAATCCACAATATATTTTGGTAGCTAACCACTTACAGAAACATTAACATTCTTGGGAAGGGTTGATCTGTGAGCTTCTGAAGTAACTTAGGAGCCACCAGGATTCAATTATTAGCAGAATTCCAACACCCTGAACAAATAGTCGGAAGCCTCCAGTATTTGTGAATTATTAATGCTGGCTTTCTCATTTTTTTTCCCTAATTTTGTTTTTGTGTGTGTGATCATCTGAGTAATTGAATACATTGATAGAGATATGAATAGATATGCTAATTAACACCAAGACTAACCCTTAAAGTTCATTAAAGCTGTCAGCTTTCAATGAAATATTTTCATTTTTCTTTTTCTGAACTGGAATACTAATGTTATTTGTACACTCGGTGCCAGCTGGGGGGCCCCCAGGAATCAGCTTTTAAGATACTTTTTTCAATGTAGAAAATAGGTTCAAGAAAGGTGTCAGTTTTACAATCCTCATTTACAGTCCCTGTCATGGGAACGTGTTCATGTTGTGCCAGTAGCTTCTCTCAGTTCTCATTACAATCATTGTCATCTAAACAAGGTATAGAAATTTTAATATCTCACACATCATCTTCCTGAAATAGCAAGATCTGAGGGGGGAATAGGAGAGGGAAAGGGGAGGGTTGGGTACCTGAGATGCGACACTAATATGTGTGTTGGAAGTGGAAGGAAAATTTCTTACATTTAAACAACAGTTCAAAAACATTTTTGACCAATGAAGAAAAGGCAAATTCACTTTACAGTCCCCACTTTGCTCTTCTGATAAGTTGTTGTTTTCAACAATTTTAATGTATGAGAAAAATAAAAGGATTTTTACAATCCAGCTGTTACTGTGTTGCATCCTTAGTGGTCCTTGCTAATCATAGATATAGATAGCCATGAAACTCAAGTATTTGAATCTATAATCTAAAGAAATCCCATTATTATTCCTATTTGGCTGAGTCAGACACCAAAATACAGGGAGTGAAAGCAATGGGAACAAAGTTACAAAAAACAATTTCCAGTTTCTGGTAAAGGATAACTGATCTCTTTTCCTTTTCTTCCTCCTTTTTCATTAAATTTGAGTAAGAAGTGTCACCAAACTTCTCCAAAGTTCAACACTGTGATTTCTGCATTCCTGTTTAAATGAATGGGTACTCTGAAGCTAAACCTTCTTTGAGATTTGAAGTCACTCAGTCCTGTGAGGGACTCAGACCCACCTGTTTTGATAATACCTATATAAGCCTACATTTCTGGTGAGGGCCAGAAATAGACTGCTTAAAGCAGCTCCAGCTTGGGCCTGTTTTACTTGATTTGGCACAACAATTTTTTCTTTGTAAAATGGAGAGTTTGTACTCAGTAAAAATTGTGGGTTTTTTTTCTTTTTTTCAATAGAAATTAAAATTATCCCAGCAGGGTAACTACACCAGAAAAGTGATTTACTGCTTCAAATTAAATAATCAGATTTTTAAAGTATAACTCACTTGATTTTGACCATAGTTAGGCACAGCAATCAGACCTCCTAGGGCCAGGTGCTGTAAAGACCTCAGATACCAACACATCAGGCAAGGACTAAGGTCAAGACCTAAAGCAACAAGTAAATACAACAGACAGACTGGAAAAGTGTGAGGTAAGAGCCTTCACTGACCCTATTATAGTCTGTGTGCAGTTTTCCTGTTGCAAATATTTTTATGTTGGTTTCTGAGAAAATGGTTCAAAATTGAACGCCAGTCTTGACTACCTTGTAATTTGATAACCAATCAGTATATTGTACAGAAATAAAAAAACCCTGTCATTACACAGTATGTGTGTGTGTGACACAATGTTCTCATCCTGAAAAAAGTCTTTCAACCCATGAACTGTACTGTACGTGGAAATGCTAAATGTACTTACTATATTACATAGAAAACAAAATCTCAGGAAAAAATGCCTGTGATACCAACCTTATTAGAGAAAATTTCTAAGTCTGAGTTCTTTTCTATATAGAAGAGGCAGTGGGACAGACCCCAAAGAAATGAAAGCTCTTGTCATGCTCAGGTAATAAATTGATGTTATTCTTACTGCTATTCGTAAGAAACCTACTACTGCAGTGAAATGAAGGTTTATAAATGAAAGTTATGCAATACTCAGCTAGTTTCTTTCCCAGCATTATTTTTATCACAAAGACTCCTCTTTCTTAGCACAGTTTGCACTTTCTCTATCTGCTGCTCAGGCCAAGATTGCCCAGTATTTTGTTCTTGATCTTTCCTCCAAAACAATGAAGAAATGTTCTTTCCTGGTCAAATATGTCATTTTGCTAGATGCATGGCAGTTGCTTCTGACAACTTGTTTGTAAAGGATTTCCTGACCTTCAGTTTGTTCATGTTTACTGTGGTTAATTGAACCAAGCTGAAAAATCTGGAAAAGATACCTTATTTTCATAAGCAATGTCCAGTGAACAACATATGTGTCTGTACATATGTATGATCAGTCAGCTATTTCTGCAAACAAATTTTCCTCTCTTCTTCCCACATATTTCCTCTACACCAGTATGAACAATTCAATCCAAAACAGTAAACCCCAACCTATTTTGACTGCAGTTGACACAGGGACTTCTTAGGAGCTAAGCTTGGGTAGCACCATCCAGGCTTTCTAGAGATATTTAGCTGTTGTATGAGTCTTTCTTGTTGGGGTTCTTTGGTGAATATGATTTAATCCATGCCATCTGCCATTATAGGAAATACCTAAAAATATTATATATTATTGGATCAGCTAACTGATTTATAATAGTTTGTAGGTAATAATCTCTTAATTTTCTTCTTTTATATAAAAAAAACCAACACACACACAGAAAAAAAACCCAACCAACCAACCAATAAAACAAAAAAACCCAACAGTATTTTTCAGTAACTCCAACCTTGCTACTTTTTATAATAATCTTCTGAGCATCGCAGGGCTGTAGCCAACTCGATCTCCCAACTTTATTATTAATATTTCCAACAAGCAAATGACATTTTGCACTATGGTCTTTCATCCAAACAGTCACACCAGGCTGGAAAAAATTTACTCTTTGAAAGATGAGAGAATCTTCTACAAATCCCACACTCTGCAGAAGATCCAGCAAGATTTTTAAAACTCCTTCCTGTCCCTGGCAGGAGAGAAAGGTGAGGATGGAATTGGAAAGGCTGACTAAGACTTAGCACAGTGCAACTTACATTTGTGCACAAGTAGAATATAAGCAGATTTGAAACTAAATGCTACCACTTTTTTAATCTTTATCAGTTCACAGCATTGGAATAGGCTGACAAAATTCACATGATGATAAAGAACTTGCACAAAGACAGAAAACAGATTTGACCAAGACCACACACTAGCCAACTGCAAAGCCAGGAACACATTGAACAAGCTTGAAGTCAAACTTCCCCATCACAACCAGTTCAAACCACTATTTCAATCAGTCAGACGTGAAATACACTTAAAACTCCCACACTGCTCTTCCTAATGAAAAGTGTAAAAGACTATGCATTTCCTTTACAAAATATAAATGTAGCCTCTTCATGTAAAATGATAAAGTTCCAATGTTAGAAAGTACATGTTGCTATTTTTCTACATTAAACAAGATCAAACTACATCACATCATCATTTATTATATTGGTATATTATATATAAAATATATTATTATATATTATATTAGTAGTATAACTACTACAGTCTTTGCTATGAATTGACATTAATGACAGGAATTTCTGGTTTGGAACAAGGAATAACTCACATTTCATATATTTGTGTGTTATAGCTATATGCAAATCTTATGATTTTTATGCTAACAACCTGTATTGGGTTTCTGTGGCAAGGTTTTGGTAGTGGGGGGGGTTACAGGGGTGGCTTCTGTGAGAAGCTGCTGGAA
>JANZLQ010000079.1:41446134-41475825 GCA_026212715.1 Elanus axillaris
CTGTCCAACTGAGGAGGGGGAGTGATAGAGCGGCTTTGGTGGGCACCTGGCGTCCAGCCAGGGTCAACCCATCACACAACCACATGTGCCCATATTTTATTTTGGAGAAAGGGTCCCATACCTAGAGTCAGAAACCATGCAAAGCTACATGAGTTAGGAAGTCGGTAACAGTGAGGTGAAGAGTCATGAAATCATAAAAGTTAATACTGTTGTGGATTGTTGCAAAGTCACATAGATACATGTAGGGTTCAAGTATTCTCTCTTCTGTCCTGCTGTGTTCCTGGAAGTCTCTAGATGTGTTGGTCACCAAAGAAGTAATTTTTAAGGACTTCAGTGTCTTGAACAATGAGTCTGAGCAATTTGCTCCTTCCCTAGCCCAACATGAATAATTTTCTCTTTGCTATAGAATATAAACAAGACATTATCTCAATGAAGAATGAGTTGAGGATGGGTTTGCAAAGACTAAAGAATCCCTTCCCACTTTCCTTTTCTCAACCCTTGCATGTCTGCTCATGTCTGGGAGGGTGCACCAGTTGTTTTGGATTTTGGTTTCTCACCTCTCAGGGAAGAACTGAGCTTTGGGAGTTTGTTCTTCCTGCTAGAAATGTTATTGAAGAGAAATTAAAGAGTTCACCTCTGTCATTTTTGACCAGGAACTTGTGCTCAAGCAGAATCATTTGAAATAGAAATTCTTAGTTGACTATGCATAGTTATGAGCAATAATTTTCAGACTCCACAGTAATCTCCTATAAGTTTCCAGATGGGCACACAATATTGGAACACTGTGGCTGTAATACAGAATTTGCCAGGTTTGTAAATCATCATAATAAACCCTACACATACTTAGTTCTACAAAAATATACTGCATTAGGGGGGAGGTAATGTATAGATAAATATATTACTCTTAAACTCCATCACAGCTGTGAGACTTCACATAGCAGGTCACAAGAATGAGCCAAAATGTTTGATTGCTAAAATGCTGATAGAATTTGAGTTATTCAAGAAATTGCCCATTCACTCATCTCTCTCTTTAACTCTGACCTTCCAGATATTTATTTCATATCAAATTGTGTTTTCCAATCATGCTATCAACATCAACATTGTTATTAAAAAGTCATTAGTTTGACAAAATCTCAGCATTAAGATCTCCAATCACGCTTTGTACCCCTCTAGAGTGTTAAACAATATGCTTTGTTATCATTCCCGTTGTATATAACAGTTATACTTTGCAATTGATATGGACATGGTTGCAACAGACAGGATGGATAAGATTAAATGATGAAAGTTTCCAGTATCAGTAACTGAACAAAAGTCACATTAGAAAAAATTATGCTTTTTTTTTTTTCTCTTCCCAAAACTTATAGATGCATAATCCTTTCCCTAATGAAACATTCTGTTGCCTGTAGTGGAAAGTCATGGAACAGGAGCAAGTTTATGAACAGACTACCAATTAAGAAAATGTATGGATTATTTGTTCAAGGAGGGTTCTGTTGGCAGGAAGAGAGATTCAGTAATTGGTTCTTAAATGACAAACCTAAAAAAAAATTTCTGAACATGGACCAAGAGGAAGCCAGGTTGTGCTCTGAAAAAAAAAAGAAGGAAAAACCCAAAACAGTAAATTAGAGGAAGACATCATCAAACAAGAGCAACCTCGTTGAATGAGAATCAGTGTCACAGCTGAGCCTCTGTAAAGAAAGGTGTAATTTCTGGAAGTCAAGCTTAGAGGGCTTTTTCCCTGAAAAGGCTATAAAAGCTGGGCTGATGTCACTTTACATCAACAAAACTCTGGTTTAGTCTTCACATATCCTCTGGTGATGTTTGCATAGGAAGGTAGCTAAATTTCAGTCTGAATAATTACTTTCTGTCTTTCTAAAATCCTCAAACTGTAGTTTCAATTAAGCATGGTAGTAATCTTCCTGCCTTGTCTCCAGGAGCAGCATATGCTGGTGAACAGCTACTCCGTTCCACCCAAGCAATGATTGCATTCCACTGATCAGTAAAGTGAATTGCTTAATATTCCTTATAATCTCCAGAATTTTCTAACATTTAGGTTGGTCTCGTAAATCATTTTAAAATCCTACCTACAAAACATACTGCTTTAATGTATAGTAATACATAAATGTACTGGATACATACAACTAAGAAAAAAAATGTAATAGTTGACTTTAGAGATCCCTTTACATAGAAGAATATTACACACTGTATAGGTTCATGCACAATATTCAGTTTCAAATTCCTAGATGTAAAGAAAAAAATAAAAAACTTAATAAATTAAAATTACTTGATTAATTAACGTTACATATCTAATGATCCTAGTGCATTTATCCATAGAAATCTCTCAGTAAACCAGTAAATTGTAACAATATACTGCTTAACAAGAACAACATAATTTATACATATTTCAGTTCTTATATTATCTTTTTCACACTCCTTTTGCATAGGACAACAAGAAACTGAATGTACAGAGATTAATTTAGCTAACAATTACCACAGTTCACAATTGCATTAGCACCTATTAAGATTCATTGTTCTGTGGAAATTTTAATGATACATTCCTGAGTGAATAAAAGCAGAAGATAATTAGGAATAAAATTGTTTCTGTGTATGCTGACAGAACTACTGAGCATAATTATACATTTCTAGGGCGACCTGTTTGGAGTTTACTCCATAATTTTATGTAAATTTTGAATAATTTCATTTTTCCAGGTTAAATGCTAATATGTTATTTCATTGCACAGTTGAGTTGTACGAGTACTAATGGACACATATTGCAGTTGATGGAATTGGCATCAGATAAAAGTCTAGAGCATTTCAGAATGACGGACTTTTAATTCATTGTTTTCTTCTTCCACATTCTTGTTCCTGAATGAGCTGCCAACAATTTCAGTCAGTTACTGGATATTAGCTATACTACCTATATTCAGAGAAAAAAATTGACTCCAAGGAAAATATTCTTTAGGTTTGTTTTTTTATTTTATTTTTCCCCTCCTTTTCTTCATTTATTCACTGCATGATGCAGGCTTACATCAGCTTATATAGCTTTATGCAATACACTTGCAGTGGGCTGTACAACATAAAAAGGCAAGCAAAAAAAAAAGAAAAATCAAATACATTGAAGACAAATGTGTGGGATCAGGTCTGTGTAAAATCTGTCTGTTTAGATTTGCCCAGATTTCAACGAAGCATAGAGCAGAAAACCTGGGAGAACTGGGTGATTCTCTTTATGTTCACACTGGAAGCCAAAACTAAAGCAAACTTCAAGAAAAGCAAACTTGCAGGTTATGGACATGAAACCAAAAAGAGAAAGACAAAAAAAAAAAAAAAAAAAGAAAAAAAAACACCAAACAGAGAAAACACCCTTCTTTGCACCTGTATTCTCAATTCTTTTTTAGCTCCTGACCTTATCTTCACACTTTTCTTCAATGTCCTCCATAGTGGTCTTAAATGTCCTCACTGTGTGTGGATGCCAACTATCCACAGCCTGACAGGAAGATCACACTCTCACCTCCCACCAGAAGAGATGTGCAAATTTTTTAATAATTAGGTATCATTCTTGTTTCTCCATTTCTACCTCATTTTATTTACCTTGTACAGCTGTTTTCAGAGATGGAGAGGTAAGGGGAAATCTGCAGTAGCAGAATTGAATTTCTCTGTTATTGTTTGATATTAAGGTGTTCCAAACCAAGTGCAACAGCATTGCTCAGATCCCTGTAACCTGAATTCTTGGCTGGACATTATGAATAAGCACACAAGCCTTTCAGCAAGATAAATTTGACTACAATGAACTGAATTATACCTTGACAAAAAGCTACTGTCAGGAAAAGAAGACTTTAAAAACTGTAAAATATTAGACTACAAAGAACACCATGTGAAGTTTCCCCAGCAGATGCTGGAGAGTAAGATCAGTCAGCTGTTTTTTAGGCCTTCATGAAAAAAAGGCTTGATCAAAGTCACTGGACAAGGACACTGTTGGGAAGTGGCCTTGTGCTGAAACTCAGTGATTTCTTTGCAAGATTTTGTCTTACAAGCTGTAGGCTTCTGATGTCTCCCAATTATGTGCTTGTCTTTCTTTCCTCTTTTGCTACAAATGAATCCAAGAATCTTATCTGTCCCAGTAGCAAACAGGCAAAGATTGTGGGTTTTTAAGACTCTCTAGGTTGGGTTATCTATTTTACCTGAAGAGAGATGAAGAAGTAAGTGGAACTAGTTCGATAAATTGTAAGTGAATGAATAAGCAAGTGTACAACTGTAAATATGATGCCTACCACAGAAATAATCTATTTCCTCTTAGCAAAGGAAAAAAAAAAATCAGCAGCTTATTCATCAATGGTGGCAACTGCTCAGTAAACAGAAAAGTTGTTTCCCTAAACCAACTTTTTTGCCTTCTGACATAGTGTGGATCTGCAGCTAAAGTTCAAAGTTGAAAACTAGCTTTCTCCAGCAATTAGTTTTAACCCATCTGCCACTCACATGATCCTAGAGTTTATCATCACAAGTGCTTAATAGTGTTAAGAGAGGTCATCTGAAAACTGAAAAAGGAAAAAATATAAGGAGAAGAAAATTTTCTGTGCTTGCTCCAATAATTGTTCAAGTAATGCTCAATATAAGATGCAATGCTAGGTAGAGGAGAATATTGTTCATATACAAAGCCTCTTTCAAGGGAATTAATTTCAGTTCAATCATTAAGTTTTGAATCATTTCTCAGTCTTAAAATTGTGTTTACTGATATCACAACAGCCCCATGACAGGAATTTCTGACTAAACTTCCTACCTCTACCCCTTACTGGCATCATGTGTACCTATACCCTTTCTTTAATTCCATCTCCACCGTACTCCATAGAGTCCGTTATTCTAAGTAGAAAAGCATCTTTACTAGCAATGAGGATCTTTAGAGATAACGGTATAGCTTTATTGGTATGGCAATTATCATGGACCTTAAAGAAAAAACAATTATTGGTGAAACTGTTAATGGAACTGTTCAAACATAAAAGCTTCTTTGTGGACCAGTAGGCAGATGATTGATTGTTTTGAATGGAAGCATGAGGACACATATCAGAAGAAGATAATGTTCCTAAGACTTTAAAAGCCACAAAAAATATTTTTAATTACTTCACAGAAACTCCATTACAGTAAGAAAAATAAAGAAATCAAAAAACAATAGCCTGAATTGCTTATCACAAGCCTGCTAAGAAGTGACTTTTATTTGGTTTTGGTGTGGACTCCAGTTTAACGTATGTTGAGAGAAACTGATGTCAATCATTTAATATCTGTATAATATCCTTATCCTCTTTTTTCCCTTTTGCTTCTCATTCTTGAGCGTTTATGACAGTACAAATTTAAATAAAGTCCTTGGTTCCATTTTAAAGCCATAAACCATTTCCCTGTATTTGCTGCTTTGATCATTCCTTCTTCGCAACTTGTCTGGCCTCCCAGCATGCAGACCCCAAATATTTTCTAGTCCATCCCTCTTTCTGGTCATAGAATAAACCATACCAGTGTTATCCCTAAGAGATGTTTTTTAATCTATTTAAGAATAGTTAGTGACACTTCACAGCTTCTCTAGTACATAGTTTGCTTTTTCTGTCATCCAACCTGAATCTTTCTTTCTCAAATGCTAGTCTATTGTTCCCTAGTCTGTCCTTCATGCACATGTAGAATAGACTATTCAGCCTTAAGAATATGAAGACTATTGTCACATCTTCCTTCAGCCTTTTCTGCAGGCTAAACACACAACAACCTCTCCGGGCAATCTGTTCCAGTGTCTGATGACCCTCACAGGAAAAAAACAATCTTATTTAAATGGAATTTCTTCTGTTCAGCTTGTACCTCTTGTCTTGTGTCCTGCCACTGGACACCACTGAGAAAAGCCTTGCTCCATCTTCTTTAAACCCTCCCATGAGGTATTTATGCACTCTGTTAAGATCCCGAGTCTTCTCTTCCCAGATACTCCAAGCCCTTCATCCTCATGACCCTTTGCTGGACTCAGTCCAGGATGTCATATCTTTTTTGTACTGGGAAGCCAAGACCTGGACACAACACTCAGATGTGTCTCACCAATGCTGAGCAGAGAGAAGGGATCATCTCCCTCAAGCTCCTAGTGAGACTTATCCTAATGGGGCCCACGAGGCTGTTGTCTTTCTTTGCCACCGGGGTGCACTGCTGGATCACAGCCCACTTGTTCTCCACCACAATCCCAAAGCCTTTCTCTTTGAGCTCCTTACAATCCAGTTGGCCCCAAATTTATATTGGTGCATGAGCTTATTTCTCTGCAGGACCTTGTATTTTCCCTTGTTGAATTCCATGAGGCCTCTGTCAGCCCATTTTTCCAGCCTGTTGAGATCCGTCTGGATGGCAGCACAACCATCTGTTGTATCAGCCAATCCTCCTAGTTTTGTATCATCTGCAGACTTTCTGAGGGTGCGCTCTGCATGAGCATCTGGAGCATTAATAAAAATAAACAGTACTGGACCCAGTACTGACATCTGGGGCACACCACTAGTGCCTGGCTTGCAGCTGGACCTTGGGCCACTATTCACAGCCCTTTGAGCTCCATAGTTCATCCAGTTTTCAGTGCACTTCACTGCTCACTTACCTAGTTGATACTTCATCAGTTTTTTATGGGAGACAGAGTTGAAAGCCTTCATTTTAAATTGTGATTAGTTATAATCCCTAACCTTTCTTCTGTTTAATAATTGCACTCTCCAACTTTTCCCATCCTGTATGTGTGCAGTTGATCATTTCTGCCCATTGATTTGCACCTTATATTTTCTAGCTGTTGTTCCACACTGACAGAGCTGTATTAGTCTGAAGTCACAGTTTCCCAGCAAAGTTTACATCTCCTTTAACTAGTGTCATCTAGGCCATGTGTACCCAACTTTTTTATTAAAATGTGATGTAATATGTCCAGAGTCTCACCATCTCATTTTCTATCTGGATTTAAGAGCAAATTTTGTAGGTTTGATCACCGCTGTCTCCAGATAGGCAGAATCAAAGGTTAGAAGCTCTGTTTCTCTGTGGGATGATCTAAAATAGGGAGTCAGACTCATTTTGGTATGACAGTTAAATTACATCTTTAAAGACAAGGAAAAAGTAGGTCAGGGAGAAGGAAAGTGGGTACTATATTACACAACAGAAGTGAACACTAATTATGGGATGACAATGTGCTTTTTTTTCCATACATAAAAGATAATGTGGCTAGTTAGAAACTCTGCTTTCTTTTCATAAAGCCTTATAATACATTTCTTACACACCTTGATGGGATGACATGGTAGTAGGATGCAACATGAACAGGACTTAACTGAGGCAGAAAAATAACAGGACAAGCTTCCCTTTAGCTGCAATATTGAAAAAAAATTAAGAACCCTCAGAAATATTCAGATGCACTATAATAAAACCACTACTCTTAAGTGCTGTAAATCAGATGAGTACAGCTGCACATGCTGCCATTGCTGTCATTCTGAGCCTATTGGCATTTCTGCTTTCTCTGCACAGTTTGGGTGTGCCATATCCCCAGAGGTGAAACATGGCACACAGATTGCCAACTAGGACACTACTTTCTTTAGAAAGCTCCAGTGGATTTGTTATAATGGACTTACCTAGGGGAAAGCTCTGTTCACAGTGCAGCACAATGAAAGACTTAAAAAGTGTTCACTCATGGGTGCATGTTAGGAATAAACCTACTACCAGGTAAAACACTGTGAAGGAACACAGAGTGACAGAGGATTTCAGGGAAAGAAAGTTGCTTGTAGATCCTCAGCATCTGCTTGTGTCTGTATGACTTCTGTCTAGGCTATATGCAAGAGATGAGGTGCTAGAGGCAGGGTGAAGGACCATCTGCAAGTGTGTGATCATCATATAGGTTCAGCTACTACATACCTAAACTTAGCAGAGTCACAAATTAGGCTAACTTCAATACTTCCCAGAGAATAAGGGAGAAAAGTTTCTCTCAAGGGTATTTTTTCAGTTTCTTGGCAGAAAAAAAGCCCAAACCAAACAAAACCCAAACCTGAACTTCTTGGTTTAGTCAGTACGATGCTTTGAGCAAAGAGGAAAGGTGTGATATTTTTTCTGTAATATTTACAACAATACAGTCCTGAACACAGATTCATGAAAAGGACTGAGGAATGATTTATGGTGACGCCACTTATTGCAGAGGAATAATGTTGTAAATGTACTTCAGTGGATTCAGACCCAAATAGCTGCAGAACTTCTGTTCTGTGGCACTGTGGACATTCCACAAAACTGAACCTCCAGTGATTTAAGGCATTTCTTTTAGTGGGCTTCCTCTTGTGTCCAAATGGACTGTATAAACTTGCACAGTTCGGAGTAGAGATCATTTCACCTATGATGTGGAGACAGGCATCTGGTTTTTTTGCCAAAGCCTTATAACATCCTTGTGTTTTGTAACTGTTTTTTAGACTGCCTCTGGAAAAAAATTGTAGATTCTGACAAATAACACTTTACAGGCAGTTAGGTTGCAAAGTAAAGCAAACACCTTCTAGTATTACAGTACATATTTAAATAGCCAATTCAAATGAAATGCAACTATACACAGAAACTGATGTTTGCCAAATGTAATGCACATAAATCTAAGAGGGCATGCAGGAATAATGATCAGAGGAATTCAAGACAGATAGCTTTATCTTCTATCAACTCCACTCACATTAAAAAGCATAAGATGCCTCCAGTCATTATGTAAAGAAATTCTCCAAACAATAAGTACAAGCCATCCAGGATTGTCCAACTCTCTTTGCAAAGGGGCTGAATCAGTAAACCTCAAACACAAACTATGAAGTTTGTTTCACCAAGCCCTAATAGAGATATCACTACCTCACATCATCAGTGCTAACTACTCAGCAGTTAAAAGCATGAGGGTGAGAAGGGCAGTATTATATTGTCACTTGTGGAAAAACTGTAACAGGCAAGTTGTAGAAAGAGTGGGAAGATATAAATTATGCTGACTAGAGCCTGAGTTATGTACAATGAAGTAGCAGAGTGTAAGGGAAGAATAGCTTCACTTTTCACAAGCTTGAAGAGGCCAGGAATCAGCTTTCAAACCTTGGGGAAACACAAAGGATATACTTGAGCTAACATATCCTACTGAGAGAGGGCTCTGCATCACCATCAGGTGCAGCACTGCAGCATGCCCTACCCTGCACAGCCTCGTAGCTTGCAGTTCCTGGTAATCCAGACAACGTTTCAGGGCCATAATCTTCCATGAGTTTCTTTGTGGGAGGTGGTTCACCTCCTGGTCCTTGAAGCAGAGGAACTAATATTTATTGAAAACTGCAAACACACTGTTTAGTAGCATGGGGATTTGGGTTTTTCAGAGTGTGGGCAACACCAACTGAACTACTTTTTCCCTGTGGCACAGATCTGCTGAGGGTTTTTGGCAAGAAACTAGTGGTATTTGTGCTTCAGTCTAGTTTACACTCCCTGACAGCTGGGCTTTGTAAGAGCCCAAGAAAACATTATAGCTTGACCTTGCTCACAGTGCAGGTTATGGTGCACATCTTGAGGAAAGAAAGGGCAAAGTTGAACTGTTGCTCTGTGTAAAGAGCCAAGGTACCAGCCTCTGCCTCACTCTTTCACAGTGTCACTTAATCTTTGCATAAGTGTTCCTGGGAGAAATGAATGAAATGTATATTCTAGGTGTTTGCAACCCTGATATTGCTCTGGAGCCTGAACAGTCCACTTTTGGTCCCTTTCCCATACTGTTTTCTTTAGAGAACTGATGAAAGGGAAAGGGCTATCCTGTCCATGAATCAGGGGAGAGTCCTTCATTCCCTTTCCCATGCCCCAGCATGCACAAACACTGGGCAATATAAAATGTTAAAAAGAAAAAAAATCAAATAAGTACAACCACATTTCCTTACCAGTTATCAGGGTGCTCACAGGCCTTAGCATTGGCTGCGGTTCAGGGGAGTGGATGGAGACTAGGCTGACAGATGATGTTGGAGCAGGCATCTTTTGCTGTAGATGGTGGAGTTTGCAAAAGCAGTTGATCAGTTCTCTAGCAATGGGAAAAGGGGGGAAGTGGCATCCCAGATTTTCTTCTACAGGCTTTTTAATAAATAGACATGTCCTTGTATTGAAAACCAGCAGTAAACATCCATTTCCTCTGCTCCATAAGGGGCCTTATTATGTTAAAATAATTTAAGCAAAGGACTCGAAGTTTTTGTTTTCTTTTGCTTTGTTTTGAAGAACAATGCTAAACAAAACAAAACACAAAACTGAGAGAGGCAAGAGCTTTGCTGCAGGCACCTGGAGCAATGCAAAACACAGCAAGAATACCTAAAAGCCTCACTCCGCTTGCTCTGCCTGCATTTGGTGACAGACAAGGTTTCGGAAGCCAGTTCAATGAGGATATGAAAGAGATGTTTTAAGATCCTCCCATTTCAAACAGTGCTATCTTTTGTCTGTCTAAGGATTACATTACTTTAATCCTAACCTCATACAGATGAAAAGTAACAAATTCATCATCCTCATACAGAATTGGTGTACGTGTGTGTGTTTTCTATGAGGAAATTTTATTGAGGTTAGACTCAGAATTCACTGGTAAAAATAAATAAATAATCTAAATAAATAAAAATGGATGTGTGGCTTTTTTTCTGGGAGATTAATTTCACAGAAGCAGAAAGTAAACTGAATGGGGGGGAGACAAAAATCCCACAAAGCAGGAAAACTAGAAATGGAAAACAATTATTAGTTTTCATCCGTATGCCTCTACAATTGCCTGACCTCACTTCTGCTGCACATCTCTTCTCCATATTATATCTTGTATTTTTATTACCAATATGTTATATACAAAATATTACATGCAGTATAATTTGAGCTTCTAAATGTGTGCTTGGGTAGGATGACTGTGTCTATTGAGACTCCTAGATTACTCCTATTAGGGGGTGAATGTCATGCTATTTGTCATCCAAAAGGTAATTTTCCCTAGACTTATATTAAGGTCTCATATTTTATGATAGCCTCTGTATTATGTTGATCTGTGCATTTTTCATGAACCCATTCATCAGACAGGTATCTCCAGTGGTAAATGCAGCCTTGCAAAATTGTACTTGCTTTCAGGGTGAATAAAATCTTTTTTTTTTTTTTTTTTTCCCCAGCTTCATCAGTGATACCAAAAGAGCATTTGAGTCCCTGTGAGCATGCCAGTAAAATTCCAGGACAAGCTTTGCACATATTGAGAAGTATATATGTAGGAGTTAATTTATTGGTCTTAGAAAATACTGTGTCAGAAGGGAATCAAATTCAGCCTGGACTAAATGTTATTATCTGGCAGCCGTCTCATAATCACCAATCTCTAACTGGCCCAGAATTCAACACCAATACAGTCAAACAGTTAAGAGGTGCAGTGTCTGGGATTTTTTATGCTATTCACTATGATACATTTGTACATGGGTGAATGGGCAACAGTGTGAGAAGGATGGCCGGGTTTGAATTAACTGAAAATTCAGCTTTACACCTGGCATAGCATGAGGAGGAAACCCATTGAAAGAGAAGAGCTTGCATATTCTAATTAATAAGCATTAAAACAATTTGCAAGATGTCATATATTGTTTAGAAATTGTAGTAAAGCTTCACAGGATAAGGGTCAGGGACTGGCTCCAAGGATGGCGTACTCAATGATAATTAACCTTTCAGATTCCTCTTAGGTTTCAGAGCAACTTGTGATCCTAATTGAAATTAAATTGAGGGAGACGGAGAGAGACGGCTCTTGCCAAACTATAAACTGCCATAAAACGCAGCAGATTTAGCCGTGCGCGCTAATTTCTTCTTGTGGAGCACTCTGAGGAGCTGATACAGACACTAAATCAAATCCACAGCTTTATCTGACTAGGTGAGGCCTCAGCACTCCAGTCAAGAAGCAAAACAGATGCAGATCCTTTTGCCAACAGCATGCATTTCCCATGGATAAAGGGAGCAATTTTCTATTCCCTCGGGTGCTGCTCTGTGCTAGCATTCAGTGAGCCTAACAAAAAATCCCAGCTGCTCTCACCTCAGAGGAAGAAAACACAAACAACTCTAAACAAATCAATCTAACATTTCCCATAGCCTCTAATGTGGAGCACAGTCAATTCTTTTCTGCCTCCTCCCCTTTTTTACGTAATAAAAATCTACTGTTCCCATCATCCCCAATATGTTGGAAGCCAGCAAGTGTAAATGCAGCCATTTGTATAATTTGAATGATAATCGAAAATAAGTGGAAAAGGAGGATAAATTTATCAAACTTGTGAGAATATTCTAGGAAAAAAGGAATTTCCTGAGGTAACTGTCCTTGACCTGGCTCTTTAATCGAGTGAAATTTCATCACTTTATCTAATATCATGCTTCATGCTTCAGGCTCCCAGCAATTCTATTTTAGTGTGGTCTAATGGGCAGCTGACACATCCACTCAGCACCAGACTGCATAATATGTGCTGACACACTGTGTGGTGAGCACCCTATTGAGAGCTGTTTATTTGTGCCTGGCAAGGAAAAATTTCATCCAGTAAAGTCTCTTCATAACAATTTTAGTCTCAGTTTTCAGGGCCTCCATGGACTCCACATTTTGAGAGGTTCAGAAGCACTTGCAGGGAAATTCAGTTGCTTATTTGGGTGGCTATACATTATCTGACTTTGGGTGAGAGGTTGTGAAAGCACTGGTTATGGTTGTCTGAAACCTGAATCTAGATAGTGTAATGAAGAGTGTCATTCTAACTGCTTTGGAGCCTCTTCTCAGAACCCCTGATTCAATTTGATATTCTGAGGTTAACGCACTGTATTGGGACTGAAAATAGGAATGCACATGAAAAGCTTTTATATTTATTCAGTTCAGTAAGCATGGCAAACTCATCAACAGCTATTTGTACACTGTAGCATGGTGGGACTTACTTTGATGTTCTGATTTATGCTTGCTATTTTTCCTGCGGTATTACTTCAGAGTAGAAATGGACTAAAAAAAAGAAAAGGGCAGATGTGGCTCTCAACATAATAGCAAAGGACATTATCATAAACAAAGCAACATGAGAAATAAAGGAATGACACAATCAGAGATTCTGGCCTCTCAACCTCATGCAGAATTCAAATTCACTACGTAGAGACCAAGGAATATATTTCCTATAGACATACAAAGAGCTAACATACTTAGTTCCCTTACTTATTAGCTATGGAGAAATAGGTAGTCTGTAAAGTATGTTATATGTACACACAGATAACAAAAGAATAAGTGCACACAGATAGAGTTGATTCAAACCTATGCTTCATCAACCCGTCCACACTGAAAGATATACCCGAATTATATCTAGACATACAATTACTGATCACCTTAGTACTTGGAGTGGAAAAAAAAATTTATTTCAGAAACATTATGGGAAAATGATTCTAAGATTCTACGAAAAGTGTCACTGATCTTTTATCTAATCTTAATGTGTATTACATAACACATGCATTTTCTACAAGGAAATATGTGACATGAGCACATAGCGAATGTATGTGTGTTATCCACAAGTGTATCTTGCAGAAAGCGTTTTTTGACCTTGGTAGTGTTACAAAGTAACTTTGGCTTTTCCAGTCTCTTACTTTAGAATATTCAAAGTCCGAACTTTTAATAATTGGCTTTTTGGAAGAAAAACACTAGAAAATTCTGCAAATACGAAAAAAGTCAGGCCTTATAAAAAACTTACAGACATATGCTATATTAGCCATTGATACTTATACATTTCTAGAATCAGAATTGTTGGGTTTAAAAGCTACTTTACTAAAGACTGTCTAGAGACTTTTGGTGAAAAACCTCTGTACATTACTAACACTTTAGAATTCCAGTTAGCAAGGAACCAAGTGTAGAAAAACTGTTTCTTTTTTTCTTTTTTTTCTTTTTTCAAGAAAATGAAACTCTTAAGGGTCAAATCCAATTTTCAGTGTTTCAGATTGTATCAGATTCAGATTCATTATTATCTGTGCCAGATTTTTGTTTGTTTGTTTGTTTGTTTTGCATAACTGAGCACTTTCTTGAAATACTTTACCTTAAATCCTCCTTTTTCCCAAAGTAGAAACCAGAAACAAAAAAAATAATTAGTGTTTGTCCCCATTTCCACTGTCTCCCGTATTTCAAAGTTATTGAGGTGTAAGAAAAGATTACATAACTAAAGACTGAATTTTCTTTCAAAAGACAATAGTATGTATCATTTACTACCAGTATAGCTGATAGGTACAAATGATATGCTCATTTGCATGCACACAAACGCATATGCAGGTGTATGTTTATCTACCCACCTGTATGTAAATAGACTGGTACCTATACAAGCATGAAAGTCTCTATCATAAAAAAGGAAAATGAATCTCTTAAAAATAAGAAAACATTAAAAATGCAACAGTTTCAGTCACTACAGGAACATTAGTGTTGCCATCTTGTATAGACTGGAAGATGTATTTTCAGTTCATGTAAAATACTTGCCAGTCTTTATCATGAAATAGACAGGGTGCACCATGAGCCAAATAATAACAGCAAGAAGAACCTAAGTCTATTAATTTCTAGGCTATTATTTTACTTGTGTACATTTCCTTGCTAATTAATACAATTTCATTTTAGTGTAATCTCTGATTATAGAGAGGATTCTTTCAGGGGAACTGGAGGAAGGAAGACCTAGCTTTTACTGAAGAGTTACGCCATATGCCATGAGGTCTGCAGCAGTTTTTCTGTATGTGCTCTGGAGATAAGCTGCCTTTCTCACCACAGTCCTTGGTCTCACCTTTGCCTCATAGTTGTTATGCACAAACTACTGCAACACCAGTATGGTAATTGGTATGTGGTTGAGGTAGTAGGGTGAAGTGAGGAAAAAAGTTAATATTGTCATGCAGAAAGAGGATTCTGGGTCATTTCTGGGAACTGTCCCTCCTTCCAAGCAAGCATCTCTTATATTTGTAAGAGATGGAGAGAGCTTAGCTCATCCTTGGGGGTCAGACCATCCTTTCAGGTTAGGGGCAGCTCTGTTCCAGCTCATCAGCTTCAGGACAGCAACATGGGATTTCACATGCTTGTGCAGCAGTGTCACTTCCCAGAGATTATTCCCAAACACTGGGATAAATCTCAGAGGCATGAGAAGCAGCTAATAAAAGTGAAGATGTAGCAGGTGAACACAGGGCAGCTGTACACAGATTCAGTGTCAAACAAGGAGGCTGACATTGAGCTCACTGAGTGGAGCCATATGGCCATGAATGTAGGCTATCATCACCTCCTAAAAAGAGAAAAAATAAGAGAAAGTACTGCCCATGTGCATCTTCAGTTCTACAAAGCAGCCACCAGTGATACCAAGCCAGTATCATCAAGTAAGCTTTGCCTTTCCATGTGCACGTGCCTAGGAGCAGCCTTCCACACTGTATTGCAGGTTCCCTGGAGTCACAAACTACACAGGAACTATTTTTCTCTCTGAAGCGATCGTTTCACAATTGTTCAGACTTACATGAACTGAGCAAATCCTACCAGGAGAAGACACACAGAAACTTTCAGAAGATTCCTCAATAGCTTTCCACTAGAAGAAAGATACATTTGTTTCAGATTTCTTCATCTGTAAAGGTGAGTCACAGAATGCTTCAGCCTCCAGTCAGATAATGTATTGATCTTTGTCGCGCAGCCAGAGTAAGTATTTAGCAGTAAATTCCAGTTTTTAAGGTAGAGAACAGTAATAGTGCACACATGGCACAATCTTTGGAGGATGAGGTAATGCAGAGAGGTCTTTTGATGATCTTGGAGAAAGAAAGAGGAACTCAGAGAAAGTAAAGGTGTTATGGTTCACCATCAAGCCTTATTCTTGCACAGAATCCTAATAAAATCTGCATGTCATTTATCCAAATGCAAAACAAAAAAACATATAAGCTGTGGAAGGAGAAGAGTCAAACCAACAAAACAGTTTCCAGCTTTGTATGTACATCTCTCCCTAAGTCAGCATCCAAACAAAAAAAAAAACCAAACAGAAAAAACAGAAAATTCTGTCATTCTAAGACAGAAAATTCTATCTTCACATGAGATTGTACATGAGAAAAAAGTGGAAATGCCACCTAGTATTAATATACCTAGAACCACCAAGCAGGCTTTCATAGAAGTCTATTTTGATATATGCATGTGTGTGCGTGTGTATATATGCATGTATATGATTTATATATATATATATATGGAAGTATGATTATATTTCATTTAATTGCTAGGTATAATTTTTCCTAGTTTTGAATTTTACCTCAATCTAATAACTTAAAATGTGTTACATAAAGCAATTTCTGATCCCTGATTAACCTTGAAATTACAATATATTTCTGGCCCTTTCTGGAAGTTATAACTAGCATACGGCTTGGACTGCAGTCCCTGAATCCCAGTCATAAAAAGACACATGGATTATTTGCAGAGCTACATCTCTTTCCTCCAAACAATTAATAAGGCAAAAGCCTTGAATAATGCAAGAAAGACCTTCCTAAAGGAACATACAGATTAACAAAGGCCAGTGAAAAATTCACTTATTTTGTGTTGGAAGCATGTTTCATAGCAACACACACATATTGTATTGCTTCTGCTTTTTGGCTAACTAATTCCATAAATAATGAATTTAAATTACACAATTAATTAACAAGGCCTAGGGTTCAATGTGAAATCAATAACAATCTTTCCTTTGTAATGCTTTAGGTTAAGATCCCCAAATAAACATTTAATTTAGATTTTCATAAGGGAGTTACTGTGTATATACCAAATGATTATTAAATGCTTTTACAGAATGAGAGATTAACTGTATAATAGATGGAACATCTGTTAAACAGGTTTTAATTCCAATATCCACTTCTCTCCATTTTTAATTCTAATATCCATTTCAGGGTACTAAACTTATTTTACAGGAGCTGTATTAATATATTTCACTTGGTATGTATTTGTAAACAGCTATTTTACTGTATAGTTAGTAGCAGCCTTATATGAATAAGGCTGTATGAATGAATGTAGTGGTTCAGAAGCACGCACAGAATTACCAGGCACATAAAACACACCGGGGATGGTGTAAGGGTCTGTCCTCTGCCCTCCACGGGACAGTCTGGAGGCAAGTCTATAGGTGCTCCTCAGCCTTATCCTGTCGGGATTTTGCCAGGGGGCTGCTCAGAAGAGAACAGAGGCACAGCATTAGGCTAGGCTGTGGCAGAGCACAGAGTCACTTCACAGACTGTTTCAGCTATTTGCACCCTCACGCAACGTAAGCAGCTCTGAATAGTGTGACAGGATTCTGTTTGCAAAGGCAAAAGAAATTAGACAGAAATATAAATGTACCTTTCTCTAGGTGGTCGAAGAAAGCTGCATTTTGGTAAATGCCCCCCTTTGTCCTTTAAGACACAACACCATTATTGGTCCTGCCCTAACAATAAGAAAATGCCCATTAAAGATTTTTTAGTACTACTGGCAAATGATGAATCAGCAATTACATAAGGTAGATATTATATGATTTAACAACTGAAGAAGCTGACTTTTTTTAATGAGGAGAGGGGAGGAACAAATCAGCTTCCAGGCCCTTAATCAGGCAGGTGCTGTTGCATTTTAAACAACACAAGAATCATGCTACAGATCTCCAGGACACGTTTAACTTTGTCTTGCATTAAATTGATTACTAAAGATGTGGAATCAATTTGTGTTAAATGAAAACATTTGGACATGGGTCATGGGTCTGACTGCCCTAGCCAAATGGTTATTTCATAATTGTCCACTATGGGATTTCTTGCACTTTCACTGAAGCATCTGGTCTAGCCATTTTCCAATGTAGAATACAGGGTTGGATGGAGCCAATATTTTTGTTAGGTATGGGCATTTTTCTGTGCTAATTGAAATTAACTGTTAATTAAAATTAGTTTCAATCCTTTACCTCCATCTAAATCCAAATTTTGCTCAGTTTTTCTGAAAAGTTCTGTACAGCCTTGTGGCTAATGCAAGGTGTTAGAGGTAGAAGACTATAGCATTTTGTATAAAAAAAACAACTCACGAGCATGATTGTTTCTAACAATCTGGAGGGGTTTCAAAATTTGTTCAACAAGGAAATGTAATTCCTCTCTTAATGTAAGTGCATTTGTAGGACATAAAAACTCGACCTAGCTCAATGCAACAGAATTTCATCATTTACTTCATCACAATAAGTTCAGGATTTACCCAGGAAAAAAAAAAACAAAAAACGGTTTGCTCAAGACATTATAGTGAGCCCATGACAGACACAAATGGTGCACAGTTGCACAAAGTCCCAGTGCAATGCCTGAATGACAAGGACATATTTCTTAGTGTAGCTACTCCCTGGCTCTGGGTGAAGTCCTGGTGCTCTAGATTTTCTCTTACACTGGAGCATCAAAATGGACCTATCTGACAAAGGCCTGATGCGCATAATTAATGAATGTTCATAATGCACATCAAGTACCTTTAAAGAAAGGTACTAGAGAAGCAAAAAGTATTACTGTTTCCCACATGCAATGTGAATGAACACAAATGCTTTTGTGGAAACTGACATTTTCACATGCATACCGAATCACTGAAAAAATCCCACCTTTGTTGTATTAAATATTTAGCAGGGATTTTTTTCCCCAGGAATACAGTACACACATGAAAATGTCAGCTTTCACAAAAGCATTTCTATTCTTTTTTGATAGATGTTTATCATACTGCAAGAGACAATGGAAAGGGTCAAAGTCCAAGAAAAAAACCTTCTCTAAGATGAGCTCTGTGAGTTACAGTATTCTAAACCTAAAAGGAGTTCCATTCCTCAGTTAAGCTCACAAATTCATCTGTAAGTCACACACTGATAGGGTTTTATGGAAAATCACATTTCAAATCTAAATTTAGCAACTCAAAGTCTATGGGAATAAGGATGACTTGCCAATAGTTGAGACGTCAATCCTGTTTATGTCTCTGCCAGTGTAAAAATAAAGGCACATAATTTGGCACAAGTTACCTCGTAACATGCAAGTGCTCTGAAGACCATGCCCTGTACTAAGATATATTGTTATATGTTGTCACCCATTCTTTTTTTGTGAGATAAAATCTATCTTAGCCTACCATCTGGGAAGACACATCCCCTTTGAAAATTTTACTTAAATCTAAATCTGATGGGGATTTGGGGAGAGTGGTGAATGAGGGCTATTGGAGTGCCTCTGTAATTTATTTCTGCCTCTAGCATGCTCTTTGTGATTCACAGCATAGATTTTCTTTTCTTATAGTACTGTATATAAACCTCTGTTTACATAAAACAAGATCTTCAGAGCAACCACACAGATGCTGTGTTCTTCACATCCATAAAAAGTGACTGGGAGAAATAATTAATTTGTACACTGTCATTCACTGTAAGGCTTTACTTTTTGACAGTGTTCTTACCAGTTACAGCCAGATACACAGCATATACTCTTAATATATCTAAAAGGTATAAGCAAGCATAAATTTTACATTGCAGAATGTGAGCACTCCCTCTTTCTCTTCAGAGAGTAGCTCATTTTAAATTGTCTTCAACTTTACTGTATTTTATGATGGTTTTAATTTGGAGATAAGTCAAATTACCTAAGATACATCCCACAATATTAAAATATATTTTGCAAAATACAGAGGAGGCAAAAAATACAGGCTCAGATCCCTTATCTGCCTAAAATTTCAAAGCTACATCTCCCAAGAAAGATCCTAACCAATATACATTGAAAGGGGAGTGGGCCTTTCAGACTATCCTGGTGACACAGCTCCATTTGCATCAAATGCTAGGGACACACAGGGAGTAGAAACTTCTGTGACTCAGTGGCTGCTTGTTACCTGCAGGCATCAGGATGTCCGAGTTTTCACGAATATGCCATATTTTAGCTGAAGGTGAACAAGCTGAAGTAGTCCATCCAGACCAGCAAGTTAGAAATTTGAGTTAGGACAATGTCTTTGGAAAAGGTAGGTATCCAAAATACCTGTCCTGGGTTCAGCTGGGATAGAGTTAATTTTCACAGGAACCTGGGAAGGGGCATAGCTGGGACAGCTGACCTGAACTAACCAAGCAGCTACTCTATACCATGTGCAATTTTATATATATATATATATATATATATGTATATAAATGGGGAGCAGGCTGGAGGGTGGCTCTAGGAGCGCCGGGTGAGTGGTTGCACTGTGCATCACTTGTTTTGTATATTCTCTTATTTGTATTGTTATTGTTCTAACTTCTCTTTTTGTGTTGCCCCAGTAAGTCCTTATCTCAACCCTTGAGGTTCCGTTTTTTCCCCCTTTTCTCTTTCTGATTCTTCCCCCCATTCCACCGGAGGGGGGTGGGGGGAGTGAGCGAGCAGCTGCGTGGTCCTTTGTTACAGGCTGGGCTGAAAACACGACAATACCTCAGTCAAGGAGGGACTAATCCTTCATCTTTTGTTTTCCCCAAACCTTCTTGTCATTTTTTCATTCTTATCTGAATGGCCAGCTTCACCTCTTTGCTACAATATGGGAACAGCTAAACTACCTTCTTTTTCCTTTTCAGTTAGAAAAAAAAAAAAGGTTCAGAAACATAACCTCTGAGATAACAAGCAAAGTGAATGACACTGAAAATTAACTATGGAGCCGTTCATTTAAGAAATCAAAACAATCAGGATACTTAGACCATGAAGGTAGAAATTAGATATGGATCTCCCAAAATACCAATCTCTCAGCCAGGACCTATTCTTGTCATATATCAAAAGTGAAAAGAAACGGCATCTAACTTTGCCATCTTCCCAAAGCCCTACCCTCACTGTGGTTGTTGGGGCTCATTGAGGATGTAGAGCTAATTGTAAAGGGCCTGACACAAAGACATGTTGGTGGGGCCACAAAGAGAAACCAAACCCCAGATAAAACTTTCCATGCTTTTGTGTTGGGTGGTCAGGGACATCTTTGCTGAGGGTTTTGAAAAGCTGGCCTGTAATAAGTAAGATATCCAAGTTTATTTTTTTAAAGTGGAGAAATTATATTACCCTAATGTTTGTTAACCCAGAATATTAATTTATCTTTCAGAAATTATGAGGCTACTTAGGCTGGGCCAGGGTTAGGTCTATTATTGTAGCTTACAGAGAGAGTCTTAATTTGTGTATGTGGAGAGAGAAGACTTACAAAATCAAGAAAATGTGTGAAGCTTTAGACAGGATATGTTGTGCAGAAGAAGAGGAAGAAAGTTGATGATAAGAAATGAATGCTCGTGATCTGAGAGCTCCTAATGTGTAAAAGGTTCCACATAATGGGGAAGGATGTGGAGAACAGGCATAAAAGAAAATTCAACCTTTTCTCATATGCTTGAGGTCACTTTAAAAAAAAATTAGAATAAAGCACCTGAAATGTTACACCATGAGGACAGGAGCTCATGAGAATTTTAAGAATTCTTTAGACAAACTCTTAGAAATGTCCATTCTATTTTAAACCACTAGATTCACTATCAGTAAGAGTCTGAAATCTTTAATCCAGACAAATTGCAAAGCCAACATAGAGAACTATAATCTCCAGCAGGACTAAATAAAGCAAAAGCAAGGATCTTTGTTCTACTAAATGTACATAAAAGCGGTAGGTTTTGATAGATACACTGTATCCCTGCTATAGCCTTTTCTGTCATCAAAATACTTCAACACTCATCATGGCTCTTTTCATGCTAAAATAATGATAAACACAAAGCATGATCAGCTACAGTGGCATTTCACACCACCCATCAGTTACAGAGCCTGAAACAGGAAGCACCATTTTCCAAATTGAAAATGTTTGAATGGGCTGTCAAAAAGCCTCTCAGTAAATGTGTTCCATCCAACAGAAACAAACCCTGTGCAAACAAATCAAGTGGTGCAGAAATCCTTTGCACAAGATGATAGGCGACGCCTCCATGCTGACACTGTATGCAAGCCAAGTTTTCATGTACTTTGATGGCTGACCTCCAACTCCTGACATATTCATTATATTCCAGCATGTTGGGCACAGATTGCATTGAAGTGATGACAGCTACAAGAAAGCCAACAAGGAATATGGGCATTCTGGCAACAGGTGGCCTTTCATTTGTACTAGGAAAGTTAATCTAGTTTATCATCAAAGTATATTATGTTCAAGGAGTGCCATATTTTGAGAGTCTAGTGACAGATCAAACAGAGGAAGCATTCTTCCATAGACTGTGACACTTTTTGTAGACCAAACCTTTCAAACCACTCTATTGTTTATGCTAGATTTAGGTCAGTTAGAAGTTATTCCATTGTCTTGGGGTTTACATTACTCCCTCAAAATTACAGTTTCTGTCCTATGTCAAAGGCTGATCGATGCATGCCACAAAGTATGCGGCCCTGGGACCACCATCAGCCACATGATGGGGAATACTTTATCTTGCAAAAGGTGATTTTAGAAAGACGATAGTCCTCAAGGAAAAATAACAGAAATACTTCTGGAAATGTGCATGTCTAGCTCTGACAACATTAGCTGCAAATCCAGTCCTGAGAAATCTTACCCCCCTGCCCACTTTGCTTATCTATTTCAACAGACTGAGGAAAATTATGTGAAAAATTGAAATCACGTCAAAGTCTCATAACTCAAGTGCTTGATGGAACTCTTGGTTTAATTTCACTTCTACTTTTGGAGTTAGGTCAGAGAAATATTCCACCACAGTTAAAGCAAACCATTGAATTTATATGTGAGAATATAGCCACAGAGCTGACACCAATTTTCCTGTTGAAACTGGTTTGGGGTAACAATGTATTTTTTAACTAAACAAAGATTTTCAACAAATAAATCCACTTGCCATAGAAATTACAAAGAAATATAGTCAGGAGATATAAACGAGCAGAAAAGACCTCAACCCCAAAATACTTAAACTGCAAATAGAAGTCTGGAAATCCTGGTAAAGTCTCCAAATATTGCAGCTTTCATATCCTAAATCACTCTCTCTTCTTTACTGACCACTTTCTGGCATACAGACTTAACTGAGGATCTTGGGAGTAAAAGCAGACACATCAAGAGAAATGTGATCTAACTAGGGAAATTGAGCCACCAACTGAACTGCCAGACTAGCAGGCTCAAACTACAGCTCTTGTAGGGTACCATGGCAACATTTCCAAATCAAAATATCAGGTTTTCAGATGAAACGTTTTCTTATTAATTTCTATCAAAAATAACAGCTTAATGGAACATGTGGAGAAGCGGCTTCACTTCATAAAATAAAATTTGCCAAATACAGAAAAAATCATCTTTTTCTAGCATTTGTTGCTAGCAGTGTAGTTAAGCTTAAACTATTGCTGAATAAGAATCCGAATGTAGTTTGACACAAGAGCAGTCTGAAAAATCCAGGCATGTATGTAAATATTATTTTTGTAAAGGTGAATGTTAATCAGGAATCTCATATTTGGCTTTTGCATTCATTTAACATAATATTTGAAAGATTTGAATCAATATAGATGCATTGATGTTTTAGCTGAGGCAAAGTATGTATTCCCTGAAGTCACCCCCACCTCCTGCACTCTGGCTTTCATCGTGGAGTTGCCTTTGAGCGCATGAACCAAATTAATTTGAGGTACAACTTCATGAGAAAATGTGTTCCAGAAGAGCACAAGTCAACTACTTCCTTTAGTCCTTGCAACCAGACCAGAGCTAATCAAAAGACATTTACAACCAGTTTCTAGCTTTCCAAGCAATAATTTACTGTGGTTTTTTTTTTTTTAACTGAAAGATACTAAGGAGATAATTTCCCAGATAACAGTGCCTTTAAGACACCTCAGCAGCCTCTAGAACCTGTGGCATGGTATACAATGTTTCTGACATGACCAGTAAGAAATGTGCATCACCTTCTCATATGGCTTTCATATATATATTTCTTAACAAAGTAAAATTTTTTAAGATGAGTCCTGAGAAAATACTAGGGTCTGGTAGACAACGAGTCCTCTTTCAAATTAGGAAAAGCAAAAATACACATCATCTTGAAAGGTAAAGCCAGCTAGGAAAAAAAAGATGTGGGAAATAATTTACAGAAGTTTGCAGAATGTGACAGATGAAATGGTGCTCAGGGCATTATCTAATAAGGAAAAGCAGGCAAACGAACAGCAAGTATGCTGCTTTTTCATAGATGAATACACCCAGACCATCACCTCTCACTGTTACAATGGCCATTGACACTCATTAGTTGACAGCTGTGAATATCTTTACTTCTGTAAGTCCTTTCCTGCATACAAAAGAGTGGCTACTGGTTCATCAGTTGCTTGCCCCAACCTGTCTAGTGGATTTATAGCTTCTGATTATGATCATCTTTACAATGTTATGCTGTTAATTAAGATATATGTGCATTCTACTCCTTGTGTGACTGAGAGCAGAATTATGCCCACAGGCTCTAATTTCTTTCACATTACAACAAAACATGTTTCTAGCATTTTTGAGCAGAGATGCCTGGTTTTGAGTCGTGTTCTCTGCCTATTGCTCATGTTGGCCTAACTCCTTACAACTGATTTTACAAATGGCTTTTAATTAAAAAAGAAGTTATGAAGTTCCTTGTGCTGTTTTCTTATCTTTCCCCTGTGATCCTAGCTGTCAGAGACAGAACATTTTGGAATTTTAATCTAATTTTATTGCAAAGTTCTTCCCAATTCTATACTTAATCCTTGTAGCCAATTCTGAATAGCTGGAAGGTAGAAATAACATGGAATTTGGTTAACCAGGTGATTTTGCAAAGCTTTTGCATCAAAGAATACATAGCAGAATTATGCTATATAGTGTTGACTGAGCTAGAATTTAAATAATAACCATTTTAAATAATAATTTACCTGCTCTTTTATAGAGAGTCTTCACCTTCTGTGCTCTTATGGTGTTGCCATTAGCCTGTGAAAGCAAGTCTATGGAAAACAGGCTTTGTAATGGCTTCCTGCCACGTGAAAGGGGGAAAAGAGTGTGCCCAGATATGAAGTTTTAAGGTCTCAAGCCCAGGGTGTCTGTTCTGCTTAAGGAAAAAGGCACATATAAACTTAATCTGATGCATGTGCCTCCTTCAGCTGAAAGGGAGGTTTGAGCCTTGATCCTCAATATTTTAAGAAGAAACTTAAAGGCTAAATTTGCTCCATTCTTCATAGCCACTATTCCTCTGAATGCTTAGTGCTAGGTCACAGAAGATTAAAACGAGAAGTTCTGCAGTCTTACAAAACCTAGGACCAGTGCTGCATGACTTTCAGCATTGCATAAAAGCCTATTAGCTTTCTGTTTATACCTAGGCACTACAGAGTACTTACTTCTGCAGGGTGTTCCACCAGCAGAAACAAGACTGAGGAAAGTAGATTTTGTTATACGCATCACACAAATTTATGACTTCTAAAGCTTTTATACACAGACTAAGAGTATGGGATTCTGGTTCACAAATGAGGTTTGCTGACACTATTCTCATAAAAACAATAAGCAATAATATTAAGACACAGAGGTAAATAAAGTGCAGATGGACAAAATAATGATAATAAGTTCGCAGGAGAAAAGTACTGGTAGACTTAATATGGCTGTGTTTCTGTCACATTTGAGTGAAACCTTTTGATTCTCACCCCAATTTATAGTTGCTTTAGCTCAGTTCATCATTAAAATCCTTTTCCTAAATTATAATTTCTAAGAATAATGATCAAACTTGAAATAGATCAGAGCTGCTCACTCACAATACTTGGAGAGTGAGATACCCTTCTTAACAGGACAGAGCGATGACATGGCTTTCAATTACAGGAATTAACACTTAGCTACAGGTTTCTAGTAAAAACTCTCAGGATTGGGAATTATGTTTCTCAGTGTTCCTTTTTTTCAATGAACACTTCTTGTATTTGCTTAAAAATCACTTTTGCAGCAAACATTTCAACCAGTAAACTCCTCTGAGAGTGAATTTGTAAAGGCAAACACTAAGGCTTCCTCTGGACTCACTCAAAGCTATTGTTTTTCTATAACTAGATAACAAAAAAACCCAGTGTTATCTCACTCAAAAATCCCAACAGCAGACAATGCATGTTCACTGTTTCCTGTGAAGTACCTAATTAAGGTCAGATCTATACCCTACCCCTGCAGTTGACCTCATCTGATTGACTTTGTGCTAACTCTGAATGTTCTCTCTTTCTACTACATTTTTGGCACAGATCAGTTAATGCACAGTAGTTATCTGAGTGTAAAACACTTCTTTGCCATGTAAGGCAACCACTGAAAAAGGAACTTCTACAACTCATCCACTTAGGGATGCTATCAGACTGCCCCAGGAGCAAAATCTGTGTGTTGGACAATTACACTTGTCTGTCCCATTTTGCTGTTGCTGTAGAGGTGTCAACAGAAATACAACTATTGTTGCAAGACTACTCTCACACAAGTAAAAGCAAACTCCTTTGACTACACTGTGGGGAAAGATCCCAAAGTGGCTTGCCTTTCCCACAGAAGCAGAAGCAATGTGAATTATGGAGAAACTATTTATTTTCCTTGTGGAAATTGTAACATGTTTGGCTGACAGAGGTACTGATTTACATCCTCACACTGCCGGTCACTACCGGTCCTGCATTTGGTCTGTGGTAGATATTCATTCTCTAGAACAGGTGTTTCAGATGTTTGTAAATCTGGGACACACATCCTGAAAGCTTATATTGAAGCCTTCTGCTGATGCTGTCACATATCAAGTAGTTAAGACACTGAAGACATTAACAAAACACACATGTAACTGAAATGCATTATAAGATACTGTCTTTTATAGAATAACATTTCAGAAAAAAGAGGGGCAATAAGCTTTTCAACCAAAAGTGTACATACATCCTGTTTATAAATTGCAATGAAGGTATGAAAATTCATGTTAATGTGTTGAATGCCTGCAGTAATTTCATGGTGTGAGCTTCCAATGAGCTTCTGTGACATTGCCACTAATTTCACTTATTAAGAAAAATTATTTCTACATTCCATCATGCCAATTTCTGGAGGTAGGCACTGAGGAACTAGTGTACAGTAACGTAAATTAGATACAGCGTGTCTCTGCTTAATTTACTTCATGCTGTTAATTACCCATCTAGAGAGATTTTAATGATGCCACATTTAATAATCCAGATCTGTCTATGTATAAGCACACATTTAAACTGAGTGAAACGTATTTTGTTTTGGTACATGACTGGCAACAGTAACCTGGGAATTTCATGTAAGAGGATGTTGAATAAGCTGATTTTTACTAGTCCTCCTGCCAATAACAGATTGATAGTGCAGAAGACTTCCCTAGGAGGCACTCTTTCCTGCCGAGACTATTCTGTGATGGATGAAGTCATTTAATCCCTAGGTCCTTTTCATTTTGCAGTTCAGAACAAAGGGTCCAGTCACAAGTAGTCATAGACGTAATATGTACTCTGCAAAGAGCTGTGCTGCCGAGGCAGTTCCTACACTTTTATCACAGCTTACCCTCAGCTGTATTTCACCATCCTTTGCTGGAAAATAACACTGATTAATCAGAATAAAAGGTACCTCCTGGCAGAGGAATACTGGCAAGCCACAAGGGGTCTGGCTGGCATGAGAATTCCCTGCCTAAACAGCAGAGCTGAAAGAGTGTAGATGTAAACATTTTCAAACCCTGTTTCAGTATGATGATGATGCAGTTCTAAGTGGACTGTTCCCATGTTTCAAGTTAAATACATAATCTGGTACTTGCTGAATTAAAGCCAAGGATTTTGTCTGTCTATAAGCTGTTTCACAAATGCACATTGCTGATGATTTCATTCATCTTTCGGATAATTTACTTACACCTGGTGTTCTACTGCCAGTACTGTGGGTTGCAATAAGGATTCCTGCTTCAGTCTATGCTCTCCATGCCCAAGAACTGCAACACAGAGTATATTTCTTCAGCCAGCCGGTCATGTCCAACATGGTCTGTTGCCCTCCATATGTGTCCTGTAGACCAGGGACACTTGGTTAAGTAATAATTCCTGCCACTTTCTGTCACATTGCAAGTTTTCAGCCTATGAGGATATTTTTTAAAGATAAAATAATGCATTTATAAACATGGATAAACTGCACATAAATGAAGATACTCATTTATCTGTCCTTTTAAGGGCCTAGCCTGATGAAGGAAGAAAACTCGTTGACTTTCTTTACAGAGTGTTTCATCAGTCATGAAGATGAAGGTGAAGACAATGCAGAGAGCAGTATTTTAACTACTGCATGAGGAAATGTGTTCAACTTTTTATTTAAATGCAAATAAGCAAGCAGTTTGCAATCACTTGCAATTGATTTTACAAATTCCACAAATAACTTCACAAATAATTGATAGTGTTAATCTATCCAGTTTCCCTCTTATCATGCCCTGTGCTTTAGAGTTCTGTTTAATGTTCTGAAATCCATAGGGATAGTGAAGTGTTTGAGCCGGAAAAAAAGGTTAGGAGCTTAAACTGAAATTATGCCAGTATACAAGAAGGTTGTGCAAAATACCAAGAAACCATTGTCATTTCCAGAGTATCCAGAGTGTTACTGTTATGTCATGCCTAGAGTATTGACATTGCAAACATCTTGCAATACAAAATGTGCACTTTTTGAAAGCAATGGGAATGATTTATTGGAATTTACTTCCAAACTCTTATTAATCATAATAAACTGACCACAGAAACACACTGTCAAAATGAATACAACCATTTACATAATAATCTCTCACAGTACTTGAAAAAATAAGACCACAGTCTACTAAGTCTTACAACCAATAGATTTCTCAGTTCTTTTATCTATGTGTTAGGGAAAAAGTTGCTTCTTCTTCATTATTTTGTAATATTCAACAGCTTTGATTTTATATTTCTAAGGTAACAATTCGGCTTACATCAGTTTTGAGACCTTTAATTTTTCCTTTTACATGAGCTGGAACATCTTCCTTTTTGCTTCTCTGTGATGATATTTTTTTTGTCTCATGAGGACATGAAATAGAATTTTGATTCATGTACTTCCTCTTTTGAAAGAACATGCCTGTCTTCATGTTTCTTATCTGTGAATACTCTGTAACCTGTTCCTAATAAACTAGGCTCAGTTTCACATGTAGAAATAGTCCATTGTATTGTTCTTGACCTTGCCTACTGAAGTGTCCCTTAAAAGGACGAATTAAATTTAACTAGTCAATGAACAAGGTGCTGTTCTGTCCTCTGTAGCCTTTTTTAAAATTTTAATTCAGCACTTATTTTAAGACCCCTTTGACTGCTACATTCACACATTCTACTTGTTTAGTTGTCCATTTGTATTTGAGCAATAAAGAGAAGTTCTCTTATGGATTGTACCACTCATAGTCAAGTGGTCCTCTAACTCTCAAGATCAGTAGGAATCCATTGTTTCTTACCAGTGTTTAGATAATATTTCTTTTTCAAGGGGAGATCGAAAACCTAACACACTCAAAAAAATACCAAACCACTATGTAGGAAATTATGTGACAGCTTCCATGCTAGGAAAATATTAAACCAATAGTCTAGGTATTTTAGAATTAGGCTCCTCTAGAATAACGATACTGAGTGAAAATCTTAGAAAGACTGAAACATTTCCAAACATATCCATACTTACTTTCTTATCCAAAATGTTTGAAAGTACCATAAATGGTGCAATTTTCTCTTTTAGCATGTATTTTATTTAACAAAATTAAAAATGTCAAATTCTGTTACTAGATCTTGCAGTAGCTTGGTGTCCTGGGTTCAGCTGGGATAGAGTTAATTTTCACAGGGACCTGGGAGGGGGCATAGCCGGGGCAGCTGACC
>JANZLQ010000079.1:41476423-41500507 GCA_026212715.1 Elanus axillaris
CACCGGAGGGGGGCGGGGGGAGTGAGCGAACGGCTGCGTGGTCCTTTGTTACCGGCTGGGCTGAAACCACGACACTTGGTATTATGATTTGTTTCATAGGTACAAAGATGACACTCAGGGATATGACACAATTGTAAAGATAGGGAAGAGATCCATATTTTATTGACAAGGAAGAGCTTGATATATAACCTCACTCTTAATTAAATTAATAAGATTCCATCATACAACCAAAACCACTTTTGCACCATTAGTCCAGTTGGGAAGGCTGTTGAGAATCTCATTTCTTTGGTGAACAAGTAAAATGAAGTAACCAGGGAGGGAAGCTTTGCTGATATGTTTCCTCAGCACTATCTTATGCACTAAGGGCAATATTTTCAAGCAAAACTTAGGCAAAACTTCCTTTAAATTTAATATGGGGACATTTTCACATAAATGGGCCACCTAACAAAACTCCTAATTCTTGCAACTGTTCATTTTATACCCAGACTCCACTGAACTAATGGGAATAGGCTTTCACCATGTTCTGAAACTGTCATATTTTTAATCATTTATACTTAGCATGCAAAGGACTTGACTAGATTGAGATATAAATGTCCTAGATATCACGCAAAGTTATATTAAATGAGAGTCCCTACCAAAAAGAACTTAGCCTTGTACATCACGGTAATAAAAGAGCCTGCAACATTGAATATTCTGAGCTTTGTACAACCTTCAGCTAAAGATATCTGATTCTGTCTGGACCATAGACCCAAGAGATTGGAGATGTCTGCCTCTGTCAAGCTGGCATGAATTAATTTATTCTGACAAATGCAAAAATGTTAGCTTTTTAAGTCTTCAAGTCTATACCACTAGCAGGGCATTTGCCTTTGATCCAATATAAATGAAGATACCTGGTCTGAGGAGCAGCATAATTTAATTATTTATTCATTCCTTACTCTTCTTCTTGCCCAATAAAGGGCTGTTAACAAAATGTGGGATTTAAAAAAAAAACTTTACATGAAATAAGTCTTTTTGAAGAAGGACTTGCTTATTTTGAATAGTGAAATGTCATTCATGGTTCTTCTAAAAGCATGCAGCCTATGGGAAAGAGGCTGTCACTATGAGAAGGTTTGCACTGACTGTCTACACCAGTAGCAACTGATAGACTACCCTGAATGACAGCTTGATATCTTGCAGTCTCAGGGCATATGGGCAACATTTCAAAAAAGTATCTATACTGAACTAAGTTGTCTGTAGTGGTCAGCACAGCAGGAGGTAGAGAAAGACAGACCAGTTCCAGCCCTGTGATTGCAAGAAACAGATTTCCTCCACTTTTCTGCACTTCCTTTCACATTCTGCTCTGCTGACAGACCCTCACTAAATTGTGCTATTGGGAATAAAGGCCTTTTTATTTTCTAAACCCTGAGAGCTTAAGAATGGTTTTGTCTTTCCTCATGCAATACTCCCTATTGCACAAATGAGGATCAGAATCTGGGGCCAAGAGTCATCAAATAAAAATTTCCTTCTGCAGGAATTTCTCTCCTAGGCACTTATAGCCTAATTATTACCTCTTTCTGCCAAACTGATGAAAGGTTTTGACCTATTGGGTTTTTTTACCCCTTTCAAAAGAAAAAACCTCCCACAGAAACCAAGGTGTATTATCAGAATATGGAAGATTTGTATTGCTTGTTCTTACCATATCAGATGGTTTTTTGAATGGAAAGAAATACAAATTATTTGCAATCACAGTACAAACAAAAAAGTGTTAAAGAGAATAACAAACTTGTTCACTGCATGTGAAACAAACATGAAAATCACTGGGTTCATGATTTCTCAGATGTTTCACATACAAGTGCAGGTAAGCTGACCTATGAATTCATGCTGACATCATACAGATATAACAGTTTCCCATGAATTGGACAGCAGACAAAACTCAGCACTAGCAGATCTGTCATTCAACATGCAAGATATAAGAAAGCAAATCCATTTCTTCATAAATCAAATAAAATGTTTGCACCAATTTTTGAGTCATAAAGTTTCTGAGTTATGTCCAGTCTGATTCAAAGTCCATTACTTCTTTTGTGTCAGCCCCACTTATGGTTTCGATTCACTACTGTTGTCATGGAGAGTATGTCATTCACACATCTTTCTTCTTCAGTCAGCTATTTAAAATAGCATGCAAAATGGGTTTTGAAAATGGATGTTATATTCCAGTTCTAACAGTAACCCAGGGCCAGGTCACTAATTTTAACAAAATAAGCAAGCAAACCAACAAACAAACTAGCAACTTTGTAGTAGTAGATCTAGGAAAGGGCGTTTCCAGTAGATAAAGTCAAATAGGCTGAACGGTACTGGGGAATATAAGGCAGGTTGCTTATAAGCCTCTCCATGCCTTCAAGATCTGCCCTGTGAAGAAGGAACAGTGTCCCTCATTCCACTACCCCCTGGAAATATCCCCAGTGACCCTACAACAAAATTCCTGGGGACAAGTGTGCCTGCAGTAGCACTAGTTTTAGCGAGTGGTCCAGCAGGGCCCAAAAGTTGAAGTACATTTCTGCCACCCCAGTTTTTCAACAGGAGGCTCTTCTCTCCACTGCTTATTTGCTTGCTGACAGATGGTGATCTATTCTCTGTGTGAGCTGCCTGTGGCACCACAACTTTGCTGAGTTTGTCCCAGAAATGGGGCAGGTGAAACAAGTTGAAAATATAGGGACCAGGGCTGATCTGCACTTGGGTCAGAGCAACCCCATGCACCACTACAGGCTTGGGGAAGAGTGGCTGGAAAGCTGCCCGGCAGAAAAAGACCTGGGGGTGCTGGTTGACAGACGGCTGAATAGGAGGCAGCAGTGTGCCCAGGTGGCCAAGAAGGCCAATGGCATCCTGGCTTGTATCAGAAATAGTGTGGCCAGCAGGAGCAGGGAGGTGATTGTCCCCCTGTACTCGGCACTGGTGAGGCCGCACCTTGAGTACTGTGTTCAGTTTTGGGCCTCTCACTACAGGGAAGACACTGAGGTGCTGGAACGTGTCCAGAGAAGGGCAACCAAGCTGGTGAGGGTCTTGGAGCACAAGTCTTATGAGGAGCAGCTGAGGGAACTGGGTCTGTTTAGTTTGGAAAAAAGGAGGCTGAGGGGGGGGACCTTATTGCTCTCTACAGCTACCTGAAAGGGGGTTGTAGTGAGGTGGGTGCTGGTCTCTTCTGTCTGGTGGCTGGTGATAGGACAAGAGGAAATGGCCTCAAGTTGCGGCAAGGGAGGTTTAGGCTGGATATTAGGAAAAAATTCCATTATTAAGAGGGCTGTGAGATGTTGTCCTTGCCCAGGGAAGTGGTTGAGTCACCATGCCTGTAGGTATTCACAAGGCACGTACACAAGGCACTCCAGGACATAGTTTAATGGGCATGGATGATGGTTGGACTCAACGATCTTGAAGGTCTTTTCCAACCTAAATGATTCTATGATTTTATGATCCACTTCCATCAGCATTTATCAGCACTTTCTACACACACAACTTACAGACCCCCCAGCTGTCATACGGACTACACAACAAATAGTCAGCAGACAAGTCAACTCCTTACTCATGGTTGGTGCAGACATAAAGGATCTTTTCATTATGAAGAAAAACTCAGTATTTGAGCTGAGCCAAAACCGGTCACAAAACCTATGTAAGCAGTAATTCCAGCAAGCCAGACCCAAAAGCTCTATTCATGGTGAGACATGGTGAGCTAAATGCAATAATGAAAGTCCTTTTCATTGATTAATTGCATTATTGTTTTCCTGTCTATGTAGAAACAGATTTTCAGCCCTGATTGTTTTATTCATATGTATGACTATCTGGTGAGTGTAGAGCCACCACCTATGCCCTGAAGGTCAGTGAAGAACCTAACGTGACTACTTTTCAGAGACACGTATGTCACATATTGCAACAATATTTTCAAACTCATTTTGGTTCTTCAGAGTTCTAACATGCATCTCACACTTCATCTGCTGTATCAGATGATTTTCTCATTTAGAAGTTCTTACTTTTATTTGCCCAATAAAACTGAAGACCCCACGACACAGAAGATGTCTAAAATATAACTGATCAACTGCATCTTGGACAATCCACAAAAATAGAGTAATATTTTCCCAATTTGAAAAGATTGTTCCATAATCCTGCTGAGATTCTGCCACAGATTTTTAACTCGGTTTTTGCCTGTAATCAAACAGAAATAAAAAAATGTAATTTTGAAAGCTCTCATACATAATTTTATCATTAACAAAATGAAAGTTGTTCACATCAGTTTGTCAAACATGTTTTGAAAGAACCTTTAAGATATTTTGAGAAACTTAATTATCTAACAGATCAGTGGGGAAAGAGGGAAAAGAAAGTATTCATAGTTCATAGCTATGTTTTATTCCTTTTCTTACAGTTACTGAGGGTAATAAGTCCCACCAGAAAACTATTTTGAGCAGAAGAGTGAACAATGACTCACAGATGGTAACTTGAACTTCTGCAACAGCTTTGATGTCACCTTGACCTAAAAAAATGACATAAATTTTAAAAGTCATTCCACCTTTGTTGTTACCCACTCTTGAATCTTATCCTTTGGACTACAATACATTCAAGTTTTGTGCCATTGTGCGGTTAAGTGCTTGGTTTAGAGAGTAAGTTACTCACATAGTTAAAAAGCAATTTTTTTCAAGCTTTTCTGGAACTTTTTTTCCTACTGAAGAGAAACAGTGATTTCAGACTCCTATGAATTTAAACAAAGAAAGTTTTTTGTGATAATTAATATACCCTTATGGTGTAAAAAACACACACTTAGAAATAACTGTAACACCTCTTGAAAGGGCAAGAATTAATATTCTGTACTCAGTAATTAAAGCTGAATCCATGCACAGATTGCTACTGATGAAGTTTATTTTTTAATTTTTCGAATTCAGAAATTTGCAGTTCATTGCCATTACTTACACATCCGCTAGATATTTGAAACTGAGGTATAATAGGAATGAACTATTTCATTGGTTATTTGTAAGAATTTAAGCTGATGACTGCTCTCTGCAGTAGGACCCCTGACTCTAGAGAAGATGAGCTCTCTTGGTGCAGCCGGAGGTCTTTCTGCTTAATGATGTCCTTACTTGTATAAATAGACGATTTTGTGATTTCAATAGAAGAAAATATAGTTAAAATTAAAAAGTCAGTAAGAATCAGACTTACTCTGAAGTCTATATAAGGTACTAGCACTGAAATAAAATTGTCCACAAGGGGATTTTTTAGCAAAAGAACAGTAGTTCTTTCTACTCAGCTCAAGTAGTTAAAATATATGCACCTTTGAAAATAACAAATCTTAAGTAATGCTGCTTTACAGTTTTCAAAATAATGAATAAATGCTAATTTAACAAATCATTCTCCACAACTACAGAAAGTGTGACTAGATTATTTCTCTAATATTTAGTCAGCCTTGATCCGTAAAAGTAAGAGAAATGGTTTCCATTTATAATAATAGTAGCAAAAAGGAATTTTTAAATATTGTCATAAATTTCTTCTCCTTAACTCTCTGCTCTGTTTGTATTTCGTTTCTGAAAACTGGCATATCTTTAGCTTTCATTTTGGTTTTGCACCATATACTTACAATGCATTGTTGAGACAAATCTGTGAGACTAACATTACCAGAATTTCTGAAACAATGTGTTTCTTACAGCTCACCTCCAACTTACTAATAATTAGAAAGTTCAGTACTGCAGTTTGTTTTAATGGTGGTTTTCTTATGAAGTTGGAGCCTCAGTACTGTAGTTTAAAAATGATAGATACAATTTTGTACTTCTTTCCCCAGTTATTTAGTGATTTCACTGAGGACTTAGTATTTCCTGAGGAAGAGAACTCTAACCAAATTTCACCTGTGAATTGCAAATTGATTATCTTGCCAAAACTACCTGTATATATTAATCCACATGACAATGTTATACACCTGTCAGTTTTTTCTTCAAGGCTCTACAGTTCAGACAGAAATGGTAATATTCTGCCATAACATTTACCATCAGGTCAAAGAATTCATCAAGTTCAAAAATTGCTTAGTCCATAGAACCAGATTCTGCTGATAAGTAATCTAAAACTACTGATCCTTCAGATCCCAAGCTGTGAAGAACCACTCCCATCATGTAGGCAACCAACACTGATAATTGTCTTTCAGTGATACAGAAAATTCAGCTCCCAAGGGTGCCAAGAGGAAAGAGAGAGTGCTCCAGGTTACAGTGAGAAAGAATTACTGCAGTGATAGCCATGTCATGTTTCAGTAAAGGGGCTTCCAACACAGTTCAGAAAAGCAGGAATTCATGATGTACTTAATAGTAATGAAACAAGAATTGCAGTGAGGAGTTGAGTTTATTTACACTGCACATCAGTGCAGTGGGATTTTTACACACTCCAGAGTGGATTTTTATTTTAAATCACACAATGATTTTTTTTCAGCAAACTGTTGAATCTATTTGGGATTATATAAAACATTACATTCTAATTTTATGATGGTCTTAGACCCAAAGACATACGTTAAGTGTTGGTCTGCGTGACTCATATCTTTTATTTTTCAACACATATTTGAGAATAGCGAGGGATAAATAAAATGGCAAGAAGGGCAAATAACTTAACTACACTGGTATTAAAATGCTATGCTATATAACAGGATTTACAGTCTGTGGCAATGAGTGTTTGACCAAAAAGATTAACAATAGGGATTTTTTTTCCAATGTAAATTGGATGGAACTTAACACTTCTATTGATTTTGAATAAGTACGGCAGTACAGTAACTGTAAAAATACTGCAAGGAAACTTATCAGAGTGTGATTCAATGAAGTGACTACCTGTTTGCAAGCAATTATCTTCTAAGCACTTTCTTGAGAAGTTTATAAATCAGTCGTAAGAAGTGTGTTTCAAATGGAACTCGGAGTGCCAGAATTTAGTCTGATAAATTCTAACAATAACGTATCATTTTCAGTACTGTTAATATGTTTTCCTTTATGTAAAGATACAGCATAAAAATAATCTTTATATGTAGATATATATCACACATAGACACACTGATTTTTCAAGATTGTTTTTGCACTTTTCATTAATGAATATTTACCTTCTAAAAAGAAACAGTGCTTTCTGCAATATCTATTAATAAAAAGGAAACTATTTTTGTACTATTGCTGTCAGAAAAGCTGGATTCCATATTTGCAATATTCCATATTCCATTTCCATATGGTTCTGATATGACACTTTCCCTGCGTAGTACCAGCATTTCCAGCAAAACTACACAAACTGATATTTTTCTTGATATTTGCATTTTTTCACAGTCTGGCAGAAATTAACTGAAAGCTTCCCAATAAAATAACTTTCTCATAATCATGCAGGAAATTTAATGGAAGGCTAGTGGACATATAAAATATTTTATACAAACCTGGATTAAAACCAAGATTAGTATTTTGAACTTGTGTGAAATAATAACCTTTTTTTAAAAACAAACAAACAAACAAGCATTTTGCTAGAAAAAGGGGAAATCCAACATTTTTTAAGCCATATGGGAAGTGGACAATATTCTGTCTGTTTGAGAGGCTCTGGGGGACATGTGAACAGCAGTGGGATAATCACCCAGCAGAGAAAAGCTGCAGAACATAGTGCTCCAGGCACACAGTTGCATCTCCAACTAGCAGGCATTAGCTATGCTGTCGACCATGCATCTCTGAGGCTAGCTGCTATGGAGGCACTTGGCCTCTTTCTTGCCCACTTTCCCGAAGCCCTGATGGAGACCGATGCCTTTGCACAATGGTGCCGTGGCTGCCTTCTCCCCCTCTCCACAGTCCCACGTGCTGGTCGGATAGAGCTGGAGAAACAACCGTCAGCACCAGCGAACATATGCCACATCCTGCTTACAGTCATGCACTGCAAGTCTGTCCTGATTCTACAACCCATGTAGCAGCAGTACCCACCACTCCACTACCTACCCTCCCTCCAGTGCACATGGGGAAAGGGGGCTAGGTCATATATCCCTACCAAGTCTGTTGACCACCACTTTTAGGACAGCCTCTAAGGATTTGTCTGTAATCAGAACTTCTGTACAAATATTGTCATATTGGTGAAATACATATCCCCATGGCTGATACAGCATTGACAGCCTGATATAAAATGGTGTACACTGACATAATTTATTCCTGTTTATAAGCAAGATTATTCATTCCAACACAAATTATTCTTTACCTTGCAAAAGTTTATCTACTGTATACTATGTAGGGTAAACAGTCACAATGTTTATAATTACAATTAATCTTCTGCTTCAGGATCACCTTTATCTTATACGCAATTTAGCTACAAACCCAGCTTTTACAGAATGCAATTTAAAATTATAAGACTAACATTGCAAGCTCTCAAAAATTTTGCTGAGATGGAAACCAAATTCTCACAACTGAAAAGTCACAGTAAGAGAAAAAGCCCTGTCCTTCCTCAAACAGAGTATTGGGGAAAAGGACAAACGTTTAACAGAGGGAACCAGAATGAATGAGGCTTGGTGAGCTACAGAAAAGGAAAACATGCATTAAAAAAGATTATTCATTAAATAAACATACTCATGGGTGTGCATCATGAACCAGATTCAATAAAGACTGGAGCACGTGTTTAAATTTAAGCACTGACTGCAAAGTGTCTTAGGTGCATACTTAACTGCCATGCTGAACAGAGATTTTACAAGTGGAGTTATGTTTGACTGCTTCAATGACTCACAACCTGTTATATTTTCTGCAAAGAACAAGACTATGTTACTAATGTTTTGCACTCAGATACTTTTCTCATTGCCGTCATTCCTTTTTAACAGTGGAAGTGAATCATTATAAAGAAAACATCCTTGACATAGATAAAATACTGGGCCTGTGCATCCTTTAAAAGAATCCTGTCATGCTGTTTGGAAAAAAAAACTAAATGAGGACAGCAATAGTAGCCCTATACAGCTCTGCAACAATTAAGGCTAAAAAGATTAACATTTAGTATTTATTTTATGAGGGACACAATGGTATTCTGGAAGATCATATACAGAAATCACTTGCAAAAAAATCTGGATTTTTTGATGAATGAAGGTTTCCATTAGCACTATTTGTAACTTCAGAGCATATTGCTGCTGGCAACCATTGAAAAATGACATCATCTTTGACCCCGGAAATATGAGTGATAAATATAAGAGGATTATAAACCATTTTCCATAGTGCTTTAATGCTACTTCCTAGCTTGTCAGAAATGATTGCCTTAGAAGCAAAGTAGTAAATATTTAAAAGTCTTTGTTGTTGGCAGATTTGGCTTGTTAACTGTGAAGGCAACATTAGCATAAATATCTTCTAAATAGTACCATTATCAGTCTCTGAATGTTCATATGACCAGGCCAGAGCCGAGCTAAGCTCATCACTACCCACCACTGGTAAAGGGCTTGCTATATGTTTTGGAAACCACTTTTTTTTCTGTGGCCATGGCTTACCCTCCCTGCTTCTTTTTTCTCTAGGCTACCATTCCCACCCTGGCGTGTCCAAAGCCTCACAGCTGTGATGCAGTTTGCACCCGCTGCCAACCAAACACAGCCCTCCTTTCCTTTGAGGGCTATACCCTGGCTGCCCCAGGAGACATGACTCCGCCATGGAGCCATGCTTCGCACACGCTGGCTTGCCAATGCAAAGTGCTTTAGGTTCATGGATGACAAACGTCAAGGAAGAGCTGGATATCTCCATCACCTGTCTCAAAGCACTGTGAGGGTGTGGGCATTGGGTTTTAAACACTGTCCAGAATCCTTGGCCTTCTTTTCACCTCCTGTAAGCTGTAGAGAGCAGACAGCAGCAGCATTAGAAGACAGCAGTTGCCTGTCATAGCTCGATTTACCAGTATATGGCATTAATATTGTCCCATGAACTGTTACACCAAACTATCAGGTGCACAAAACCACCAAGACCATGAATAAAAAACCACTACATTTAAAATATTTTTATAAAGTATATATAAACCTCTCATTTTCCTTTTCATAGGGTGGTAGAATTAAAAACATGGGTATTTTAGAAATTTAGCAGCAGGGTATTTACATTAAGGCACATTATCTCCTGAGGAAAAGGAGAGAAAGGCTAATATATTATTTCATTCTTGTGTAAACCTACTCTATTTATTTGTTTATTTATTGTATTCATTTCACATATCTGATCAAGCAAGCTAGTGTCTGGAATAGCCCAGCACTGAGGACTTAAAATGTGAAGTGTGTAACATTTTGTGCTGCTGTCCTACATGTAGGAGAAAGACTGTAGGATCAGACCTCCAGGCTTATTTACTGTACTTGGCTACTGTACATTTCATTAGCTATATGGCTGCCCTGTACAGGGAATATGACTGAAACAAGAGTATCTGTTAGATGCTCCAAGTGTGGAGTCCTGGAAACACTTACTTTTACAAGGAATGCTTACTCGTATGGAGTTTAAAGGCAGCCTTTATAACATTGGTACCACTCACATGAAAGTAACAGCAGGATCAAGCCTTATACCAGGACAAACCTAAGCAATGTACTCGTGCATCTGCTCAGGCAGATGCAAAGTGCCCCTGTATTCAAAACCAGTACATGACGCATAAAGCACTTTGCAGAACTGGAGTCACATGGGATGGACTCTCTACAAACTAAAAACTTTTGCCCTGTGTCTGTCCCTGTTTAAGGATAACTTGCATAAATAAGGTTGCACAAGGCTGAATAGTTACAAATCCAAGACAACGAAGTGCGTACCCACACTCTCCAGGAGAAGCAGAGGACCGATGGCTAGCCTTTGTATTCCTACCAAGTTAGTTTGAAACAAAGAAACTCACTAGAACTGAAAGAAAGGAGCTTGCACAAAGATTAATTTTAAATAGGAAACATACTGCTCAAAATTCAGTTTCAGGTGAGGGCGATTTGAAATGACTGATTTTCTCACATTTCATGCTTGAAACTGGTAAGGTATTGCAGTTTTTTCACAGGATTGTTTTAAATAATTGATGATTGTTTACCAGTGTCAGCTTACCCTTTGATGTTTGTCATATTATTTCTCTTTTAGAAAGTACTTATAACTGCATACTAGGGTTGTGTTTTCACCAGTAAACTGACATATCATAGATTATTGCTTACACAGAGCTCCAGTCCTGATTTCACCAGGTCAACAGGAATTATCACTTTAAATTTAATAAGACCATGGTGAACATTTTCAGCTTCTTTCAACTTTCTGACCAGAAACAATACAGGATCCCCATATCCACATGCACACAGCCCTGGGAAAGCCAAACACTGCATTCTGACTCATACAATTAACAATATGTCCTCCTACCTGTTAAAGGGAAGAGAAATCTCACACTGATAGAAACACCATTGCTATGCTATTAATCATACCTATATCAAAGGAACTGGAGACTTGGATGTCAAGATGTTATGCAATCAATTGCTCTGTGTTTTCACCTTTTCTAACAAAGGAGTACAGAATAGAACCTTTGATACAAACTAGAAGCTTTGATAACTGGTGGAGGGGTGTTTTGTTTTCCTTTCTTCTGATTTGATTTTTAAGTCAGCATACCTAAACACCTGTGGCTGGATAAAAACTCATCTCATATTTGAGAGAAATATAAATTTCTAATCATATTTTTACATGGGCCAAGAGTGACCTAAAAAAAAAAAAAAGAATTAAAAAAAATGCCCAAACCCAACCACCACAATGCAGAAACCAGAAAAGAAACAAAAAGAAGTCAATATCAATTACCTAACATTTATCACATGGTATTTTGGGGTCTAGCTTATTAATTTCTTTAACCTTTGAGAATCTCAGTGCACTATTTCTATCTAAAACATTCCTCAAGTCTTAAATATTTTTTTTGCTTTTGGAAATCTAAGGGAATTCATTGAAATGACAAAAACGACAAATAATAATTCTGCTTGGATGAGGTTATCTTTTCTAAGAGAGATGATTGAGTTACAGAGAGGGCCCAAGACCCATCCATGCTGAAGGGGAAGTTTCTGCACTCAGCTTCATTGGATTCATTCCAAAATGAATCAAATTACCTCCTTTTGAGCTACCCTTTGTACTGTTTAGCTAGCCTTATGCATTTGGACCCAAGCAGTTTACAGAACATTCATAGCAATATGGGAATGATGGAGAGGAAAGAAAGATGCAAGGCTAGGTACAGGCTGGGGGACAACTATGTCTCGCTCTGTTAGAGCTGCTCACAGAGCTTTCACGTTTGTCTTCCTCTGCCTTTCACTCTTATCCCACTCTATGTACAGCCTCTCAGAAAAATAAAATTCCTGGTTTTTATTTGGAATAACCAATTCTGTAAATAACAAAGATGGTAACACGTTAAAGAAAACTACAAATATTTCATTTCAAAGGTCTGAAATAATATTTGAGGTGAAAATAACTTGCATTAATACCTGTCAATTTAGTTTCTAATCTGGAAAATATACACATATTTAGTCCTTCAGATGACTGAAAATGATCCATTAATATCGATACAACATTTGGACTGGAGTAGATCCATCTTCAGGTCTTTGTGTGATGTACACACACAAGCTTGCACACTTGATGACATGTTTGCATCACTATGATCAGCCATTGTGGTATGGAGGAGCTGCAGATTAAAGTAGATGGGAATCAACCAGATGAAGAGGATCTGAAATTTGGATATGCTACATGGTGTAAGCGTTTGGAAACTTCACAAAGAACAACAGATGATGTAAAATATAGTACACATTTGAAGGCATTAAAATAAAGAGTTATCCCCTCAAAGCTAAGAAAGTTGTGTGCGTATTTGTCTGTACATAAGTGGTAACTGTAAGAAAGCCAAAAATTGTAGACAGGAATAAGCTAAGAACAAGATCAACTGTCAAAAAAATCTAAACAAAACCAAACTCCAACAGCAAAGAATACATGGAGACAAGCGGAAAGATACGATGCAGCTGCCTGATCTAAACTAAAAACTAAGCTGAAAACATGCAACAGTAATGCCTTGTCAACACTAAAACAGAATATGGAACAAAATGCGCAGAGGTAATTAGAGGTTTTCAACACGTCTTGCTTAAAGATGATTTTTAGTTGGCTATACCAAAAAGGCTGTGGTGATAGCCAACCAGACCTATGTATAGATCACCATCTGGAATGCTAAGGATGGTGGAAAACTTGAAAGCAGATGACTGTGCTCAGATCTTACATAGCAACTTCATAAGTGAGAAGCAAGAATGTTACGGACCTTGTCTATTATAAGCTCAAAAACATCAGCAATCTTCAAACCAATTCCTGCAAAGACCTTCAGCAGGAGATTGAGATAAAGGCTCTGGCTCAGGACAGACAGAATGGAAGAAAGAAACCAGGAGCAACCCAGCTATTCCCCACACCTCCTAGAAATCTAGCATTTAGTTTAATTTCCCATTTCAAAGGTTAATGATACAAATAAGAATGCAAACATGAAGAGCAGATCCTAAATCTGGGTGTAACTACAGCAAGGACTGTTTATCGGTTGAGGTCTCCTGTATGCTGCATTTGGCTTTCCTGACTTTTCAGAACATAATCGTGCAACCTTATGCTGCTCTCAAATATATTTTCTGTGTGAATTACATTTTTAAATGGTAAAATAGAAAGCTAGTAAGACTGAAAATGTAGTATTACTGTCTTGGAAAAGGGATTGGCAGCTTCAGTCATGAAAATAAAATTCTAGCATTTCTGACATTTTTATTTTGATTGACTGACAAATAACTTCTTATGGCTTTAAAGCAGAAAATTATATGTATGTTTTTTTGAGATATAAAATACTCTAGCTAAGTGTTCAAAAATAACAAACATATAACTCTGCCAAAATCTCATGTGTCCAAGTATAAGGCATACTGTAAACAAACAAACAAAGAACCCTCATTCAAATGTAAGAAAAAGATTTCATAAATGCAACAAACAAAACTAAGACTAGTTCACTTGGCTAAAGACAGATCAACCATTAGAAAACAAAGCATGACAGACTTTTCTATAGCTGTACTATTTGAGGATCTCTTTCCAAAGAGCTGCATTGTGTTTATGTTGTCTACAAGAGAGCTCTGGACCCATAAACCACTATGGCTGTGCCAATAGAAGGTGTAACCATTCCTTGCTTCTCAGTACTACATGCTGTCAGATGACATTGCTGCTCCTGGATGACCATCTCATCTGAGCCTAAACTACCCAAATTTGCTGCAAAACCCAGGCTCAATAGTAGGTCTTTCTGTCATTTGGCTGAAACAGGTTAGAGAATACTCACCCAAACAGGTGTGCCAAGAAATTTCAGGGAAAAGTCATGACTGCTAGGGAGCCAGTGATGATGGTTAATAGCATGAACAAATTCACCTGGCAGAGATGCATTACAAAGAGGATGTATTTCTACAGAAAGCAAATACTTGTTTTGGAAAGCTGACAATGCAAGTGGACAACACAGAAAAATAGGGATAGAAAAGGGCTGTTATTTTCCTCATTTTTACACAATAAGTTAAGTAGCATGGGGATTATTCTCTCTGTTCCATGAAACATGTCTTGCAATCATTGGGACATAAATCTGTGTTCAAACCTTTTGCCAAAATGTGACCTGAGCAATCTGCTTGAGGTCATTCCTGGCACCAGTGAGAACAAATGCTGGGTCCTGAGTCTCAGGCCAGTGTTTTATTCAAAATGGAGATTTCCTCCCACCAAAGAAGTAGCTGAGCAAAATGTCTGTTAATCTGATGATCCATACTGAAGCTCTTGTTAGCTACTAACAAAGGCAGTGCTGGGCTTTATCATTCTTTAGAAATGCTGGCATCCTTTAGACATGCTTTAGATTGATCTTCACCTGGAGAAAACTAGAGGCCTGTCAATTCTGGGAAAAGAACTGGAGTAATTACTGCAGTACACCTTCCTCCCTCCCTCAATATTCCTTTCTGGAATGGCATGTTTATTTACCTTATTTTACTCTGGAAATACCACAGTTTTCACAAAGCAGGGATACAGAGTCCACAGGGGGAACTGTTTTCCAAAAGCTACTCCGGTATTGTGCAGTATTTTGAGGGTATGTTAAGCAAACATAGACTGGGTAAGAAAAATTAAAAACAGATTATTCAAAGAATATGCCCATCTGAATCTATACTAAGAGTTACAAAGTCCATTTATTTATCTAAAGAGTTAAAAGTCTTTTCTCAGGATCCCCTTCATACCTTTTTCATTCAGAAATACTCCATTATCTGTGGGAACTAGACAAGGGTATATTCAGTGTTAGCCAATTCTTGGTCTGACAGGCAAAAGTAACATCTGCTTCATCCCCATATTTTTCATTCTTGTTTTAACAGTCATGAACACTTTCTCAAACTGAAAAAGAACAGGGCTGCAATTCAGATAAATTAAGATTTCTGAACTCTGAAAACCACACTTAGAGGTATTCACCAAATCAGAAGAAAATTGATTTTATTCCCAGAATGTCACACACCATACAAGTACTAGAAAAGGTTTCAGCAGTTTTGCTCATCCATTTGCTTTTGAGTTTTGCAATCCCAAGAACATCAGTGATGATAAGCATTCAGGACCATAGAGTTTAATCACCTCAGCCATCTATATCCCCTAAGCACTCCAAAGAGCTGTTGAAAACCAAGAAGTCTTCATACTAAGAAAGCTAACAATAGTAAGTTGATCACTGATGTCTTGGGAGTAGAGGACCTTTGGGAAACTAATCAAATCCTGAATATATGTTCTCTTGATACTCACACTGTGGAATATTATAAATTAAGATATATTTGCAAATATAAAGGAAGTAAGTAAAATGTCTCTTTTCAGTTTCAGGAGGTTTTTATAACTCATGTTCTCCCACTCTGAGAAAGGAATTACATAAATATTTACATAGGGTATACAAGCACTGCAATACACTAACAAGGAACAAATATAATTGCCAGCCAAATAGAGTGTTATATAAAACAACAAGTTCTGTATAAGATATAAAACCTTCCTTCACATATAAGTACAGATTTTCCCTGGACAGAAAAGGATCAAAATATATGCTTGCGTGATTTCCAGAAGCTGAGCCTTAGATGACTCTTATTAAAAAAGAAGAGTGCAAACCCTCTGCTATTACAAGAGATATAATGCCAAAAATACAGGGTTTTTTACAACATAAAAAAATTTCCTCTCTCCTTTATCCAAGATAAGACAAAAGTCCTGCTACTTAACAATTCTCATAGAGATCAGACTTTCATTTTAAGAACTGTAATCACTTCAGGCTCACCCGAACTTCAAGTGCTACCACATTACAGGACTTAAATATCTAAGACACAATTCTTCTCTGAAATGTTTTGCTTGCTCTTTCATTTTGCAACAGATGGAGCGGAAAGATTGAACCAGAGAATGGACCCTTTTAAGCAACTGGAGGGCTCAGGTTGTAGTCAGTTTGGATAACCCCAGTCTGGAGAGTGACAAACAGAAAACCCTCCCAGACCCATCTCCTTCTTCACATAGCTCCAGCTTACATGCTGTAGTAAAGACTAACCGAAATTTCAGGCTTTGAACCAGAGTTCTTCTGAACCAGTATTTATGAACGTCACCTACCATCAGCATTCCTTCCTCTATGTAATTAATGTAACCAGCTTGATTATCAGGTTTTCTGAAGCACTAAAAACATTCATCAAGGAGGCAGGAGTAATCTGTGTTTATTGTACTGCTAAATGAGAAGGCCCTGGAAGCTTCCAAGTATTCAAAGAGAGAAATGGGATGGAAAGAGTTAAAAAAAAGTAGTTTCATAAACATGGTATATGATATGCACAGTATACAGTTCTCACAAGACAACAAAACTACACTATTGCATACATAAGCTGGATGAACAAGGACTGGTAAAGAGGAATCATATCAGCAAGCTTATATCTGAAAAAACCTTTGATGACTTTTGTCAATAGCCAAAAGCAAAAATACCCATCAGAAAGGCTGAAAAAACATGTATAACTTGATTCAGTTAAAACTGACACCTAAAAAACCCACCAAAATTCAAAATCTTTTAGGCAATCACAGCAGACTGGGGACATGCCTGGCATGAGATGACCCCATAGGACACTCATCCTTCTACGGTGTAAGAAGTCCAAGCTATCTAATCTATTTCTCTGAGATAGCAGTCAGAAGGAATATCACTGCCATCAAGAATTGCACACAGCTGTATTTATCTACATACAGCTTTTATCTGTAATGCACCCTGCTTGATAGCCCTGTTAAACATTTAAAAAAACTTCTAATGAAAACATGGTTTCAGAGTTCACAAATGGCTTGATGCAGTTCAGTTTTCCAAAGAAAGAAAAGTCAAAGTCAGTTTCTGTCAACTTTATGCAAATATCTAATAATTCTCTTCTAGACTGCAAGAAAAGTTCAAAAAGGCAATAGAGCAATACAGCATACAGCTCTGGAAAAACAAACAAACAAACAAACAAAAAACAACAACAAAAAAACCCAACAAACAATCCAAACCTCAAAAAAACCCAAACCCATCCATATTTAGTGAAGAAAACTATTGTCCTGAGTAAAGTCAGCACCTAAGGCATACTGGAAATTTCTCCAGCCTAGGTTGTTTCATACCTCTAAGGTCCAAAATGTTTTAAATGCTCAAGTAACACCATTCACCCTTTCACCTTTACCCTGGTATTCAAAATGGAGTGAGGGAGGGAGTCTCAAAGCACAATTCAGTAAGGTACTCTGGCTGACAAATTTTCGTTTGTAAGCTGATGGGACTGAGGTGGCCAGGTGCCTTTGGAAGTATCCCCTTTAACTGCTTTCGTTTAATTAAATCTTATAGTCAGTAATAGTTCTTATGTCTTATAAGTAATTAACACTTGTTCTAAAACTAGTAAGAATCTAAGCTCAGGTAAAGGACTGTTCTCTTTATTTCACTTCCAGAGTATACTGTAAATATTTTTACACAATATGAACAGCATAAAATAGTGCATGACCTACAGTAAGTCTGAAGAATCTTATTATCTCATACTAGCAAAATAAAGTTTTTGCACTTTGAAGTGTTGTTAATATAATCCATGCAATTAAATAAAGTAAAATAAAATAAAAATAATAAAAAACACTTAAAGGATTCGATGACTGTATTTGATTGGTTTTCCACAAACCAGAATATATTTCCAGAGGCAAGTGTCAGTCTTTCTTGTGGTAACAGATTTTCTTCTGTGGATCCTTTTCCTGAGCTGCCAAAAACATTTGCCCCTTGGCAGGCAGCCAGCACTGATTTTAAGCCCATAGCAGGATCTATTCTGTAACTGGTAGGAGCTTTCTCAGCATTGTACTGGTGGTTTCTGCAACAGTCAGCGCATTCTTGGAAACATGCTTTAGCTCTAAATTAGGGATGAGATGCTGTAATAGATTGCTCTAAATTTTGCACACCTGTCAGCAGCAGCTTTTGAAGCTTTGAAAGGGCTACAAGATGATCATCTTTCTCCATTGCCTTCCTGCAGTTCAAGGTCTCCTTCAAAGTGGTAGCAAATGGCACCAGGGCCAGGTACCCACTCACGCAGTCTATCTTCTTGGTGGAACACCTCTTCCTTCTCTCACATTGCATTTCCCCTAACAGTCTGTCCCAGACAGCAATAGCAGCTGAAAATCAAAACGCTAAGTGATTTTCACACCCACAGTGGATTAGTAAGGAATAGACTTCAGAATTATTTTTTTTTTTTTAATGCAGAAAAGAAGTGAGGTGGTAGTAGGTTGAGCTGAGGAAAAGAGATTCTTTCCCTGGTGGTTAAGAGCAATTTGAGATGGAAAATACGTTTTACACTTGTTTACTGCTCTTCTAATGGGCAGATTACAGCTGCAATGCATGACCCAGTGCTTGGTAGCATGTGGTGAGAGTCTAATATGCTCATAACTCTTGTCATTTTGAGAAGATAAGTCACCAGGACTTCAGTGTGACTTCTAAAGCACATCTCCTTATTTTGGGAAGATGCTCAGCATTTCTTCACAACCACTCAAGCTCATCTAATCAGGTATCATTAGTGATCACATCACTAGGTCCCATTTGTCCCAATACAAGAAAAAGACAAATTTTATGAAATACCCTTTTGCTAATAAGTGTAGTTGCAGCCAAATTCAATTCTCTTAAGCTCCAGCCACTTGAACCACAAGTGTGGTTTTGCACGGTTTAGCTCTTGATCTTCCGCTGTTTCTGTGAATTACTTGATTTGACCTAAAAGCATTTCAGGTTAAGTTTCTTGGTGAGTGCACACAACAAAACACCATATCATAATCAATAAGCAGACATCTGAATGCAGAGAAAAACCTCAAACTACTCTCTTTAAGACCTTTGGCAGGAATTCTCAGGGAACAAGATCAGGTAAGTGGCATTTATCCATTCTCCCTCTGCTGAAGAAAAGAACACCTCTGAGAAATCTGTTAGAGAAGAGCCATTCACATTCCTTTTTTCCTTCCTCTGCTTCCATCAACACACAAAAAAAATACAATAAAATAGCCTATTAAAAATGACTATGTACAATACTGCAGCAGGAACTGACCAAATGAGGCCTTCATCCATGCAGGCCTGTCTGCAGGATTTATTGAAAAAAAAGAATGTTTAAGAAAGAAAAGCAACTTCAAAACCACATTCATCTGACAGTTTTCTTTGGACATTAGAAAGAGAAGAGCAGATAAACAGAATAATCCTATTCCAGTCTTGTTTGGCTTAAACAAAGAACTCTTTCTTTAACTGTGAATGTTCTTTTGTATTCTGTATTTCAAGTATTTCATGGTAAATAATTATACAGATCGAACTGTCTTGAAGATTGTTGGTAGCCTTACAACTGGTCCAATTATAATAACAATTATTTTTAACATCATGAATCTATCTTTGCTGTTGACTGCAATTAAGCATTCACCTGTTTCCCAGAGAGTGCAGACCAAGACTTTTTGTATACAGGTATTATCTCCATGTTTGTATCTTTGCATTTCCAGATACATATTTACATAACAGACGGATTATATTTTTGAGCACTCCTTTCAGCAACATATTGTTTATAAGAGAAAAAGGGTTTTTTATCATCATCTTTCCCACCTGCACTGTACTTCACATTTGACTTGTTTCTAAAGAAAATAAACCAAACTCAGAGTCAGTTTTCTACCATCTTTTGTTCCGTAAAGATGAAAACAGGTTGGGTTGTGGGGTTGGGGTTTTTTTGACAGTTCATATTAGAATTCAAAGAAGGCACTTTTCAAAAGCATTTTCATACCCCAGGTATTAGTTGCAGAGCCATATGAGCAAAATTGTTTAAAAGTGCAATTACAAAGCCTAACTGTATACCCTAATCTTGGCTCTAGACTTGAGGCTTTCTCCCTAAGCAAAAATACATGGATGTAAAAGGTTATTTGCCCAAGTGAGACTAGGTGAAAATCAAGGGACTGTCCCTTTAAGAAAAATATACCATCCTTTATCACTCTGAATGGTTGCATTACAGCTCTGCTACTTTTGTGCTTCAGTTGAGCAAGTTACAGATATTAAACAGAATGGCACATCACAATAGGACATGAAATGAATTACAGCATAATGAGTGAACACATCTACTGTATTATTATACATAGTCACCTTTTATGTATTATGTAAAAGAACCCAACTTGAGAGATCTAGCTCATTTTTCATTTCAAAAGAATTTTGTAGAGAGCAGTTACAGTGTCAATTACTTCAGTATCAAATAGCAGATATTTTGAAAGCTGTAAGGTGCAGGAGGGCCAAGCAGAGGTAAATATATCACCAGTTACTTGGACAGCACTGATCTTAACACAGCAACAAAAAGCAGCAACGACAAATTTCAACCCCTTTTTGCGATCCGGCAGCATAACTGTTCTGCTTGGGATAAATGACAATGCAGTGTCAGGACTCTGACAGGCTACACAGAGGTCTTACTAGTGTCTTGGGAGAATCTTCACAGTTACGCTTACCATCCTATTTTACAGGTAGCTGCCTGCACTGATCAGTAGTTTTTATTCAGTAAAATTGATGTCCTGTGGAAAATAAGGCAAAGCAAAGTAGAACAAAACAATCCTTTCTAGGAGAAAATACCATTCCCAGCAGTAGCTTGCAAAAATAAGGTTGCCTACAGCAAAGAGGGAGGCAGGTTAAAACTGATTGCATCTTTAAAAAGAGATGACAATGCTTTCGCAATTTTGTTACTCCTCAGAACAAAGGAGCATTAGATTCTTCAACTATCGGACACATGTTCAAGCTAATGTCTAGGCCACCCATAGACCATCCTGTACAAGCCAGAACACATGTCCATCAAAATTTACAGTTGCTTATACAGAAAATAGTATTTTACCTTAACTTCTTTAATTAAAATGGCTTATATGACCTTGTGATGTTTCAATTATTAAAAAAAAATTCAGCTGTAAATAAGCCATCAGAAAAATGTAACAAACAATGGAAACAGTAGGCTATACATGGTGTCTCCAAATGAAAATGATAGCTTTTTTTTGTTCAAGATAAAATATTTGGTTTATACATGTCATTCATTTGTAGCTTATCTGTATGCAACCAAAAGGACTAGTGGATAAGTGAAACACTTAAATAGGCTAACCATTTTTATACAGCTGATAGTGGTTTAACAGCTGCAAGAAATACAGTTCTCTTTAGAGGAATATCTTCATAATCTTTTATCTACTTAAAACCAAATACATTTTAAGGAAATTATAAATACTCCTTTTATCTTACCATGATAAAGAGATTTACTGCAAACATTAACATACCTACTCACCACACTTAATTTATAACAGAGGAAGAGCTTGAAATGCTTTTATGTAAACAATCATAGATTTTCCTATGGTTACTAAAAGGCTGTTTAAAACTCTTTAGTACCAGGGGACCTTGAAAAACAGTTTCTAGCAAATCTCAGTGTTTCCTTTAACTTTTGTACAATATTTACTCCGCTGACACCATTTTTGTCTCAAATCCTTACATAAACAATGTCTGTAATAAAAGCAAATATATTTTTACCTGTTTCATAAAAGCAGGCCTTGGAATAGAAATGCAAACAAAGATACTGGTGCAAATTAATGGAAGCATCTTCCAATTCCTAGAGCTCATCAAGTACCTTCAACCATATCCATTCACAGAAAATGCCACATTTACCCTAAATGACAGAACAGGAAATATACAGGACTCCAAATATAAAACAACCAGACTTCTGTAAGTACCACCATCTGTTACTATAACTGATGAGCAAGGATGCACTCAAAAGAAAAAAAGACACAGTTAGACACTTGCTCTATGCCTCTATTCACATAACAATGTCTAGAGAAGGCTTGCAACTACAACGCAGTCTTTTGTCATAGTTCACCCATCCAGAATCTGGGTTTGGAAAAGGACAAATGAGACTCCAGTTGCGATAATCTGTTTATTAGAAGGATGTTTAGAGGCTCAGAGTAAGGTTAAGTTTCTGGTCTGCCTGTGGAACTACTACAAGCATCCCTGTTACATTAAGTCCTCCTAAGAGACTGGTAACTCCAAGAGTAACATCATAGTGTGCAGCAAACACCAACTGACGGACATTATCATATCCCTCAGGGAGGTACCTCATTTCATACATGACTCTGTATAATGAGACACAACGTGCAAGCATTCTGGATTCTGGAGTATCTATAGATCTGTCAGGTTTTCACACTAGCCTGTCTTTTGATCTCAAATTTCCTGAAGCAGCTATGTTAAAAAATGTTTCTGTCCTTTATGTAATCTTTCACAGAAATAATGTTATGTAGTTTATAAATCAACCCCTAAGTAAAAGATAATAGTTACACTTCCCACTTCTAATCCATAGGTATCAAAGTGTCTCATATAGACAGATTTTTATCAAGCATATTTTAATAAGGGATAAGAGCTAAGTTAAATAGCTTCATAGGAAAATTTCTACAGGCTTCGATGGACAACATTATCAGAATATTTGATTAGGAGCCACTGTGGAACAATTGATCCGTTATGGCCATTAAAGAAAAAAGAAACATGATTTACATCAGAGTCTAATATCCCATACTCCAACTGAAGTCATAGTTGTAGGCATACATAATGTAACAGAAAGCAACATCAAACATGCTTTTAAGGTCTTCTAGCTTGGCCAGAATAGGATTGTAGGAGCTGATATTACCTCTCCTAACCCCCAAGACAGCAAGAAAGAGTCCCAGACCCACCATAACAAATTGACGTGAAAGTTTATTATAACAATCAGCTGTAAAGCAGATTAAAAATTGGCAATTGGTTCAGAGGACCTTCAGGCCCATGGTTCAGTCTAGATCTCTAGAACCAGCAAGCAGGACACAACATTGTGTTCTGGTAAAGGACAAAGAGCTCAGAAAGGCCTGGACACTGCACACACAGAAAAGAAGGCAACCCTCACATCCAGAGAGGCTGCAACCTAGGAAGCAAGATAGGAAACACAGGCACACAGATATGTATCTGATGGCGAGGGTCAATAGCCTGCAATGTTGGCAATAGCCAGCACACAAGCTCTTGCTTTGAGCTCAGCAGAGCAGGGGACTGAATATGAGCCACTCACCTCACTGAGGGTCATGTTCAGGGTCCCCTCATGTGGGAATGGAGCTCATCATTTTGGCACAAATGGAGCTCTGAGTCATGAAAAAGCTTCCAGATGAAAATTTGTCTAAAATATAAATTTCAATTTTAGAAATTAATTAATCTCAATTATCTGAGTTTTTCCATGAAGGAAAAACATGACACCTTTTTTTGGAAGTACTTTTAGCTTGTTTGGGGACTATTTTTTAAGTTTTTAACTGGCTGTAATTTAGAATCAGAGAATCATAAATATCCTGAGTCAGAAGGAACCCACAGGGACCATCAAGTCCAACTTCTGACACCAACAGGGCAACCTGAAAGTCAAACCATGCATCAAAAAGTGTTGTCCAAGCACTTCTTGAACACCAGCAGGCTTGGGGCCATGACCACTTCCCTGGGGAGCTTCTTCCAGGGCTTGACGACCCTCTCAGTGAAAAACTTTTTCCTAATATCCAATCTGAACTTCCTCTGATGAAGCTTTAAGCCATTCCCTTGCATCCTATCACAGGACAACAGGGAGGAGATCAATCAGCATCTCACACTCCACTCCCC
>JANZLQ010000079.1:41500543-41544248 GCA_026212715.1 Elanus axillaris
CTCTTCTTCGAGGTGAACAAACCTAGTATCCTCAGCCACTCCTCCTAAGTCATGCCCTCTAGTCCTTTCACCATCTTGTTGCCCTCCTTTGGACACAAAACCTTTTCTTTATTAAGTAAAGGTTGCAAAATGAAGCAAAAGACCAATAATAGAAAGACAGACATTCATCCACTTGGGCTAGTAGATAGGACTATGCAGCATATACACTGTGACTGAGTAGCTTAAACAGCTAATCTGGAACATGAACTCATTTTTTTCTCTAAGGAATACGTTGCCACAAACAAACACTGGGCTAGGGCCACATAGAGATTTGGGTAAAACGTAGAAAAATGAAATATTTTCCTTTACCTCCAACCCCGTACCTTTTGAACAAACTCAGAAACATTCTTAAAGAAATTAATTCTCTTACACTCTGTTCAATTATGCTAGTCCTTACAGAAAGAAAAAAAGAAAACAATAATGAAAAGATCTTTAATTTTTGTTAAGCTGCAAGTACAGAAAAGCCAGAAATTGACAAGCTGCTGAAAGCCTTTGGTTGGACAAAATAGAGAGCTGTCCCAAGAAGCTGAAGGGCCTACATCAAACTTATTTTTTTAATAGGAAAAGATCATCAGGAAGCTATATAAAAGACAATACTCCTTTCCTGAAAGACTCACTGAGACTATACCTCAGAGAAAGGGCATAACCCAGATGAGGTGGTGATGGCCAAGAGAAAAATCCGTGTAAAGACTCAAAATGCTTGCATTTTATTACCAGTCTGGGCCACAACTCTTTCAGGTGCTTTAGGGCAAAGGCAGACTTCCTTGCCTTTCATGCCATTACCACAGGCAAGGGATGCCTCTAAGGCTGGAAATCATAATGCTGCAGGTCAGACGCAGTGGGAGATCATCAGATCATGTGAGGGCAAAAGCTGTACAATATGTCCCTGATGTCAGAGTCCCTCTGTTCCCAGACAGCTAGGACTGCCAGGCAGAAAAGACTGATGGTATCCTCCTTAAGTCTCAAATATTTCAGTACCACCAAGGTGGGTCAATATTTCAGTAACAGATAACAAGAGAAACCTAAATGCTCCACGATCATTTCATATCCTTCCTTCTCAAGAAATCTTACTGCCACAGTGTGAATGACTGGGTTGAGGAACAGATGATAATCACGAGGGATTATCAAAACCTGCTCATGTGACAAAGTGCATCATGGAACACATCCCTACTAACAACAAGAAGTAGCTATCCTGTATTTTCAAAAGTATATGGAGTTACCTACTACTTAGTGTGTATGCTTCCTCTGCTAAGTAGCTGCCTCCCACTAGTCTAGCAACAGCTGGAATTCAACAATAAATAAAGTTTTCCCTGGACTGTACCTGTGGTTTGTCAAGTGCACCAGACAAAGGTGCTATGTAAATGTCACTAGTTGTTTTAGGTGATTTCCTAAGGGAAAGCTGCTTTAAGTGATATCAGGAGTGTTACTGCATAGCTAGCAGTATTCACATTATCCTTTTAGGTCCCCAGAAAAGTATTCAGCAGTCTCCTTTCATAAGCCATTGCAACAGAGTGATGAGAAGCTACACAGGAGGGACCAAGTACAGGTACCCGTGCTCTATTGTACCCGTGCTCTATTATGTACATTCAAGGTACAGGAAAACAGAGGGTTCTTCCTGTCTTTTTATTTGCTAGTTGTGTCTGTTGTTGTTTGGGGTTTTCTTAGTATGGCAGGTACAGTCAGCCTCATGACTATTTTCTGCATAAGAAAATTCAGCCATCCGTTTGTTTAATTTCTTCTGGGTGTTTCCCTATGGACATGCTGCTTTCCAGTTGGGTACCATTCCAGGTACCTACCTTCAATTGCATTAGACTTTTTTTATACCTTGAACTGGTGTGAGGCCATACAAAACTCAGATCACCATTTTCTTGTGTTGTTAACATTGCACACTGGTATGTTAAACAAGTTCTTTGAAAAGCTATACAGGATGGCCAACAATGATTTCTCTGGAGGACTGATGTTCAGCTTCAGAAAACACTATGTTTAAAAAGGAAAAAAAAAGGGGCGGGGGTGAAGAAAGAAAGAAAAGAAGTTAGTTAATATGAAACAACTCTCATAGTGATCCATCAAGTCTGTACATGCATGCTCACATGCTTCCAGGTGCAGACTTGCCTGCCCGAAGTATACAAACACTTGTGGCAGGATAAGAAATTTTCCTTAAAATCTCCTAGGCATTAAGAAAATAAATGCATCTTCTAGAAGGCAAGGCTGGTAAAATTTAGCCTGGTGTGAGAAGGCTGCTGGTGTTTCACGTGAAACAACGTGGCTTTTAACACCATTTTCCCCTACTCCTACTGACATGGAAAGTGAAGGGGATCCTTGGCAATCCTTGTCCTCAAGCCACAGCTCTCACAGCAGCGCACAGTAGCAGCCAGTACAACTGACTATGCCAAGCTGTAATCACCTTGCCCTCCTCCCATGCAGCAAAATCATCTTCCTCTCTTCCCTTGCTGTTATGCTGAGCAGCTTATAGCTTTCATTCTGCATAGCTGCAGTCTGGGATACTCCACTGAACGCAAGTGCTATGGACCAGCAACAGATGTGGAGGAGAAGCATCTGCCATACCACCAAGCTCAAAAAAATCCAAACACTTTGACTTATGAAAGAAACTAGATCACCTCTCTGGGCTGATGGAGTACAAACCCAGTGAGTCGAAGGAGGCTGGAACATGCTGCATTAGAGCTTGAATAACGTGCAGTTTTATTTTTAACTATTGTTTTTAGGTAAGCAGTGTCTTAATAAATAGACCTGGAGAGAAGTGCTCAATTTTCAGATGCAGAGAAACACTCCGAATGAGTATTTTCTGTTTGACAGCCCTTCTCTCCCACTCTCTTTACCTACCTTCCTCCTCTCCCTACATTACACCAAACTTTTTTTTTTCAAAATAAACATTCCTTCATTCCATTACCGTTATACATCCTTTATATATGCAGGTCAAGCACATCGGAGACTGGAAGAGACCTATGGGCTATGGACACCAATGCCTTGCTATCACACACACCTCTTCATAAGTGTATGGTGCTCCATCTCAAAAGCAATCTGCTCTTTTCTTGTCAGCCTCTGGATTGGAAACCTGCTCCAGGGCCTCCCTGCTCTAACAGGAGCCTCTTTAATTCCAGGCTACACTGTTTTCCTCACTTGTTTTTTGTGCTAGTGTTATCTTTCAGTTGTAATACCTTTTCATCCTTGATGAACAGACATTTGAAGCATTTTTATATGACATTTGTATCTGCTCTCAGTCTGCCATTTTTCTAGATTAAAAGGATGTAGGCTTTTCTTACGTGGCATGTTCTCCATCCCCTTTATTTTCCAGTCTGCCCAGTAAGCCCTTCTCCCTATCAGTCCCATTTTCAATTAAGTTTTTTGAACATGGGTCACCAGGTTTGTACTCACCATTCCAGACGAGGTCTCATCAGTGCCTTGTATAATGGCAGCAATACTTCCCTATCTCTCCTGCAAATGCCTCTCCTGACACATCCTAGATCACATTTGTCTTTTTCATGGCTGTCTCCCACTGGCACATTAAGCCCAGCTAGGACTCCCAGCTCCTTCTCCTCCTCCATCATTTCCAGCTGATAAGCACCTGCGAAACTTGGTAAAGCAGAAGGGTCAGCTAGACAGAGGACTACTCCTATTGCATCCCTTTATTTAAGACTGCTCAGAGGAAGAAAGAGGCATAAATGAGTCTGTAAAAGCTGTCACAGCAGTTACAGCCAGCCAAATTCTGTGAAAACCGTCCATTCCCAAAGATCAAGACCAAGCCACAAGCAAGAGCATCTCTTGAGCACTGAACACTAGCTTCAGGAATATTCTCAGTGGGGGAGGAAGGAGTGAGAAAATAGCAGTGGAGTCACACACAACCCTCAAAAAACCCTAAAACTGATACAACGTAGAGAAGCTATACTGCTTTTTTTCTTAAAAGTCTGAATGAAGTAAGCTGATTTGCAGTGGAGGAGGGAATTTTTTTAATCAGGCAAAGACATGTGCATAGGTAAATGGGAGAATGACATTAACATTGCTTTGGAAAAAATATTTTCATTGAAATATTAACATCACTGTCTACACTTACGAGATTATACTGTAAAATGAACAGATTTTTTTGTATAATATTGCTTCAAGTGTTGGAGAGGAAAAAGCCTGGTAACTATCCTCATTCTTTTAATGTCAGTGTTTTTTGTTAGATGGCTCGCCTTGCCATCATTAATATCACAAAAAGGATTCATGTTTGTTTATTCTAAAACAAATGTAAATTGGACTTCATACCCGATACCTTAAAGCCACACTGAAACACAAGGAAGTCTATTATCTTTATGCCATGTATTTTAGGATTTTTTTTTCTCCCCACTCCAGCAGACTGACACAGTGGTGCAACTGCCTCATTTGCACATTTACAGTGCTTGATAAGGGGCTGAAATGCCCAATTCCCCAGAGGTCCTCCTTGTTCCTTCCCTAACAGAAAATGTCTCCCTATATTTCAACACAGCTGTGACAAATTTTTCTAAATAACAGATACCTAGCCTTTAGATAGTGTCTTTCATGCAGAAGAACATAAAAACATTTTACACAGGGCTCATGCAAATCATTTCACTACACGCCAGGCAGCACAGAGCACAGCCTGGAATCAGCAGAGCAGCTCATTCCACATGGCACCTCCTGCCCATGGTCCTGGGACCTGAATCATCCCTATGCAGTGCATCATGCATCAAACACATCCTAAATTACAGTAAAAAAATCAAGACAGAATTGTTAAAAACCCTTATAGTTTCACTAAGCAGTACTGAACAGACAGCCGAATGCATTCAAATATACTGCTAAAAATCTGTATTGCTTTTGCTCTGGAAATGAGGTAACACCTTTGACCACCAAGTCACACTGACTTTTTTTATGTCAATAACACTGTCTAAAACCTGGCTTTTAATAGCAGCCATATAACCCATCCCCATTTATAATATTACTGTGGATTGTGCCACAGCACATTTTTTACAAAATTCTTCAAGAATAATGACAATAAAAGCAAGACAATTACTCCTCCAAGCACTAGTGTTGGGGTATTTTTTAAAGAACAGATTTGATTGAAAGGTAAAGATTAGCTTTAAATTCCTCCACCCCTTCTTTTATTTGAATATGAAAAGAAGGTGTAATGCAGATGCTTACCTTGATATGACATTAAAAGACAGTTTGGGTCAATATAATTACTGTAGAACAGCAGAATTTTTAAAAAAATCCTTAAATATTTGTACTTACTGATTTTACCCTTCAGATGCATTTTAGCATTCTGGGGTAATCAGCCAAATCCAAACCACAGATGCAGAAGTAAATACTAGACAGTCCCTCCCTTAATGTGTAAACTATGCATACAGTATCATAGGTTAATCCCCCCCAAAACTAAGGAAAAAAATGTATTTCTGCAACATTTTAGTATGTAACTATGTGAGGCAAAGTGACCGCCCAGAAGAGCTTCTTTGCACTTGACGGCAGGTTTATGGACATGTTGTAAATGTCAGACTACACCATTTTTAATAATAAAAAAAGACACTATAATACTGTTTCCTTGTAACCAGGACAGAAAATCATTTGGTAAGAGTAAGAACATTTATTGGTTTTGACATAAAAATTTCTTGCTGTGAGGTGGAAATGCTCTACTCCAAATACCGGAAGAAACGTGAATTCTCAAGGGTTATGTTCAGTAACTCTTGGTTCAAAAGCAGACACGGCAGGTGCATTATTTAAGAACTTGTCAGAGATGATCTTCTACAGCACACTACTCCAGGATTCATCTCCTGCTATGCCTGGGAACGGAATTTTCATGTAAATATATGGCAGAACTGGCTGCACTTCAAGCCCATACTGCCCAACCCTCTTCAATATCACTGTGGTCACTACAAAATGTTAGTATCAGGAAACGTCTTCAGTACTGAATGCAACTACTCCTCCCACATAACCTACGTAAGAGCACTTCTTTGGCTGAGCTCTTCAGAGTGCATTTGCTCTGAAAAAGTCAAAGTGACATTTTTCTCAGTAGCCATACTTGATGTTCTAAAGTGTATTTTGTTTTGCTGTATTCAGTGCTAATTTGGTGCCATAAAGATGTGGTATATTCAATGCATATGAGGAACAGTTGCAGCCCAAGCTACTGCTTTGAATTTCCTGACTCCTGCACACACAAAAACTTGAATTTTTTTTATTTAACCCTTTTCCTTTTCATTCTTTCAGAGCATAAATCCTTGAGTTGAAGCTAGTCATATTAGGACTTCAGTAGGGATGATCACAAATAAACATGCTAGTAGAAAAACAGCAGATGCTCAAAGGGCCAAACTGTTAAAACAACACAAAAAACCCCAATGTAAATGGGTTGACTGAGTCCTCTATACCTATAGCAGTGAGCTAGATTTTCAGCTGTATAAGCTACGGTAGCATTGTTGTCTTCAGCACAGATGAGCTTATTTGTGTGAAGGATCTGACTCCTGTTTCTGTAGAAGATACTCCAGACATACATAGGCCTGCATAGATACCTTCCTGTTTCTCTCACACACCCATCAACATTTCAGGAGGAAGGAATTTCCTATGTCTTCTGCACGCCAGAGTAAAAACAAACACAAAATCCAATCTGAAATATTCCATTACAGACTTAAAAATTCCTCGTACAGGAAAATCACAGCTGGTAGAAAAAAGACTTTTTTTTTTCTTTTTTATGTAACTGAGTAGCTTAAAAAGAAATAGGAGAGGAAAATAACTTTCAGCTAAGAATAAGAAGGAGAATTATAATCTAAAATTGTGTATTTTTAGAAAATACTGTTTCATGGAAGGTGCTCCCTTTAAACATGTCTATACTGGCCAGTCAGACAGGATACAAAGATTAGAAATGGCTTTCCTAATGTATCATTGCACTAAACAATATTTGCGAGGGAAAGAAGAATAGAGAGAAAGCAATGGTTGAATATGGAATATGCTGTCCACATGTTTGTGGCACAAAAAACATCTGTAACAAAACATCTTGCACAAATTTATGCTCTGTAGTGGTGAGAGAAACTAAAGAATGAAAAAGGATGCTTAACTGAAAAACGGAAAGTAGCTCTGTACCATCTCTCATTTGCACTGAACCCTGAAGGGGAAAAAAATTAGGATGATTACACATTTAACTGCCGTAATCCTGGATTAAAGCATTTAATTCCTAGACTGTTTACAAGCCATCAATACAAACATTAATAAGCAGATATATGGCAGGCTGATTTAAAAGTATATTACTTTGCTGTCAAAACTAGCTCTGGTACAAATTCAGGAGTATGCAATGATTTATTCTTTTTAAAGGAAGGTTTTATCTTAGGGGTTTTAAGTAATCTCTTATGCCTGAACTACTACATAAAAATACAACATCCTCTGCAAACATTAAGTAGGTGGTTTTTCTTTTGTTAGCAAATGGAGTACACCCTAGCCTTTTAAATTTTTCAATGCCTTTGAAAATAAAAGGTGTCTCCAATATAATATTTCTAACAGGTAAATTATATCTCTTCAGACAAGAGTAATAATTAACAGAAAGCATCTGTACCATGTTTACCTTTATGAAATATTATTATACTAAGTAGCACAGAACCTCAATACCAGCGAAAACTTACATTATTCTGCGGGACATCTGGAAAACTCTTCACCATTAACTCTAAGGAAACTGATAGCTCTGAGGGAAACTTGCGTCTACACTCTCCTCCATCAACAAGTATTACCCTGTCACTCACAGTACAGGTAAATGATCTCATTAGCTTAAGCTTTGTTTTGGCATTTCAAAAAAAACAAAATAAATTCTCAGCATTGGTTTACATACCAGTGGTCACCATAAGCTGGCACATCACAGCAGGACAGGCTTTCATGCCTGGGAAATGGGTTATGGGAGAAAGACTTAATTTCAATTTCCCCTTAGATTTTTCCATTTGCATTTCTCCTGGCACAACTCCTCCCCCCACCCCCACCCCCACTAGTATATAAATTAATTTCCCCTCGTTCAATTTAACCTGGGTCAGCTCAGTGGAAGCTGGGTTAAATTCTTGATCTAAACCCAACTGTAGTCAAGAGAAGCCCTTCCACAGGCACGAACAGGTTTTAGCTCTGAATGGGGAAACCTAGGTGTGATGCTGCAGTGCCACACCACTGCCCTTGTCCTGCTGAGCTCCGCATATTTCAGCAGGCATGGGAGCAGGAATCGTTACCAATTTCACTCTCTCCAAGTATGGTATAATGGAAAGCTTTGTATAAGATGGGAAACTACACAAACGGGAGGTAGCAAACTCCTAGGTAACACAGCCAAAGTGTTGTGGCTGATGCCTCCAAGAGTTCAGAATCACTGCAGTCAGGTAACTTGGGAAACTACAAATTCATTGATTTTGCTAGCTCAGAGAAATTTCGTGAAACTCTACATTGTCTCTCAGTGACAAAACTGCAACTATCTGTAGTGGCAAGCTCTGTGACTGAATGCCTGTTGTCCTTACAGACAGAATTCTGCACACATAACTGAGATTGTCACACGCGAAAAGAATGAGGGAGGAGAAAAAAATTAGAAAAATGCATCTTAGAAGTTACTTATGTTTAATGCTTAAAAGTCTGAATGCACAAACAATAATCTACCATTATAGAAGTACTGGTGGTCAATACAATGCATTAGAACTATGTACAATGACACAGTTTAGTATCAAAATCTTTCTACAATGTAGAGTATTACGAAACTGTTAATGACATCAAACACTAAGCACTTAAGACACCATTTTTTGCTACCACATTTGGAACTTCAATGAACAGTCCATTTTAACTTGCAGCATCAATCCATTTCTAGTATGAAATTAAGTAATTTTCTACTTATACAATAAGATTTATCTACACGGGTCTTTTGATTTTGATCCATAGCAGCAAAGGCACTGTACATCAGCAGATCCACAGACTTAAAGATTTTTTTTAAAGCATTCAAAAAAAAAGTCACAGATCATAGTTTAACAGCAACAACAACAACATAAAAAGATAACACGTTGTCTCTGGCACAATGGCTCAGTCTGCGTCCGTTTTAGGGACATCCAGTCAAGACTTGGATTGAACTGCTGGCGAACAAAGCAAGTCCTTATCCCAATGAGAATCCATTCCTTTTTGTATGTCGGAATGAGTACTCTTGTAAATCCTACCTCAGAGGTCATTGCTTTTGTAGTTTGTATATTGGTAGGCATCCATTCTTATTTCAGTGCAGTTTCCAAAGAACATATCAAATATTTTTCATAATCTCTTGTAATTGAAAAATTGCCCAAAGACACATATCCCCATTTTCAAGGAAACATTGCAAAAGTTTCCAGAAGTAACAAAGGTGATTCTTTGAGGCAACTTACTGTACTCTCTACAATATAACAAAGAGAGGTGTTCATATTAAAAAACCTAGCTTGACACCAAAATGCTTTATGTTTATCAACAGAAAAGCATTGAGAACAAATCTGTACACAAGATGCTATATTAACATTGCAAATATATAAATTAGCACATTCTTACTTAAAGTGAATTTAATTTAGATGTGAACTGAATTTGCCATTCATCACAGGCATGTAGATTACTGGCTACAGTTTGCAATTTCCTAAGTTTCCAAGACTGTCTAAAATAGTTAAGATACAGCATCTTCCCACCAAATATTTATACTGTAATAACACTTAGAGGTCTCATCCAAGAACAGGACTAAAAAATATAACAAAGTTTTGTGGTTTTTTTTAAATAGAAACTACGAGTCTATTTAGTGTAACTTTAACTATCTCCTGAACATCCTTCTCCAAGATCCCCAATTCATCCACCTGCAAAAACTCAAAGTATACAATGCACCTTTCAAACTAAAGCCGGGCCAGGCAGCTTTATTTGGTCAGTTCATTGTTAGAAAGCCTTCTTTAAACAAAATAAATACATTACAGCTATAATACATAATTAAAGAGTCAAGTTCACTGTTAAGTATGCTTATTCCATCTTCTTCCAAGTAGATATCTGACAATTTGGTATTGCAAGTTCTTAAAGAGCATTCACAAATCAATACCAAATTAAGAAGATAAAAATAAATTCCACAACTGTGATAAGCATTTAAGTTCTCAGTTTAGAAAGAAAAAAAAAAAAGGAATATACAGCAAAGTGCTAGGAGAAGGAGTTCTGTCTGCATTCAGATTTGTCTCTAATAAATAACTTCGTAGACTGTAGCTTTCTTGTCCCCAGAGCCGGTGACAATGTATTTGTCATCCACAGAGATATCACAGCTAAGCACAGATGAGGATTCTTTGGACTACAAGAAAGAAAAAAAAAACAAAAACAAAAGAAAAAAGAAAATTACGACTTTCTAATCCTTCAATCCAGAAAAGCTTGAAGATTAATTGGAAGAGTTTATAGAGAGGGAATACACCGAAAGCTGATTTAAGTATCAGTACCTTAGTGGCAGCTTTTGTTACAAGACTGTTTCTCCAAACTTTTTGCACCTAAAGCTCTATGGCAATAAAAAAACAGCAGTGGAAAGGGAAGTGAATGTTATGAAACTAGAGATAATCTATCAATCAAACAAAAAGAAGCAGTCCTTTCTCTACCTTAACAAGCAATGAGCTTTTATTTATATTTTACACATTAGCTTTTGCATGAAAATGAATGAAAAGCCATCTTCTTCTTCTTCCCTCCCTTTTTTGTTGTAAACCAGGAATCCATACGGAGAAGCACTACAAAGCCCCACCCACCCACAGGTATGAAACAAAGATATTCCACAGAAGTAACTCTATTTCTTCACACTATTTCCCCAACACAGAAGACAAAATCCTTGCAGAAAAGGATTTAAATTATCAGGGAGGATGCAAATAAGAAAAGATACTGTGGTGGAATAGGATGTGCAACAGTGTACAGCAGGTGAATGGGAGACAGAATACACCAGTATGCAGTAGCTCTGTCCCTCCCAGCTTTTCTGTCTTTTCTGAAATGATGTGTACATATTGTCACATTTTACTTGCTGGTTTAGTGCATGTTTTCTTTACATAACACATGTCCCTGTTCTTTTCTGCCTGTTACTGCAAGAGCTAAACACTTCCCAAACATTGCTAATTTTTTGCCAAGAAACCTCTGCTGTACTGCACAGGGAGTTTCTTTCTCTACCCCTCATTACCAAAGCTGCACTGAGGTTTTAACATCACTTTTAAGGGACATGTGTTCTTGTTAGGACAATTTGGGCTTTCTGTGGGAGGTATTTCCAGAGCTCAATAGCCTCCACTAAGAAAACTCAGAACTCAGCTTTCTCATGTCCAGGCAAAATGAACTGTTCCCAAAGGTGGAGGCACAGCAGGTATCAGTATGGGTGAGACCTGACCGTCTAAACTGGAACACCAGTTACCTTAATTCAAAAAATTCCCAGCCTAGAAGTACCTATAGGTGAAAGAAGAGAAGACCATGCCAAAAATCCCACTTTTCTTTAATGGCACTGAAGTACCATTAAAATTGGGCACAGGGGGATTAAAGACTATAGAAAGGTTACAACTTCCAGTCACACTCCAGGAGGCTCCTCCGTAAGGACACATCAGGAGTCTGCTGGTCCAGTCCACTGACTTTACACATCTCATCCAAGAAAAATACTCTTGTTGAATATGACTTTCATTGGTTTAGCTACATTTTGGATCTTCAGTGAATGCTCATCTAACAACATGACTTGGGTACTATATTATAGCAATACACACAAGAAGGTGAGTAAGAAGGGTATTAAAACCAATTTTGAATTAAAGGGCTACTTTATTCTAAGAGCTAAATTACTCAAATGTTAGAAAGGCCAAAAGCATATCTCTCTTTAATTACAGACAAAGTCTTAAAGGAAAATAGTAATTAGCCAAGAACTTCCATTTGAAAACTCTAAGCTAATGACAGACCCTGATATGTGCAGCTCTACTGCACTGTAATGTATGTGGAAAATAGCTTTTAGGAGATTATTACCTGGAATATACTGGCTCCATAAGGTGTTCTCCAGGCATTAAGAAGATTATCTTTTCCAGTGCTTACAAACCATTTGCCTGTAACAGATTGTTTAAATGTTATTGTTACATTTTGTTTTCAAGTAATGCACCCCAAGAAACCAATTAATCCTAAGAACAATGCATTCACACATTCATGGAAAACATATCCAAAGAACAGTCACATTTTCATGTGGTTGCACTACAATGTTTGATCACAACATAAGCAGTTAACACAAAAAAGCAGTCATATAGAATTTTTAAAGTAATTTTAATACTTAAATTTCACATCTAATTTTTAACTATACCCCTACTTTCATTCAAAGGTAATCTTCAACAAATTTCTCAGGGGGGAAAACAGTGGCATAGAAAGATGGGCTTACCACAGTGAGCAAATTTGAGTGACAACACACAGCTCTCATGAAGATGCAGCTGATACTTGTCTGGCTTAGTAACATGCAGCACCTCGACGTTACTGTTCTCCATTCCTACTGCCAACCACTCACCAGTTGGGCAATAGCCCAGTGAGAATATCTGGAATTATCACAGCACATGCTTCAATCAGTAAAGGAATGAGCTTGAGATATTTAAAACTGACTCTCACTACACTGCTAACACTATGCAAAACCACATTTTTGTCTACTACAGTTGTAAAAACATGATAATCCAATTACTATAGTAATCAAGATGAATTAGTTCATGTAAACAAAGCTCAGTTAAAACTGTAACGGTAAAGCACTGAGTCAAGCTATAAAAGTTAATGTCCTCGCTTATCTGACAGCATTTAAAAATATTTTCATAAAATACTTTTGAACAAGAGTCTACAGAAATGGGAACAGACTGCACACAGGAACAATTCACTCTGCCAATTCTTTTATAAAAAGGATTCTCCACTATTCTCATGGGAGAAGTACTAATCTGTCAAACGGTCATAATCCAGAAAGATGTTTAGCTGCCACATCAGAAAAAAAAAAAAAAAAGTGTGAGACTAAGTGAAAAATTCTTCAGAGTTCTCCTTGAGCCTACTTTTTTTGCTTTAAAAAACAAAAACAAAACCCGAAAGTGCTTGTTTTAGAAAACCATGACAGATTTTTCTTAACATGCCAAAGCTTCTGAGATTGAACCTGTGATGTGAAGTCATGTTGCTGTAGCTGTCTCCCTTCTCTGAGATCCCAGGATCTGACTGTATTGTCCAATCCTCCTGTCCATAGTTTGGTGCCGTCATTAGAAATATCAATACAGCTTGCTCCATCCGTGTGGCCCTGAAATTGCCTGAAAATATTGAAAGAAGGTACATATATTCTCACACTGGGAAGAGTAAAATACCTCTTTTTTTCTTTCAGTCCCTGACATGCAGCCATTAAAGACAACACAATCATAAATTGTAATAGCAATCTGAGATTAACATAAACTCTGGGAACACTATGTGAGTTTTGTGATGAATTGATGAAGCAATCAGGTCAGACAGCCAAGTGCTAATTTGATTTCAAAAAGCACACTTTACGAGTCAGATAGATACTCTGGGGATCTTTGTTGCTGACTGTGTGATACCCACTATTCAACTAAAAATACCCTCACTCCCCCCCAAGGAATGTAGCATGATCATCAAAATTCACTTAGTTTAAGAAGAATCTGCAGGTGACCAACAAAGTTGGAAGAAAAAGCAGTCTAAATGGGAACATCAGGGAGTAAAAGCCTGCCTTTATATGCAATACTGATATATTACATATAATGACACACACACAGTGTGGTGCATAGAGAAGCTCCCTATGACTGGCTCCTAGCTTACTGTACATTAGTGTTGAGCAGGAACACATACTCCTAAGATGCTAAGTTTGCAATGCAGTAATTTACACACATCTTTAACCAAGGCATATTTGCTGGAGAACTGATTAAAGAAACTGGAGTGTGAGCACAGTGTATTGCATAGAACAAAGAAAACCATCTGTTCAAAGAACCTACATCAGTGTCAACACCAGCTGATCTAAGGAAATTATAGTTATGGGCTGCTCAACAGGCCTGAATTATGAAACTCTCAAAACCTATAAACAATTATATAGACTTTTGTCAAGGTATGACCATGGCTATTACCTAGCAGTGAAATACTGGAAGCAGCTATGCAGACATCATGGAGAAAACAGCACATGTACGCAGAAGAGCATGTTAAGGCCATGTCTAATTACTTCTTCACAACCTGATGATCCAGTTCTGTCAACCTACCTTACTAAAGTCTGGTTATGCAGATCCCACACTGCAATGTTCCCATCGCTACAGCATGAGAAGCAGACCTTGGAATCAGGGCTGATAGCTAGAGCATAGCAAGCCGGAGCAGAAGATGTCAGCTCTGCTTTGATGCGAGGAGTTGGAGCTGCCAGGTCCCAAATGGATAATGTGCTGGCTTCCCCACCAACAATCAGGGTGCGGCCGTCGGGGAGCAATCTGCAGGAACGGATGTAGTTATCTCTGTTCTGTGGAGACAGAAGCCATCAAGAGATTACTCATGAGGAAAGGAAAACAGCATTAACATGAGAGCAGAAATCCATAAAAGTATTGTATTCCCTCCTGGTTTTAATGAGCCATTTATACTTATGACAATGATAAAGTGTATTAATGCCAGAAAATTACATGACATTAGGGAAGTACTTAAACTTGATCTACAAAATTCAGTAGTGAGAGATATTTAATCTTAATTAGCATCAAAACACGAAGAGCTGAACCCAGCCCAAAACAATTCAAGATAGCTGTATTCAACAGCTTGTGTAGAAAGTTACATTTTCATACTCTGTTTATTTCAGCACATTAACCTCTTGGCATGGGGGAGTACTGAATTCCCTGCACACTCCCCCTGCCTCTGCTCCAGCGAGACTTGCTGCCACATCTAGGAGATGTCAGAGGAAAATATTTGGGCAATCTTCTTCATTTGTGTAGCAACTTGTGTAGCAATTCATTATCTGTCTACATGTGCTGCACAGTTCTCATTTTACTGCCTCTGTCACAAGAAGCAACATCTAACCAAGAACTGGTAAATGACACGACAAAAGCTGCTAACAATGGTTCATCTTGTTAACACATTCAAATAATTTGTGAATAACACTCAGGGACATTTTTAATCGTCACATTAAGACAGGGCAATGCATTCACACACATACATAGACACAAATTACGTGACACAATCTTCACATACTCTCGCAGAATACAGCTGCAAGACAGCAATTTTTAGCATGATAGGATATCAAGCTTTAAAATTGCCAACAAATGTCAAAGTTTATAATAGTATCTGCTGTGCTGTCTTTGATCTTTCCCCCTACCAATACAATTTTAGGATGTTAAAAATGTTTTGATTCATTGGAGGCAAAAACCACAAGTACGACAAGGAACATACTTCAAACTCAGTTCTCAAAGAAACAAAATTACAAATGAAATATCAAGCTTCGATACCAATGACAGCACTCAAATAGCCACTGGTTTTTTGTACCTTAACAGTATCATTTCAATCTTAACACAACCTGCTTTCTTCTTCCACTGTCATATGCTGCTGATCACCTACCAGGCAGTCAAGCTGAGAGACAGGGCTCTTGTTGCCAGGGTGGCTGATGTCCCAGACTTTGACGCACCCCTTCCCACCCGTGTACACATGTCTGGTGGGGTTGCTGATGGTAACTGCACACACCACTTCCCCGTGGTTCAGAGTGTTGATCTGACGGGCATGGCGAGGAATTCCTGGACCGATGAGGGCATCAGGAGGGAAAGGAACCGGCTGCATCTGACCATCTGCACTTACATGAAATGAGTATGCTCTGAGGGGGAAAAAAAAAAAATCAGAGGTGATTTAAGAAGTTTTTCTTGAAGCCTATTTAAGAAAACATAATTAAAGGCGTGTTTCCACTGCAGGCATTCAGATTGTGCACTCAGCTACTTTTGCAATCTTTCTAATTATGTGAAGAAGAAATTATTTATCTATCTATAGTGTGGCCCTCAAAGCATAAACTTAGGTACTCTTAACATGGAAAGTCAAGCACCATTTACCAATCAAATGAGCTTTTACAACTCATGCAATGATTTCTGGTGTGAGTGGAGATACAGGATACTACTCTTAAACTTGGGGCACGGGGAGAACACCGCATGCAGGAAGGGAAGGAAGGTCAGCTCATGGCCCCCTGGAAGACAGAAATAGTTGGCTGGCTGCTGCAGAGCATGGCAGGTAGCTGAGTGCCAGGGGACATCTGGTTGCTCCCTTACTGACTCTAATGTGCTCTGAACACACCACAGGTCCCATGCCCCTTGAGTGAAACCACTCAGCACCATACCTTAGGGTGCAGGGAAACCTTCATCATCAAGGAGTTAAGTTTTCAAGGCATGGTTGCTGACATTTGACATGACAGACCAGCAAAACCGCACTGGATTTGTTTTCCTTCTTTTGGGCTTGCTATCTCTCTTTTTTTTTTTTTTGTGTGTGTGTGTGGACCTGACACAACAACTACAAATCCCAATTTCTCTTGCCAGAATCAGGGTTCTCACTGAGAAAGAATGTGTTGTGTGACTGCCAGTTATGCCACCTGTGGATAACCTATCAACAGCTTCATCTCAAAATATTTTCCAGGGAGAACAGTTAGGTTGTGAAATTGTCTTGTTCTGAGATGCTACCTGACACATCACATCTATTACAAGAGTGCAAACTTTACAAGAGAGTTCACCTACACATACCAAAGTATGCTTAAAGGAAGGCTTTAATTTTCTTAGTCCTAAAAAATCCTCATAGTACTCATGAAAAATCCACTGTCACAATGGTGGGATGAGAAGAGCTCACAAAAAAAATCAATTTATGAGAATACTTAGGAAGATCACTTCCTTAATTGTTGCTTCAAAGTCACTCAAGAAGGCAGTCTTCAGAATTCAACTACTGGATTTGTTATTTAAGATTCATAGTGCATTAACACTAGAACAATAATTTTCAGTGGGACAAAATGCAACTGCATTTTCACCTTTCTGCCCTATTCCCAGAGCTTTACACACTCTTTTCATCCTGTGCTCTGTTTCTTGTTTTGGCAGGTCTGAGTGACAGATCGTATCATCATTCTCCATTTTTTGACATTAAACACATTCAGGAAAGGGTAGGACAGATTTCTGTGGTTATCAGAAGCAGCAAAGTGCCTATATGAGTAGAATTAGGGTTCAATTATCACCACAGAAAACTGAAATATCTTCCTCTTATCTCCCTAATTTCTGTTTGTTGCACTAAGGTACTGAAAAAAAGCAGCTGATGGTCACCTGAAATGTCTAAAAAAACAAGTGGAACTTCATTATCATCTTTTCTGATTTCTGTATGAAGTCACTCTGCAGAGCCATGTTGAGCACTGAGTATATGATACTTCTATCAGACGAAGTGATTTTTAGCATGCTTATGAAGTATACAGATCTGGAGTGATCTGTGACTACATTATTCTCATTCTATTCATTACTCCATGCCAGCACATGTGATTAAACTGTTGCTTTGTTGCTTGGTTTGGTTTTGTGGTGGTTGAGTGGTTTTAGTTTTGTTTCACTCTGAGAACTAACACCACATATTGCTCGTCTGAAGTACACTAAATATCTTACAAATATCTGACACAGTAAACACCTGGTGAGCACTTTTTTCTTCTTTTCACATTAGCTACCTTTTCTATTTATTTACCGTACAATCCTCAGCGTTTTGATGTATCTCCAAACTTAAAAGAGACTTATTAGGGGCCAGATCCCTAATGTGCTACACACTGCCTGTTCCTTTTCAACAGACTCTCAACAGTGTAGAGAATTTACACAACTTTTGCTGTAAGGGAAAATGAAGAGTAAATAAGAAAGCAACAATCCTGAATGATAGCTGTGAAAAGTACTGCACTTAAGATGAAGAAAAATCAATGCAATTATGCTCAAACAACCACAGATTTCAAAGCTTTCAGGCCCTGCAGCCGACAAATGACAGCTACATTTACATGTTTAAAACGCTCATCAATATATGAACAACATTCAAAAACCTTGGAGATGCACCACAATTGAACTGGTTTGATTTCAGTTTGCCTTGTGTTTTATTCCCCTCATCTCTAACATGAGTGAGATGTGAGCTGCTGAGCAGGAAGGTCTCTACACACCTGGTATTGCTGTTCCTCAGACCACAGCAAGCAAAGCCTGGGAGAGCTGGTCACCCTTCCTTCTGGGCGACTGACTCCACCAAGGATGAACTTGAACCCAGTGATTTGAACATTACCTCAAGGCATTTCTAAGTGCCTGCTGCATATGTAGGATGAAAATCTGGGCCCCACAGAATTTTTAATGCAAGCTGCTGGTCCAGAAGTTGCTGCACACTCATTTCCATACTTCCCTTATGCAGCCACCTAACAGGGCACTGCAACTGCCAGAACAGTCAACTTGAGGTGGTATCTGGTGTGTGATGTCTGAGAAAGCTGGACATGGTTTACAATTTGTGTGACACATACATACAAGAGGAGTTACAGGCACTAGGACTGATTGCTTGTCACCATGCTATGTTATTAAACCTGTAAGTATGCAAGCTCACTGGCAGGTAGGAGTATGCACTTATTATGTGCATACAAGTGTGTGAGTATCTCCCAGCCACCACTCCACAAACACATTCATATGTACAAGAGTGAGAGACGGAATGGCACAAACATCCCCTGCCCTTCAAACTCTCCAGTACTACCTGGTCACAGTTTCCCACAAGTGTCACGCAAGAAGTGGAACTGGATGACCCTTACATAAAATCTGGATCAATATGTTTTGCATCACTATTTTATTTTTCCCCTCTCTAATTCAAGAGGGATGTGAGCAGAGAGTTCTTCATATCTGTGTAATTCTTTTTCTGAGGCTCGCAACAAGCGAAGCCTGGTACAGCAGGTCACCTTTTACGGTCAGTTCCATCAAGGATGAATTTGAACATTATGATACAGTAATTCTTTCCAGTATTTTCAATCAAACAAAACATGTCAGTGTTCCTTTCTCTGCACACTCCTGTTTATAGCAGCTGATATGTTTCCAAGTAATTGCAAAGGTTTTGTGAGCAAAGAAATCGCTTTTTTTAAACTGAGCAAAGTACAGTAGAGATGGAAAGCTGAGATCCCGTTCCAGTTTGCGTTTCCATATGAGACCAACCAGTCAGGTTCAGCATGTAACACCTCAAAGTTCAGCTCATTTTTCCATTTATTTGTCTCCTTTGCCCTATATAACTTAGCCCTTGTCAGCTGCCATTAGTCTTCAAAACAAGACTAATTGCAAATGCAACTTTAAGATTAAACAGTGTTTCTCCAGCCCTTGCCAAAGAGTTATACTTATTTCTATTCTCACAATAGTTTTCAGGAGCTAAGGGAAATTCCAACCAGCAAGGGAACACAACTTCAACAGAAGATTGACTTTTAAAGTTGAATGTTTGATACTCACGGTTTTCCTCCTGGGATGCCCGTGAGATTGGGAGGGATGCCTGGGACTCGCATGTGATGATGTGGATCAAAACCAACCTATAGTTTTCCCCAAGCAAAACAAAAAGGTGTATTAAAGATGGAGTTAGGCAAAAGAATACTGTTTAATTCATGTTCTCCATAGCATACACCCCAAATTACAAAGAGACTGAATGAGATTTAACCCTGCAGATCTTACATTTAATATAAACTGTTCTCAACACCAAACACACCAGCAGCAAACACTTACCACCGGAGATCTCCCATAAGCTGCCGCCGCTGCTGCTGCTGCAGCTGCTGCACTCATTTGAGGGGAAATATTGTGTAGACCGGCATAGGCAGCCCCAGGGCTGGTCAGCTCTCCGTTCATACCAGCATGTGGCACAATCCCAAATGGAGTAGGATAAGGACATGGCACTGCCATAGGTGTCCTTAAACCTGAAGCTGTTGAGGGCAAGAAGAGAGAAGCCACACAGTCAGCCCAGACCCGTGAGATGAAATATGAGTCTGGCAAACAGTAATATATATATACACACATGTTGTATTAAAGTGCTGAAGAACCAGCTCAGCATCCAGTTTAAGCAGCTGTAATATACTGCCTCATCACTGTAGATTTAAAGGGAGCCTGGCTAGGGACAAATGGCCACCATTTCACATCACTGAAATATATGGGCACTAACCTAGTGGGTCCACACCTGGGGGTTTGCCAGGCACTGGCCTCAGTCCGGGAGTGGAGTTGCTGCCTGGAGTTGGGGCATCAGTCCGTGGAGTTGGGGTATTTGATTTGGACACTGGAGTGGTAGATTTCTCGTTCTAATCACCAAAAAGGAAAAAGGAAGACAGTTTGTTAGTCATTTTATTTTTTTAGCTAGTGGTTGGAAAGAGAGCTGATGACAACCAGTGTGTGTGACTAATGGTACTTAGCTTTTGGGTTTGGGTTTCAACAGTTCCTGGCAATGAAGAGAAGCTGCAGAGATACTGAAAAAGTCGGAATGGCTTTGGGAATTAACTACAGCCTTCACAGCTTTCCTCATCAGGGGCATCCATATGATTCAGAATGAGGTCAACGACTGAACATCATTGCCGTCTAACAATTACACCAGCATCATATATGAAATCTGTCGGTGGTCTCACTCTGCTCATGGTGGACCTGCTCCCATTAAGATTATGAGTTTCTGTGAGAGGCCACTGCTGGGTGGACAAGAAGACCAGGAAAAAAAAATGACAGCTGACCAACAACTCATGCCAAAATGTGGCGCTGGGAACACAGGACAGAGACAGTGATGGATATAAAGTCAGGAACTGTGCAGTGCCGCTCTTGTGACAAGCTTGTTCATAAGACAAACCACTAACTCCCAGGCCTGAACCTGTCATTCCATCACCTTTTCTGAGCACTACATTCACTTTAAGCTTTCTTTTTATTTATTTTACTTTAAATAATTGCATACCCTGACCTGTGAAGAACTGAGAGGGGAGTTACTGTGCAGCTCAGGAAGGTGATTAACTGTGGTCACAAACAGGAAAGGAAAGAACACCCCCAACTTGCAGGCAGCTTTTTTTTGCATTGTGATTTGTGATGCAAGTCAAGGAAGGCTCTTGTAAATGACAGATTACTTTTTAGATAGAAAATAAAAATTATTGTTGTTGTATATGGCCTGGTAATTCAAACAAAGCTAACAACCAAATCACATCCAAGCAGGGAACTGAATTTGCTATAAACCACAGCACAGGAAAACAGCTCAAGGAACCCCTGTGTACTTTTATTTATTCTCAGAATGGCAGTTTTTCATATTGGGGAGGAGAAAAACATCTCTCAGCACAGCACATCTATCATTTACCCACACCACCAGTGAAAATAACCTCTTCCTATCCCCCCCCAAAAGGCTGTGGACTTTCTCTTTACTATTTTATTAAATTCCACTGAAGAGATAAATTAAACAAATTTTTAAATTTATGCTTCATAGTTCTTTACTGATAGCTGTAGAAAACCAAATTGTGTCCAGACAGAAATCCATGTAAGTAAGCATGTGTTTCAGCATATGATCATGGGTCAGGAGCATTTTGAAGCACTTACAAGGCTAAGTTCTTTGGATTTGGAGGAAGGAGTACTGCTGGAGGATGCAATAGATGCTGGACTAATTGGTGCATCTTTCTTCAGCAGCCGAGTCTTGTCCAAGCCATTCTCCCTTGGAGAGTGTGCTGGGCTCCCCCGAGGAGAGGAAGGATCCTAAACATCAGCAACATGGGTTAGTATAAAAACTTCATACTAGCCACTACTGCTTGTCTTGAGCAATTCTCACTTTGGAATGAAGATCTGTCATAAAAAGTGACATCTTCCTTCAGTTCTTAATTGATTTAGCTGAAAATACTGTAAAATTGAGATGGATAATGAAAGACAACTTTTTTTTTTAAGCAAGTCTTAAAATTTGATGCCATTAACCACGAAGCTTAATATTAAAAATCTATGGATAATGAAATAGTCAAGTAAACCTCATTTGTCAGGTGATAGATTGAAAAGGTTTGAGGCACTTGGAAGACCTATTAAAGTTCACATATGAAGTCATGGCCAGACTGAAAGAAAACACAGACACCGTTACAAGCTGCACCCTATCTGCTGTGACGGGCAGCCTTCAAACACCTTCAAGCAGACTTTTGGTTCATACAAGAAACAAAAAGGTCCTTTGTAGAAGTTAAGTGTTACAGATCTGATTTGCATTCTAAAGAAAGTCGACCTGACTGGATTCCCTCAGGCATTTCAAGCTCCTTTATGAAGGCAAAGGCTATAATCTTACTCATATACCAATATGCACAGAAACCACTGAAGACAACCCCCACCACCACTGTAAGGTAGAAAAAACACCATTGTGTATACCTCATTGGAAACATCAACTACCAAGTTGTCATCGCTCTTTTCACCATCACTGTCCTGCAATGACAAGCCACAATGTGTTAAAACCATTTATTTAATATCCCAACGTCTCTTAACTACTAAGAAAAAATAAACCTATGAAATGCAAGGCTGCTCACAACTATGCAACATAGCATTTACTTTTACCAAGCTTGTGGTAATACAATTATAGTTTTTAGGTCACCTATAGGGCTTCTGCCTAACAGATTGCCACAGCTATAGCACTCTTCCCAGTTGTCACACTGATGAACAAGGACACAGGATGAAAATCCTCATCCAAAGTTTCACTGTACTGAGAAGCAGAGGCAAGCTAGAGTCCCGACTACCAAATCCCAACCTAACGCTCAGTCCTCTTGTCACATGCCTTCCAGGTGCTCTGTATTTATATTGTTAAAGACCCCATCAATCCTACACACTGAAACATTCAACCCAGCATAGATATTAGAAGCAGGTAGTAAGAACCTGTTAACAATTTGACCCTCAATTTTACTATGTTATGCTGCAGGAATCAGGTGAAATTACAGAAGAACACTTATGTTCAATAATACACAATGTAGACAATTTACTCACATAACGAGCTGCTATTTCCTTCTCTTCTGTTTTCTGTTTTTTACTATCTGAAGAATAATCTGTTGAATTTCTGTGCTTTTCTGCTGTTCTGAAACTGGCTGAGGGAGATACAGAAGAGCTCTGCAGTCAGAAGAGAGATGAAGAAAACATCATCAGATGCTTATTCAAAACAGTGGTTCATTTGTCACTATCCCTCAATACAACTGAACCCAATATTATGATTTGGAGTTGTTCTTTTGGGCTTTAACCAGTGATAGCTACTCAGCAAGTGTCTGGTATTAAAAGTGCACAATGCACTGCAAGAGACAGATAAAGGCAATCAGCCGGCAGATCATAGTTGCCATCTGCAGTGTCAACGGGATGAATGTAGAGCTACGTTGGACCATTTTATGATTACTGTGCATTGGCCTGGTTTTGGTTTGTTTCCTCTACAAATATGAAGGGCTAAATCAATACTCCCAGAAGAGGGGGTGGGTGCGTATCTGTGTGTGCTTGCCTGTGTAAATCAAGAACAAAGTGGCTCAAGGTAAGTCACACTTCAGCAAATGTTTGAATGAAGACTTCTAGCAAAGAAAGAAGCAAGCTTCTGAACAGTCTCAAAGCAGGACAGAACAGAGGAAAACACCCAAACTCATTTAGTCATTTTATTTTAGCACCTTTTACAACTACAGGCTGTGCCTGCAGTAGATGGAAACACAGTGTAGTGGTTCAGTAAGTCTCCTACCATTCTGCAGGCCTCACTTAGTAATGATCATTAAAGAGCACGTGTATGAACAGGAGAGAAAGGAAGATAATATGTACTTTATGCACTGTCATCCAGCAATTCTGCTCTACTCCTTTAAACAAGGCAGGCGGCATTTATCAACTCCTACCATATTTCCAAAGCTTGGTGGAGCCTGTATCTTAGTATACAAAAAAGGAAGTAATGAAAGATGCAAAGTTCCCTCTGGGATTGATTTTAGCAGCAGCAGCAGCGGCTTTTGGCCCTGGTTCAAGAAAGCATTTAAGCATGCGCTAAACTTTATCTCACACTGAAGTCAATGGTTGAATGTATGTAAGTAAGGATGTGTTCATGCATTTTGCAGAATTAGAGCTGACAGGAATTAAGATGAAAGTAATTCTCAGTTGAAACCCTGCTGACTCTTTCCACCTCTCTGTCCTCCTTATATAAGGGTGTGGAAGGAACACAACCAAGGAAGTCCTTACTGCTGGATTTTAGATCCCCCCATTCATCCAGAAACACTGGGTTTGGGGTTCTTTCTCCACACACTATGGACAGCTGTTGTTCCACATAAAACTGTCAACACAGCAGTTTGGTTGTGGGGGTTTCAGTGCACACCTCCTCCCTCCTAGGTTTATTTTACAGCTACTACAAGGAACGTATACCAAGAAATCAGCATTTACATTGTGCAACTTCTGTTTCATCACTATTACCAATTTCTTCTTTTCCTTAACTTACTACACCACAAACTTCTGATAAGGACTAGGAACACTTAACCACAGAAGTTAAGCTGTGGTTGTTGCCCAAGTCACATGAGAGAACATTTCGCCCTGCTGGGACACTCATGTCCTCCTCTCCACTTCTCTAAAATTTCCAATTCTCGTCAACAGCAGCTCAGATTAATGAGTGGTAGAATTTGCAAAAATCTTCCATCTTTTTGACTGGTAATTGTTAATTACCTTCTAAGTACACTGAGTCGAAATAAAAATTTTAGAACAAAGCTAGTGCTGAACACAGCCTATGACTTTCTCATTTGCCTGCCTGCCTCCCACTCTCTATCTCCCCCCAAGAGTATAAAATAGGTAGACAAGGATTCCCCATCCTAAGCAAATACATCTTAAAACACATTCACTGATTAAGTTTTAAAGCAAATCATTAATGAATTATTACAGTAAATGACATAAACTAACAATGTTATTTTTTGCTCTGAAGGGACAACACATGTTAAGACATTTGGAAACAGCAGTGGAAGTAGGCATAGAAGCCCTTAAAATAAAGGCCAAGCAGAAATGCAACATTAAATGAACTGATGGCTTGAAAAATGTATTTGTTTACTGCAACAATATAGTATAGTCTTTTGCAAAAGATTTTAATAGTGTGCTCCTATTACATTTATATTCATTTACAGTTTGGGAAGCAGTAGCTTGTAATGTGAATTCAATTCATTATTTCTCAACTTCACCCTACAGAAAGCAATTTGCTTTAAAACGAAGAAAAATAATCACCACTAAACTACAAACTAGAGCGGTGTCTAAAGAATTAAACTACTGCACTTATTTAAATAGAAATATTTATTTTCATAAATTTGAAACCATACAGTTTCATTTTTCACAATCTCGTTAGCTATGTGCTATAGATACCATTTTAATCTTTGATTTCACTGCTTAATAAAGTAATAAATTAAAGCTCCCTACTAGAATGATAAAGTAGCTAATTATCACTAGCACATAAAGTATGAGCACCTCATTGGGCACTGGGGCAATGCAACTGCTTAATCGTTTATTACTTCAAAGATGGATCCAACCTGATACCAATATGAAAGGATCTTGCTGCGGTATCTCACCTGATATTAGCAGAAAAACAAAGACAACTCATCTATTGACAGCAGGCAGAATCTCATTTTCCAAACTGAAATTTGGCCAGTGTACTAGGAATAACATTATTTTGCCTCAAGAGTCAATTACTACAGAACAAATCTAAACATTCTCACTTTTAACTGTCCTACCCCTTTCCTTATATGGAACCAGACAATCAATACCCCTGCAGTACCAGCCTCTTTTCCCTTCAACATGTAATTCACCTGCCACATAAAGATCTCTGACTTCATGGGATCTCTGGGTGCTGACAGATCTAAATTTATCTCTTATGCTAAGTCATGTACACAGCCAATGAGTTATGGTCTAGATCTTCCTATGGACCTAACACCTAACACTATTTCGTGTGTGCGAGGGATATCATTATTACCCAGACCGAGTTCCCACAACTGTCTGCAATAGCTTTTCAGCCTACAAACACTTGTAAGGTTCTATCTTCAGTGAGAAATACTGGGATGTAACAATGTCCTCATGGTTTCCACTGACATCAGATTCCTGCATAAAATCCTGCCCCCACCCATACTTTGGCTCCTCAGTGTGTAAGTCTGCATACTCCAACACAGGTCCTTGTATTTGCAGACTGTGCAAGAAAACCTCCATCAAAGCACACTGTACAGCTGTCAGACTCTGCCCTGTTCCTTGATTAAAATATTGGTGCTCTCTGAACAGCTGCCTTTAAGAAGCTCGAATAGGATAGCTACTTAGAGAAATTAAGTGATTCAGCATTATGACTTGGCAGGCTGTAACTTAATGGGCTGGAGTCCTCATTTTAGTAACTACTACAATTTACAGAGAAATAAAGTCTTTTCACAGTGATGTTTTCTTCAATGTGTTAATCTACTGGAGAGTAGAGTTTTCCTACTAACCAACACTGAGTTTGCTCACATACAATAATTAGATCAGATATAAGAAAAAATACTCTTTGGTGAAAGTAGGTTATATTTAGTTTCTGTTTTAGCAAAACATACCGTTTTTTCATATTCTGCTGAGGTAGAACACTTTTATTCACCTTAAATACACCACAAAATGCTGACAAAACCCAACTGAACATACACATTTAGAGAAAAGCTGAGCACGTTGCCTTGTTCACATAATTTGCTTAAGTGGAACTGTGTGTCGCCAGTGCTGGGCCAACAGTAACTTTTGCACTAGGCTGTAAAGCATGGCATGCTATGCTTCAGTCTCCATTTTGGGCAGCGCTGAGCACAGCACTAACTGCAAAGATCTCCTACCACAAGGATCACTCTGTTTTCTCTCCAACGTTGGCAGGACACTGCTCCCGGTGGAGCACCGGTGGCGCACAGGCGCAAATTAAATGAACATAAAGAGGGCCATACCAGCCTCTTACGCAGCCATAAAATTCTCATCAGTAACAGGGCAAACATCAGTGTGCTCGCTGTCTATTTGGGAAAATCAACACTTCAAGTTACTAGGAAAAGAAAAAAAAATAAAATTCACTGTTTTGCTCCCAACTTCCACTGGAAGTTATATGCATTAACATAGACGACTTACACCGCAACATGGCAGAAAAGAAATCAATATGGTCAGATTACACAGCGATACAACTGCTTTCAAATCCTACAAGCCCCAACTCCCCATATGCTAGCTCCTGCAGATGAAGACCTGGCCTGAGCAGACTAAGTGATAATTAAATGAAATCAGTGTTAAAAGTAATGACTAGAGATGACAGAATGAAAAGCCCTCCCACATGATAAAGCTGGTAACTCTTTAAAGCATTCACGAATATGACCATTCCCCAGCGTACCCTTACTACTGTGCCAAAATGATGTATTTGGAGTGTAATAATTAAAACAATAATTCCCAACAAAGTGGGAATTACGAGATAATTGACCATCCTGAAGTATTAAGCAAACTGCAGTAAAAGCCAAGGATGCTCGACGCTAAGGTCAATTATGGTGTAATTATCTGAATGACATTATTGCTGTTATAAAGTCTGTTGAAAGTATAAAAGAAACTATAAAAATGGATACAATATGCATTGCAGGGAAATGACCAGGCAGTAATGCTGCTTGGTTGGCTGGTGCCAATGTTGTAGATGGATGTACCAGCACCAGAGCTTGGACTCAGGCTCTGCCAGGCTTGGGCTTGGAGCACTGGGCTCTCTAAGATAAAATTGTATGCTTAAATCAGAAATGCAATAAAAAAAGGAGATGAGTGCTGTGACTTCTGACATGCCAGGGATGAAACAGAAACTGCTCTGGTGACTAATGGGTGGTACGAGGTGGAAGAGGTCCCACCAGAGAGCTTGACAGGACAGAGTGTAAGAAACACCCAGGACAAAAGGAAGAGGCAGTCCAGCACAGCCCACCGATACCGTGTACCCAGAGAGAAAAACTAACGCAAGAGCTCCGAAACAGCAAACCTTCTGCATGGCTCTAACTATAAGGCAACACCTACCTCTCTAAAAAAATGCATTCATTGACATACACTCACAGGCAGACATATTATGTTTATTAAACAGAGGCAAATGGTGTGAAACGCTGTGGGCTGCTCTATAGACACCATATGGAGTGTTTGCATAGTGGTTGTGCTCCTGAGGTCACCCACACCTACACTGCTACCACGCCTTTTTGTTGTTGTTATCATTAATATTATTATTATTACTATTACTACTATACTACTATTATTGCTATTACTACATCCCAGTATCCACTTCAGCCTCACAGATATTGTGCTCTTAAATGCTCTAATTTTCCAACATTCCCCCTTTGTTGTCCTATTTAAGCAAGTGGGTTTTCCCTACCTTGCCTTTCCCTTTAGGTCTATGCAGTGGATCTTGATTAGGCTGACACAGTCAGGTAGTACAGCCTGGAGCGCATCTCTTCCAAAATGGCTCACCAAAGGAAGGGAGACTAGTAGCCAAGTATTGTTCCCGCATACATCACCAGTCATGGAGAACTTTTAAAATATTTTCACCTCCCCCTTTTCCAACTTGTTTCTTACCTACCCAAACTGAAACCCAACTTCCACTCAGCCATACCATGAAAAACAAATATTTTTTTTTTTTGGCTCAGTCACTGCCTTTTCCCTGTAGCTTCATTTTCAGATACCAGACAAAGTCTCAGTAATTGTTAGTGAAAAATTCTACTAACTACCTAGGAAAGATATAGAACAAAGCTAGTTTTAATATCACATGACCCTGTCTGAGCTAACTGGATTGAGTTTAGTAATCAAGAGTGTGATAATTATTTTTAATACAAACTATGATTAAAATGCAAACTTTGAAGTTTTATATAGCATTTTTACCCACTAATTAACTTCACTAATTGCAAAATTAATGAAGTTAATTAGTGGATAAGTATGTCATAAAAAACATCAAAGTCTAGATGCGCAGTGCTGCTGCAAGAGCAACAAGACAGCCATGAAGTCCAGAATAAAGAGAATGTGTAGGCTCAGCAGTTAAGTCTTCGAAACACAAGTGTTCTCAAAAGTTTTACGTACACAGAAGTATAGATATGTACATACATTACATATATGTGTATGTAATTTCTCTTAAAATATCCGCATAACTATTTACACAGGTGCTCTGCTTGACCTGATGGTGCCACTGTGATATTTAATCTAAGCTAACTAGAAGCATCAAAGCTAGATGTTATGAAATGGGTGATAAAATGAACAATAAACCAATAAGGTTGTACACGTTAATACTAGTCGTATTTCAACATACACTTATCAATTTGCTGGAAAAGCTAAGCAAGGCACACAGCAGAAGTTGGAGATACCTAGCAATTTTGACGTATAATCCTATCAGCATGTGCTGTTGTTCCTGTGGCCCCTCCTGGTGTACAGGTGCATGGTGGTGGCAAGAAAAGTAGGTGTTTAAAGCAACAGTGAGGGTTGCTGTCTAGCCTTTCACAGATGGATTTTTCCAATAAATCCTTTAAAATACAGCTTCTCCAGTAATCACTGGCTGAAGGACACAACACACATAAGGCCTAATCTACTACTGACACTGTGAGGGTCAAAGGATGGAGAGAAGAACTGATGCAGCTTAAGTACAAGCAGCAAAGCAGTAGAGGAACACAGCTGTAAGACAAAAAGGAAAGACAGGTTTAGGTTAAAGTCTATCTTACACAGGCACATGAAGATAGCGAAATCAACGTGTGTGGCAAGAATAACAAGCACCCTTTGGTAAGCAAGACAGTTTGAACAAAGGACCTGGTTTCAGCAGGGAACAAAAGAAAAAGAAACAGATGGGCAGGAAAAAGAGTTAAAACACTTCTGATAGGTTTACAGAAGCTTCAGAGTTCACAGATTACATTTACCATCAAGTCTGCTCTCGTCCACATCTGCCAACTCGTAAATATTGAATTTAATTGATAGTAACACAACCCAGGCATTGTCAAACATCCTCCCCTTTAATCCACAGAGCAATTCACCTGATCCATTTTCCATTCACTACCCAGCACTTCAATCTCCGCCCCTTATGAACAGACCCCAAACTAAGACCACATGCTTCAGCACACAACAGAGCAGGTAATTTGGACCCAGTGAAAAGATTTGCAAGAAGGTGTTAAGGCACAAATTGCAATTGGTATAGGCAATACAGCAGGTGAGCCCCAGGGCATATGCAGGCTGCAAAGGAATTCTCTTTCTAATGATCCCAGGAAAGAAAAGTGCTCCCCGGATAACAAAGGCAACCACAAGCTTGGAAGTGCTACCAGTCACAGAAAACCTGGCTGCTGGCATTTTAGAAAATAAATGCCAAAATCCAGCACAAAGGACATGTTGGTCATCACAGCACACAAACCCCTGAATGTTACTTTAACCAAAATCAGACACACTAGAATGAAGGGGTCAAAGACCACCGAGTTACAGAGATTCACAAGAACTGAAGGTAAATATAATCACCTTCTGAAATCTGAGGAACAGCAGTGCCAAGGAAACACGGAACTACAGCACTCCTCAAACATTTATTTGGGGTTCAAATTACTGATCTTTCATGCTATCTCCTTCAGCAGAGACCTGAAAGTTTGAGCAGCTCTAGCAAAATAGAAACAGAAAGAGAGAAGAACCTATTGGGAGTTAACTAGGGAGAAACAGCGAGGGAGAGCAGGCAATCACAGGATAAGAAAAAGCTCAACCAGCCAGAGCATTCAATGCAGCAATTTAATTGTGGGCTCACCACCATGAAAGGGAGAGAGCAGGATAACCACCAGCCTGCATTACAGGCTTTGATTCAGTGGCATGCCATGACGCACAGAAAAACAGCAGCCCTCTGTGAGCATTCTTCAAAAGCTGATGACGGATGTGCACAGAAAATTCCCAACATCCAACATACCTCCAGAATATTAACACTAATTACATTTTCATAGTGACTGAATTTAAACAGAACACACAAAGTAATTCAGTTAGTTTTTAGAATAGTAAGAAAACACTAAAGAGGGAATGTTTAATGATAACCATTAAAGGCCTGTGTCAGTATGCTTTACACTTAGTTAAAAAATATCTGCAAGAATCACGAAATCCCTCTGAAGAATAACTGGCTTTTGCTTAGAGCCCCCTTTTCAGACCAAGCACCACAGTAAAACTGTTATCCTTTCACTTTGCATAGTGATTAAAATGGACTGTACGGCACTGAGCCAAGCTGAACGCACACACTTTCCTGCAGCAGCTCAAGCCACAGGGGTTATAAAAATCTCATCAGTACTAGCAACAGAGGTTAGGAGGTAAAAAATACACACACCTACGCCCCCCAGATTTTCTATGTTAAGTGGTAATGATCAGGCTTTAAGCGTTGCCTTCTCTGGGGATAGCTAAGTGGATTCAGTTTTCATGTGACAGGTCCTAACAACTCTCTCCTGGGATTTACGTTCTCTATCTAATTCTTCATTATGACCAGAAGGATATAGCCTAACACTACTTAGCCTTTTTTTTGTTGCTTTAAAACCACAGAGATCATGTCTGAAGACAGTCCCACGAGGCACTCCATTTAGCTGCTTTTCAGTCAGGTGCTGTGCCCCAGTGCCCCACATTTTAGTTTTGGTCATATCTAACATAGGCTACATTCACAGCAAAAGCATCAGTTTTGAATTTTCACATTTCTGTTCCCTTCCAATCTATCCATATGTATCAACCCTTCGGGGAAAAACACTTTCATTTTCTTTCCTTCTGCCTGTTTGTCTCTAAAGGATTTTATAGTTGCTTTGCTGCAGAGATGACCTAGGAGATGATAAGAAAACAAAGCAAATTATTGTTTTAACTGAATACTTCACGGATAGATCTGATGATCTATTTCCACACTTTCTGACTTGTTCCCTCCCTTTCCCCCATTTTTAATCCTATTTGTTCCTGACTTAATCAGTAGTATAGTGATGGGAAGAGAGGCATCCTTCAAGAGGCGACCATGATTAGAAAAAGCACCCTAAAATTCAACAGAAACTTTCACTCCACTTCCCAATTGTTTCAATCAGCAGAAACATGTTCATGTGTTTTTCTCAGGTATTAACTAAGAGACTGGCAATTCACTCATCTCTTCCCTTGTCAGATCTTGTGTGGCTTCTTAAGACTCGATATATTTTATGCTTTTCTAGCACCCTACATGATTTAAGAAGCCAGAGCTACTGCTAAGCACCCAGTGAAAACTGAATTCATTATCCAACTAGTCTCTTAATTGGGCAGGTGGATAAAACATGGCTGGGTGCTATTAAATATTTGCAAATTCCAGTTCATGCTGATTCTGAAGCAAACCATTATCTCAACCATCTATAAAAATACCTTCCAGAAAGAAATCTTTGAGCACTACTGTTCACCCTCCCTGCCCAAGTAACATCCAAGCCCATTATATCTGCCTCACTTCATCTACACTCACTTGTGTTCCCAAGACCCTTGTTCAGGAAATTAGCCCATTTCCTAGTCAGGAAAGCACTCGAGCAGATGCCAGATTTGAGGCCCACACTTTGATCTCAGGAAAGCCACAAGGCAGATAAAGAAATCAGAGGAATGTACATATGTGCTGAACTTCAGATACCTACTGCGCACTACCCTGAATCTGGACCTCAGCCTGCTGAAAAAATAATTGTCCCCAGTCTCTTTCTTCAAATCAAGGACTCTGGTAAGTGGAACGGATAGAGGAGTGGTGGGAACACAGATCCTGCAGTCAGCCTTAAAGCAGTTACATCAGTATATAATAGCACATTATATGTACAACACCTACTTTGAAGACTGAAAAAATAAAACACACAGTCCTTTCTGCCAGATTTTTAGATGCATTACAATTCCTTGAGCATCTTAGAGCTTTGCCAAGAGAAGCAGCAGTAGCTTTTACTTTTCTGGGCCTTTCATTATTTATATTAGACAGGGCACGCTGTTAATTTTTTAAATGTTAAAAGCACAATCAAATACTAACTTCAGGCTAGCTGGAATTGTTTTGATGTCAGCAACAAGCAGCCAATACATTTTTAATTCAGGCTAGAGGAGAGAAAAAGCAAAAATCTCCCTCTTGTACTCCCCCTACACTCTGCCAAGTAGTTAAGTGTGATAACTGGCAAGCACACACATGACCTTCTGTTCTATTCAAATGAGTTATCTTAGATAATTTGTGAAGACTGTTCTCTCATTTAAGTACTTCATAATACAATCCATCTTTCCCTTTGGTTTTGTTAAGGGAAGACTACAGTAATCCCCCTAAAACAGCATTCTGGCAAAGGCTCCTAAATTATGTAATTCACTAGGTTCAACTCTACTGTTACAATCATTTTCAAGGAAGACGGGTATAATACATTATCATTATAACTACACAATCCTGAGCTGAATTTTCCTTGGCTGAATTCCTAACACTTTAATGCTGAAATTGATCTGTTTTAAAAACATCATGTGAAAGGTTTTTAAATACCATACATACTCAAGCTCTTTACTTTAAATGGTTTAGAAATGTGCTGGTGGAAACAGGAAACAAACAAACAAAAGTGTTATGTTCTCTAATCTAGCATTAAGTACATTTTAAAGAACAACGGGCATGTTTCCAAACAAACTATTGCAGTGTACAAATTACCCAGCAGGGATGGAGATAACAATACCTATGGTGTGGGTTTAGATCTGAGAAGAAGTTGACATTTCATCAAGGTTGTCTAGGAAACCATTTTTAGAATTTATTTATAAAACAAAATGAAAGATGTTTATTTCCATTTGGGATGCCTCTAGAGAATCTGGCAAGTAACAAGTTTATTAAAATGACAAGTTCAAGGTACTTTTCTTGTTGACTATAAATAACCTCCCTGTGAGCCAATTAAGACTGTGGAGATCAAAGGCCCAAGCAGCCCTATAAAACCAAGAGTTACATAGAGGGTTAAGGGAAAGCCTCCCAAAGCTTCCTCAATATGGAAAATTTCCTCTAGCCACCCTTCACTCGGGCAGTGCAACAGCAAAGACAAGCATTTTTGAACTTGCTTTGGAGTATGTTAAAAAACAACATCCATATTTTAATGGACACCTAACCACGCAACTTGATTTTATGCAGTCAGGAATTATTTTAGTTGTAAAGACTGATCCAGATGAGACTAAAGCAGCTAGATGGTGAGAAGGCAAAAAAGGAGCTGGGAAGGATGCATGGGGTAACTTGTAAAATGGGTTTCTCAGTTGGGAAGGGTTATTAAATCCCAGATTGCAGCAGTTTGTCAGTGCATTTCTCCTCCTTAGTAGATGCCAAGACTGTGACTTTTCAACCTAGAAGTCAGAATAGCTACCAAAGTGTTTCCTAATGAAAGGCTTGACTACTATGATGATCTCTGCACACACCACCTTCAAATTTGACATCAACATAGGGCACGCTTGTCCTGATGCGCGAGTGGTAACTTTACAAGTACATAAAGTACCGTCAGCAAGTCTCTAGCTAGAATTTAAGGGGCTGAGTTGGAAGTCACAGCACTGTTTACTAACCAACATCTGGGCTGCTTGAGCAAGAGCAGACTCAGTTTCCTTGCAACACCACCTTGCTTACTCTCGGTAATTAGCTAAATCCTGCCCTAAGACAGAGAAAATCTTGAACTTTAAAGTGGGCCACCATTACCACTTCCTACTATGATGGGGACAGATTCTGAGCCTCCCCAGTTTGTCCCTCCTCCATTTCACTGTCCTTCTCAGCCTTGTACGTTACAGGGTGGGAGGTGAAGGAAAGGCTTTCAGCATTTGTTGCGACTGCTAAGACCATTAAGACTGCTCATTGTGCATAGACTTTAGTTCTGACAGTAAACGTAAATTTCCATTTAAAGACACCTAGAGCACCAGATGGAGCCCTTACAGTGAGAAAGTGTAACAAGCTCTTTCACAGCAGGCACAATGGTATCCGGAGCTCCAGCCTGCAGATGGAAATCCTTCTTCCCTGCCCACATGCTCTCCCCACAAGGTGCTTTCACTACTGACAAAAATTGCATTCCCACATCCACCTCTGGGGCTGTTCCCTCTGCAGCAGCACCGGAGGAAGTCTGGGAGAGTCCTCCAGCCATGCAACAGTCTGCGCTGGGCACCTTGCTAGCTGGCAGTGAAGCACTGAGCTGACAATCCTGATCCACAGCTGAACCATCTTGCTTCATGTATGGAAAGTGGCAGAGCCCTGCTAGCATGGCCCTGGGCCAGAGGTATCACGATGGGGAACAGCTCCGGCATGGTGCTGGGCTGTCGGGAGTCATGCTGCTGGTGTGCTACCAAGATGGGTTAGCATTAGCCCTGGGGTTTCGGCAGCGTGCTTCGTGGCATGGTGTATTTATGCTGTGTGACGGCTGGTTAGCCCAGGGGTGACACTGCACACGTGCTCCCCTTCCCATCAGCCTCCCAAGAGTGCAGCAGGCTTCTAAAAACTCTGCTGCACCTACAACCCTGTGCAGTATTGAAGGATCCATACCACATGCAAGAGCAGTGTAACTGAACCCCAAAGGAGGGTGAAAATTCAACCAAAGCTCCTTTTCTGAAAAAAACGTACAGAGATTAGGTAATCAACCAGTTTTGCCCAAAAGGATTGAGCTGGCAAACTAGACCACACGATCTACCACCTGAGAACAGCATGCATGCACTTGCCATGCATGGGACACAAATCCACAGAGAGGTTTTAAAAGGAAGAATTAGGTAAGAATGGACCACAAGGTAACGCTGATGCCTGAGCAAAAAGCTAAAACTGAGAAGGATGGAAAATGGTGTTTATATTTGGGAAATCTAGGTTCAGTAGTCTGCTCTTCCGTCTGATTGTGTGAAGTCAATTAAGCTTCTTCATGCCTCAGTTCATTATCTATAAAACAGGGAGAAATTCAGAAGCCTAGAGTGCACTGCTTTCCCTTACAGGGTTGTTGTGAGGATTAATGTATTGAAGATTTGGAGGTACTCCAGTATCAGAGGGATGGATCCATTAAATATGCTAGACTGAAATGGAAAAATAAGGAATGTGAGGGGGGGGGGAAATGATCAGTCTTCCTTGTATCAGCAAAACCACAACTAAATGACTACAGCAGTCCAACTACTCTAACAGAATGACTATACTAAACTCCAGAAATTAGTATGTCTACAAATAATTTCAGCCCATTCTTAGTTTACGTAAATCTGTACCAGGCAGACATAGGAAATGTAAAAGAGGAAACACTTCCGCATTGTGTGTAAAACTGTCATCAGCTAAACTCACCAGAACCTAAAGCCACTACATCTGAGACGTAACTAACTTAATACTCTGAACAAAATTTCAGGAAGAAAATACTGCTGGTGGTTGTTGTTGTTGCTGTTTTTTAAATTACCCACAGGTAACAGAATTAACCAGGAAATGTGCTATCTGCAAGTTTGTCTTTGAAATTATTCTTCTCAAATTAACTTCTGTATTTGAAATGTGAACAAATCCAAATTTGCAGCTGCCTATTAAACTCAAACCTGTACTTCAAAATGTGTAAGGTCTTGTCAAATACAGCCAGACGTCAGATAAACCTCCCTGATTTAAAAAATGCAGAGCCAGTCTTCCCATTGTCGTTCCTTTTACTATAACCCACCGAGTACACAGTCTTTTATTGCTTTGTGCTATGTAGTGTTTGTACTTACAGCACTCCATAAATAAGAAAAACAAACAGGGTGTGTACTGATCTGATTAAAATCCAATGTAAATTATATGCAAAATAGGTGCAGCCCACTGGCTCATGGCAAGTTGCCAGTAAAGACCTTCTGTGCTGAAGGTTGTGCACCACTGATTTAGGGCATCATCTCTCTGTCATACTTCTACTTTTGCCTCATTATTTTACAGTTTCCTATGCTACATTATCGAATGTTCTTTCCCATCTCCACTCTTATTCCTAGCTGGCCAGTTTAGCACTCCATTTTCTTACTGTCTGTCACCAGACTATGCAAAAAAATCTTGCACCATGAAGCATAATCATTTTGTGATTTAGGTGAGCCCAATCTGATCTCAGCCTATGCAGTACGTCACTTCTCTCTCTTCCCTTCTTGCTCCTGTAATCATTCAAAACTATTGTTACTTCAATGCATATTCTTTCCAGAAGCACTTTCCTGCTTCTAGGTTTGAGCTTCCTGAAACTTGTGCCTTCTCCTGGTAAAGCAGAGCTTGGGGCCCTTCTTATGGGTCTTACAGGCAAAGCAGATTAGCCTAAAGAGCTAACTCTGTAGGACCAAGTACAGAGGAAAGTGCATTTCACATGGAATCAGAAAAATATCCAAGCTTGATTAAAAAGCATCCAGGCAATGCCACAGAACATTCATGAGTTATTTTTTCTGAATTCTTGCACAATTTAGATGATCCAAAACTGGATTTCCCAAATGTTGTGCAGACATGATTATGGTATATACTTGTTTTGATTGGGCTTTAAGTCCCTACTTTTCAGATTTCTCATTTTTACTTTATTCAAGGTTGAAATTTGCTGTGAGAATTTCTGTAGCCCCCTGTAGACTTGTTCAGTATATTCCCTAAAGAGGGAGACAAAAAGAATTGGGGATTCATCATGCACAAGCTGATATTTACAGTAACACCACTACCAGTAAATGTTTGCTGGAAATAGCTTGATATTTCTTCACTTTCTTTTAATATTTGTAGGATTAATAACAAATTCAGACCCTGATCCCACAGTATTTAACATCTGGGCAAAACGCTTCTTGCTGACGTCCACAGGGCTGTGGTTTGGCACAACAAAGACACTGCATGTTACAAGAAACTAGCAATGGCATCAGCAAAAGGTAATTTCTCCCTTATCTCTTTTTGTGCTTCCCTTCTTTTCTTATTGTGAAGAGAGTAGGAACAATATGGCAACCACAACAAAGGGGAGTAAAGAAAATACTCATGGATGATTGCTCAAATTGGGTCCATAAATACCACGATTACCTTGCTACTATGCCATGTTGTTTTAGGACAACTTGAAGCTGCATGATGGCAGGTGACAAAAAATATCTGCATATGACAGCTTTGGTGCTCCAAAACCCTGTGAGCACCTCAGATACACCAGACATGCACACTACAGCAGAGGCAAGGAATACCTTTGTATGCCTTCAGACACCAATATAAAACAGTGTCTCCTCCTTTCATCTCAGCGGTGTCTTCAACCCCTGTGAACTCTATTTGCCACTTTCCAGTTGAACTGCACAACACTCTGAGGCTGATTGCTACAAGAAAACTATAGCCAGAACAACAAATATGAAGCATCTCTCCTGCCAAGTGGTAAGACCTCCCAGATCATACACTAACTTCCTCCATGACCTGCCAAGGTAACCGTATTTCACAACACATTAAATGCATTAAGGGTCCCAAGCAAACAATACTCAGATACAAAACGCAAGAGCCAGAGATGGCTCGAACAAACTTGCAGCTCCTCCAGTCCCAAAACCGCTTTTTCAGCAAAAAGATCCTAACACAACTCTATTCTTCTGCCTCTATTCTCTGCCATCCCTCAAGACAGACTTGAAAAGAAAGGACAGCTGGCAAAAAAAGAAGCAGTGACAAAAACATTGAGTCGGACAGAGGTAAAAAGGTTAGTCTCTGGGAGCCAGAAACCACAAGGATAGGCATCTTAGACACGTATTTTTAAATGCTTTCTTTCTCTCTCCTTCTTCTCTTCCTGAAAGACTAAATGCAAAATGAAATCATCTTACAGAAGGACAGCTGCTTCCCCCCTGTGCTCAATCATTCCAGTCACACTATGTTGTCCAGTAACCTGCATTGATAATTCCTCATGAATAAAATGCCAACATTATCATCCACAGCTATGTTGTTGACATGCTTTTGCTATTTCACTAAAAATACCATTAATTTTCTGGCTTCACAACAGCTGAGCTACTCCCCCATTTGAATATACAAAAGAGTATTTTGTTTAAACCAAATTAAAAGCGTTCCAGTAAATGACTTCAATTTTGCTGGCTATACTACTTAGTGTATACTGTTCTATTTAATCCTCTCTTTCTCAACTCTACCCCTTCTACCTCCCCCTCCTTTTCTTTATTTTTTTTTCCTCCCCTTCGCTTTTTATACTTAATCCTTTCATGCCAGGAACTGGATTTGCCCAGCAAGACATCCACAGTCAGAAGGAGCTTCAAAAATGTGGTGCCAAAGAGTTAAGGAAACGGTGAAATTGCCTCTAGTCTGTTCTTATTCACCTGTGTTTGCCAAAACATATTTAGCAGTAAGGAAAGGAGGGGAGAGGGGAGGGGGAAGCACACAAATGCCGAACACACCTTCCATTTCCCATCCAGATAAGTGTCAACATTCCCCATTTAAGTCGGAGTGAAAACCACCATTACTGCCAAGCCCTCCTGGCATCTCACCACTTTATTTGTTCCCATTTGTATCTAATGCTTTTGTCAACAGTTCAACAAAAGTCAAAGCAAACAACCCACTACAAACACTGGGGGTAACAGCAACAAGCATGAATCCTTCACAATTATCCAGCCCAGCTGCTCAGTGCCTGTCCAGGCAGCTTTCATTTACAACAGTGTCAACAAAAGGCTGAAACCCAATAACTAGGTGGGTCAATACTACCACTGTAAACCCTCCCGAGAAGGAAATGCTGTTCTCCTGCTTAACTGCTTCAGCAAACATGCAGAATAATTCAGTCAGACAGACAAGTGCTTGCCTAATCATTTGTTGTGTGAATTATTCAAGGCTTTCCCCCATCCCCCGTAAACTACTAAACGATGGCTCTTCAAATATTTCTGAGGAACCACCAGATGTCCAACAGGACAAAAGGAAACATAGGCAAATTCTGACATAATAGAGGGCAATGGTAACTCACTATCTTGGAAAGCGTTAATGCTCAGAGGATTAACGCCTTCCTGCACCTTGCTTCTGGTGTCACTGTACAGAGAGCAAACAGCTTTTAACATACAAGCGCTAGGCACGCATCAGTCCACTAGATGCCTGATCTTTATACAGCAAAATCAAGGCTGTTGCCTACAATTTTTCCTCCTCTCTTTTTCACGCAAGTTGTAAAAGAGTTCTCTCCAGAGAATATGTAAAATGTGGATAAAAATAAGCACAGTAGTTAGGTGGATGCACAGAGGAAACACGCATTTATTCCCACATCTACTGCTCTCTCCCATGCTCATTGATGTCTCCTTAATCACCCACCTTAGCGTTTCTTTCTCTGCAGCCACAAGGCGAATGTTCCCGTGCTTTTCTCCAGAGGTTTCACGGGGTTCATGTTTACACTTTCAAAGAGCAAACTAGTCACACTGCATAGAACCAAGTGCTAAGCATCACGCCTTTTACTTCAATTGCCTCTTTAGTGTGGGAAACAGCCACCTCCAGATGTTTCCTTCCTCGTTTTTGTTGGCTTTTGTCACAACTGTATCATTATATTAACATATTCTTTTTAAGCTTTAAGTAAACTTTAAGAAAATGGGCAAATTAGATAACAATTGGTATTTATTTTGATTTAATCTCATTATTGGCAAGAACAACCCTGGATATGAACAAACGTTTTTTCCTAAGACCAGTTTACATACACATCATAGTGCAAGTATTGGACGGATACATGTCGTGAGCCAGAACACACTATCAAATACACTTATAAATATTTTATTTCTGACATCTACAGTAGCAGTTGTGCATCCGAGTAACTAGTATTCCAGAGAGAATCCCTACCAGTTTTAAGTCGTAGCAAAACAGTAAGAGAAATTCTGTCTGTATGTCGAATTCAAGCACCTATTTTTGTTTTTATAATTAGAATCTGTAATGTATTTTGTTTGTAAAACAAGTGGGTTTACAGTGATTGCACTGTAGCAGCCTCTGGAGCTGTGTGTTATCAACATAAAGAGCCTTCTTCAATCAGAGTTTTCTACCTCTTTCTGTCCAAAACAATTATGAAACACTTGTCTACCAAGTAGCTGCAGCTCTGTCAGTTTGTGGTCACCACAGCTGTTAGTACCCATTTCAGCCCTACTCCACGTGATGTGAAACTTCAGATAAATTTACTCCTATAAATCAAGTTACTGCTATTTGCAACACTAAGTTTGTTTATCAGTATTAGCAGGACTCTTACAGTCATTAGCAGTATTTGCAAAATGGGTTAGGGTCTGTGGAGACCACAGGCACAACTGAGAGGTACTATACCACAGAAAACATAGTATCAAAAGGGTTGCAACTTGCAGAGATTAACTGGGAAAAAACATGTGCAGTCTGATGCTAGATGGTCTAAAAAAGAACAGGGAAGAGATACAACACCACACAAAAATGTCTCCTCTTCCTCATCCCCTGGAGCAGGAAGAAAAGTCCAAAAAATGGTACCTCCAGCCTTCATCATGGCTGGAGGCAACACAGTTACCAGAAAACCTTCATGAAGCATGCAAAAGTCTTACAGAAGGTCTGCTAAATACTTAACTGCTTTCAAAAACCTGTGGTATGATATAAAGCTTTTAGGCTACCTAGGTGGTAGGCATACAGTGCTTTTAATAAAGGCAGCAAACCAACACCAGTGAGGCTGCCTTTATGCTGGAAGCAAGGTGCCTTTGCTACTCTAATGCCACATACGCATCCTGACAGGGCTCTTGGAAAGACACTAGGTAATAGCAGAAAAAGGGTTTCTCTTACCCCACAAGGTTTACTGTACCTGATTTTAAAGGTATTATTTTAAAATTATTCAGGCATTGAATTCCTCTCATATTTTGCAGTATGGGACAGCAAAGCTCATTACAAAATAATATTTGCGGTCATTGCAAGAAACTCTTTTCTCAAAGCAGGGAGGAAAAGCAAAACATTCACATCCTCAAGGGCTAAAATAAATTGCAGTTTGGTATTTTTAAAAGAAATAGAGAGGTGGGACAGAAATACAGCATCAACAAGTATGGTTTCAGCATACATGTTAGGTGGAGGCAAGAAATACGAGCATACAGCTGTCATTACTGCAAGCTAAATACAACGATTTCCTACTGTCTGGTGTTGTAACATCGCAAGACAAAGCTTCATGTTATTTAGGTCAGCACTGGCTTTTGAACTCAGTGCAAGCAATGATTTCTATATAGTCTTGGGCACTTCGTTATTAAAATAAAATGAGCAAAGGACTCAGAAATACGTTGCTGTACCTGCCACATTTTCTGTTGTGTGTGGTCTGTGCTAAACTCATACCACACAACCCTGCGGACAACCTTTCTTCTGGGGGTAGCTGCGATTGGGAGACACCTCTCTGGGCCCTTCTTCCACACACCCATGCTGCACCTCTGCAGCACACACCAGCCTGACAAAACAGGACACCACCAGCAAAATCAGTGTTATTATTTACTTTGACCTGTCAAGATTAATACAGCAAAGAATATACTGTATGCCCTCTTTCAAAACAATATGGTGGCTTAAAATATGTCAGCTTCACTGCATGGAGAAGCCGTGACAGACCACTCACCCCGTGAATGAGAAAAGAAACAAACTGTGTCGAAATTTTTCCCTTCTCTGTTCCCCCTGCCCTACTTACTCTTAAGTACACATTAAGGAAACTCCCACAGCTGCATTCACTGCCTCTCCAGAGGCAGAAAAACAGAGGTACAGCTGTGCCTCCTAATATTTGTATGCAAACAAGTAGCATCCGACTGGTTGTGATACCTCACTTAAAAGCACCTCCATACTCTTTGATAAGCTTGCAGCTCAAAAGGAAGCGATACAGAGCAATCTGCCGTCCTCTTAATGCAATTAGCAGATTAAAGCAGCATTTCACTTCCAATACTTCATTAAAACACTGATTGCATCCAGCGTTCGCTGATGATATGACATACGCAGTGTTCCCCCTACAGTCCTCCCAGGGACCCGGTGGAGAGCAACGGAGCGAGCCTGGCTCTGGCAGCCAGCGGCCAGCACAGCACCCGGAGCCGGACATGAAAGCCGCACCATGGTGCGATGCGGTGGGGACGAGGGTGGTGGGGGGGGCAAGGGGCAAGAAAACTCGCACAGCTGCATGGGCGCTGGCAGGATGCTAAGCAGCCCCGTACTGGGGCCCTCCGTCACCGCGCCGGCAGGCAGGGCAAACCATCTTCCCACTGGTTTTGCACCTCTCAAGCGCAGTCACGGCTGGGCCTCTCGCCGGGCTGTCACACTGCTGATTTTTTGTTACACATCTCCATTTTGCAGATTGTGCGAGAGCAGCTACCCCTTGACTTCGGCTTCCACTACAGTCCTGGGAGAGTGAAGCACAGGAGTGGTGAAGTCCAGAAAACTGCGGTGCAGACATGAGTGTTTAGTTACATTTTCCCCTCAAATTATTTTTTTCATGGCAGACTGACAAGCCCAATAACGCCTCAACTCAGGAGACTTTTTTTTTTATTCGTTCTACCGTCCAGCCACAAGCAAGCTAACAGCATCCCAGCGCAAGAGCCGTCAGGCTCAGTCCCTCTACCACGGGAACCGCTGCAGGGAGGGACCCAGGTTCACCCCCTCTGCCAGGCACTAGGGGCATCCCTGGGGGACCCTCCAGCTCAGCCCTCACCACTGCCAGCTGGTGCGGCCCCGCCGGTGCCAAGGAAAGAACAAACTAAAAAAGATTAATTCACAGATGTTCATGCATTTCACATACAGGGTGCCCTGTGGTCCGTTGCCAGGGCAACAGGAGACCACCGGCGCGCGCTTTATTGGCTTTATGAAGTGCGTCTCGGGGGCTATAGTCCGAGAAACGCTGTATGATAATCGTCAGGCTTTTCAGAAGCCTTGTTTTGTGTTTATCCACATTTAACCCTCTGAGTGTTATTATGAGCATCACTATGCATGACTGGCA
>JANZLQ010000079.1:41544269-41580077 GCA_026212715.1 Elanus axillaris
GATCTGGGGGAAACGCACACCGTCTCCACTTCCTGCCTAGAAACCCTGGAAAACTCGTCCTTGGCGCCTGCTCCTGCCTGCCCAGCATTGGTGGTTTTCGCCTACAGGCTGCAGGTAAGCTGGTCCACAGGCTGGGGTAGTGCAGGGCTCAGCACAGCAGGGTCTGGGGATGAAACTGACACCATCAAGTGCAAAGGCAGCACAAGTGTCACATTAGACTAACAGACTGCTTATGCCAGGCACAACATATTTGCTCAGTAACTTCAAAAGGAAAGGGAAAAAAAAAAAAACCAAAGGGCCACCAACTTCCTAGATACGTTATGAGAAAAAACACACTCTCATTTTAAATCCCGACATGTGACACCAGCAAGGCAGCTACGCCAAAACCTTTATCACAGGCTCTCCAAATCTGTGGTCTCTGTGAAAAAGGAAAATCCCATGGCCAGATGACAGTCAGTCTTGCAGCGCCAAGGGCTACAACATCTTCTATAAATTCACAGAAACAAGCCTGAGCAATAAAGCTGCCCAGGACTTGGCTGCTCTGCCTCCTCCATTGCCCACTTCCCCTCCTCTCCTTGCTCCAGGCCAGCATCGGTCTCCTCCGGCTGTTCTGTCACTGCCAAGGCAGGGCTGGGGAGGAAGGGACGGGAGTTAAAATCACAAATGCCACAACGCCCCAAGCAGCAGCAGCAGCAGAGCAGCAGCAGCAGAGCAGCAGCAGCAGAGCAGCAGCAGCAGAGCAGCAGCCGCCACCATCAAGTGCTAATCCAGCAGGAGAGGAGCAGGAGAAAGCAAGGGTGGCAGAGGGGATCAATAGAAGAAACGGCTTGTATTCAGGCTGGCAGGAGAAAGAGCACGCAGAGACAATCATTTCCTGGGAAAAGCTAAAGCCTAACGAGAATTTACTCTGCCTCCTTTATTCAGACAACTAACCCTTTTGTGGCAGGGGCTTCCTGAGTGACAGGAACCCAGGGCCCCTTAATAGGATTTCCATATTATTTCCAACACCTGCCTAGAAGTTATTTGTTTACATTGAAGGAGGCGAGATTCTCAAATCAGACATCTGCTTCTGGTTCAGGCATATCTTAGGAAACCATCTAGAAAGAAGCTTTGTTGCTATGGAGACATTTTTATTTTCTTCTCTTAGTTGGCTGAAAAACATTAGCATTTACAATTTTTTGTTCTTCAAAAGGCCGAATGTCGCTCAAGAAAACACAGAACTTTTCAAATTGCTATGCAGAATAGGCTAATCGAGCTTTAGATATTTAATTAATTATTCAACTCAATTAGAGCTGTACCAGAGAGAGGCAGGAGACACAGCGTAACTTTCCCGCAAATTCCCCTCAATGGCTGATTCCTGCTGGCCAGCCTAATTGCTTCTTCCCTCAAAGCACAGCTAAAACTTTGTAATTCATGATGCACTCAACAATCTTGCATAATAACTTGGGAATCAGTCAGACTACTCGTTTCCTTCAACTTCTTCTAAAATCAACCTAAGAGACTGACAACACTTTGACTAGGAATAGTGCCTGGGAAGAGACCGGAAAAGCAATAAAAATACAAATATTAACCTACTACTAGCATTCAGTGACTTTAACCAGAGGACAGAAACTTCCAACACATGTCATCCATGTTGCTGATTCCAGAAGGTAATCTGTCCTCTTTCCCTCCCTTTAGCAGATTATCAGCATGCCCAAGGAATCAACTGATTTGCATAAAAATAAGAGGTGTTTCAAGTTACTTTGGATCTGAGGGTTTTTAAGACAACCCAAAATCAAACCGCTAAGTGCTCAACACAACAACAACAAAAATGTACCACAGCACCAACAGAAAGCTCCAAAGCAAAAAGCAGCCATCTAGGTTGCGTCCTGCTTTGACCAAAAATTGCTAAGTATTGTTTATTTTCTCCCATTACTTTGACTAACATGTATTTAACCCAACCTGCAAATGTGTTCTTCATTCCAGACACGTTCACCATGAGTAAACTGGTATAAGCCATGAATGCCAGCATCCAAAGTATGATTTTAATTGCACACTTTCAATGAGAACTTCAAAAGAGATGATAAACAAATTCATTCCCTCCCTTTACTTCTTTTCCCCACAGCTATTACATTGTCAAAGCCTTTGCACTGGAGAAGACCTTTCCACCCACCTCCTCACCCTAGCAAACTTCCTCTTCCTACTCTATGATGTCAAGTCATAATCCTGTGTCATCAACATCACAGTCTGTTGCCATGGAAATAATTAGACATGACTGCTCAGGTTAGAAATTATAGCCCGTGTAAGTGTTTGCCTCCTGGGTGAAGACAGCATCTGGAGAGAGACCATCTGAGTTACCCTAAACCACCAAGTGGCAAAATAAAAGTTTGGTAGTGCAGGAGTCTGTCCAAATGTGGGCACACAGCCGAGTAAGAGTCACCCTATGGTAACTGGCAAATGGGTGCAAGGTAAGAGACCAGCGTACAGTTAATACACAGAAGCCGGAAAAAAGCTACTGTGTAAAGGAGGTGAAGACATCGAAAGTGGCAGAAGCAGATAAATCTTTGATACCAGAGTATGTGCTGTTGCTTTCATACGAATACTCTACACTAAATTAAAATTCCCAGATGACCTCACTAAAAAGGCAAATGATGTGACACTTAATGAAAGAAAGAAATGTAAAACTTGGAGGGAAGAGGGGTGCGGGCAGGGAGAAAGGAAGAAAAAACATATCAGGGAGATATATACCTGAGGTTCTGTTTCGTGTTCTAAAATTCTGTTAAAAACCACAGGGCTTGAATCACATGCTACAAGTCTAGCCATGAAAAGGTTATTAAGGAAAAAAAAAACAGTGCCAAAAAATCAGCTCCATAAGATAGACTGAGACAACAAACAGGACCCTGCTAATTAATATTTGTTCTGCTTCAGCAGACAGTTACTGGACGAGACTGCAACAAACAAGCATGTCTCACCCAATCACATCATTAATCTGTTCACGTTCACCACCTGAGGACCAGCTATGCCCCACAGATATTTATTCATCTGTTCCACAAACAAACAATTACAACACATTTTCTGGAATTAGGGCACCTGTTACATTCAGCACAGCTTACACGCCCACAGGCAGATATCAATTAATACTGAAAAAATTACTGTATCACAAGCCAACAGAAGTTACTCATTATATTTTGATAACACTACCCCCAAAACACTCACAAAGATCAAAACCACAGCTCCTGTGGAGCAAAGTTTAGTTCCAATATGTTGAGCTTAAAACTACCACTTCATCATTATGGAAAGCAAAATATATGCAATGCCTTGTTTCTGAACGAAGAAAGGCACGAGCAGAATCCATGACGTGAGTGTGAAACGTTTGGATTTTAACAAGCCTGTGAAGTGCTTTTCAGCTGAATGGTGTTAAAGAGACAAAATAAGAAAATGATCAGGAAATAAATTCTGTAAATTTCTGTAGGAGCATAACAGATAACTTTGGCTTGTTGAATACTTACTGAATGCAAAAACATTTGGCAGGATGCTCATGCCACTAGTGGAAGGCTCATTTAAAAGAAACCTAACAATTAAGACAAAGTCCACAGCAGTACATTACAGCAGTTTATGTGGTGTTCCTTTACCAGCAGAAGAAGAAAGTCCAAGCAATGCAGATTTGGTAATATCCAAAAGTATTATAATATATGTTGGGCATTTTTGCAGAAGCATTACTCATACAACTTTTTTTTTTTAAAGTATCAAATTACAGCTGGAGGAGTAAGCAGCTTACTCTTAAATACTAAATCAGCACAGGTCTAAACACTTAATAGTGGCTAACAGCTCGAGAAGCTAAACTGAGAAGGACTGCAGCACCTGCCACCACAACTGTAAATAGAACATGGGAATTGCACCCATCCACTTTCCCTGTATCTGCCCCATGTGTAATTATTAGCCTTCACACAGATTAAGGCAAAAGTAATCTTACTGCTAAACCCCCTTGAATTTGCCCTGACAGACTTCCAGTTCACCAGCATGTTAGGCAGAAATTCACCCTAAAGCTGCATTTGATATGTTATTTCAGATTCTTTTATTTAAAACTCTCTTTTTTCCACAAGAATCTCAAACAAGCTATTTTACTTCTGGCACAAGACTGAAGCTTTTAATTACTGGCAATTGCTGCTGCTGAAACAGTAACCCCAGAATCAAAATGAACAGAGTTTCTACCATGTTGACAAGTCTTGCTATCGGTAAGGTCTCTGCCCCAAATAATTTACAATTCAGGTGAAGGGGAAAAAAAAAAAAAAAGAAAAGCAACACACCACATGAGTATAAAGAACAACAGCTCTGGATTAACAACAGATGAGGTAAAAAGTTGTAGGAGTTGAATCCTGTGCGCCTGGCAGGGATTAAGAAGAGACATTCTGGAATAACCTGCCTGGGGACATCCCGGCTGCCTGGGGCAGGCCCCTGACCCAGCCAGCATCATCTGGGGGCTCCTTCGCTCCAGCTGCCACAGCCAGAGCCACAGGAGGAGACTGCTAGCGCTGGACTACTTTCTGCCAGGTGGTGCTTTTGCACACAAAATGCTTCCTTAGCTTCTTTGCAGCATATGTTTTACGGAAAGGACTTTGTTAGGGGCCAGAGAAACTTTTGCCACGTTTGTCCCAGAGAGGGTACCAGGGCTGGGAAGAACAACGTGCTTCCTGCTTCAGCAGTTCTTACTGGAGATAGAAAAATCCTTGGAGGGTGCAATTAGCAAGCAAGAATCCACTGCATAATAATCCTTTTTTTTTTTTTTTTTTTTTTTAAAGAAGTTTCACTGCTTTGAAAAGGGGACACACCAAGTCCTCTGTGAAAAGCTGCTCGGTTAACTGCAGAGCTGTTTGTCTTTCTGTCTAAACGCATTATATTCCCTCAGAGCCCTTAAGCCAGGGCTGCACTTTGAGCACAGCCCTGGTGCTTGCCACCCTTCCCTTCCCTTTGTCCGCTCTGCAGCCTTGCCGCTGCACAAAGAGCGCTCCCATGACCCAGTTTACCGCGTTTAGAGTTTTCCCACACTTCAAACTTTGCAAAGGATTCGGAGGACTGAATCCAACATGAAATCAAAGACCTCCCAAAGCCACCCTTCTCCGCGGAGCTTGCTGTGCTGATGCTGATCTATTACTGTGCTGATGCTGATCTATTATTTAGGAATAGCTCTTGAACAATCTCCTGTTTACCTGGAAGGTGGCTACTAAGTTTCAGCAACCAACTGCTCACTCTGGGGAGGTGCTGGGAAGGATGTAAGCCCAGTCTGGTTTAGCAGGCAGGAAACATCACATTTAGAAGAGTGATGCAAACTGCCTTTTCCCTGGCCTGAACCAGGACAAGGGTAGGGACCAGCACTGCTAGAGACAGCAAGTTTCACAAAGACAACTGCCCAGCAAATCCAAAGCACTGGAAGCGGTGGCAAGAAATGGGACGCTTCAGCCAAACTCGGTAGAAATGGGTAGGGTACCTTCGTTATCTGAATCGTACACTAAAGTGTAAATTTACACTTTATGAGCTATTCTAAAATCTGCCCTGCTTAATAACCTGTATCAGCAAGAAAACACTTTAAAGTGTCTCTCACAATTAAACGCAGGCACAACCTTGTATAAATCAAAATTTTGCTACCATATCAAAACGTTACACTGGGGCTGTATAACATTGCCCATATCCTCATTACATGCTACACTAATTACTACCAGCAGATTCAGAATTTTCTGCACATTAGAGGCTTTTAGAGGAGCTATAAAAAATTTCAGGCACCATTAATTTAAATTTGTATTGAAATTTCCTTTTGACAGATGGCCAAAAATTACTTACTATTTAGAGTACCAGAGCTGCCTGTTTGCACATTAGAAGAGGAAAGGGAAAAATTAAAAGCAAGAAGGAAATTTATGTCACGTTCATTACCTGTTAAATGTTAAGGAGCATTATCCTGCATGAATAAATTATTTCGTACAAGCACACAGGCTCCAGCTGCTGGCAACTGGCACGTTCTGGCTGACAAAAACCATCTCAAGTCACACAGCAGACAATCATAAAAAGCCTCTCTTAACCAGGAGCCACTTAAGGGAGGACAGATCGATCGAACAAGCGACTAACTGCTACTCTGGGCATCACTGAAAACATTTAAGGAAATTAGCAAACTATTTCACCTTGCAAAGCTGGCAGCAAGCCCCATAATGCTGACACATGAGCCAACTCACAATCTGAACACCATGCAAGACAAACATCTACTTAGCATTTCACAGTAAACTGGCACAAAGTAGCAACACCCTCCTCTCCCTCTTTAAGCTGTATGAGTAACAGTGCCTTTGAATCATTCCCAGACAAAATCAGCCTTTTTGGTATTAAACACTCCCGGTAACACCCATGCCAGCATAAACACTCCAACATCCCACAGACGTTACAGAAACACAACTAGCATATTTTGTTTAAAAACAGCAATCAGCTCTTCTAGCTCTTCTAGCACTTCTCGTCATTCACTTTCTTGAGAGAAACGCTCATGGTTCCAACTGTACAGGTAGGCAAAGTCACTAAAGCAACCAGGTGGGTTTGTATTCCCACATTTACTTATCTTCCCTACTTGTTTGTTTAGGTGCAGGAAAAGAGAAAATGGACTAAACGTATCTGTTCACAGTGAACAGGGGGTGTTCTAGGGAAATCATCACTAATCTGCACCCAGCCTCACCACATAAAGCAGTAATCCCAGTTTCTAGCCCTCCTGACAAGGAAGGTGAAGTGAAATCCAACGTGCTGCTGTCTTACGTCGGCAGATAGACAGCTTCAGTGCCTTTGCTGCTCACAGTAAAAACTGACAGTTCCTGTCAGCTCCTGGTTGTTATGCAGAGTCATGTGGGTAACAGCAAAACTGACAACCATCGGCTCAGCTGCACTCGGCTGGGACGTGGCGGAGTTGCCAGCAGCAGAATGGGCACGCTGGGGAAGGCTGCAGGACACGTCCCCACCTGGAGCTGCTGGAGAAGCAGCATTAAAACCCCAGGAGCCTCTGACAGACTCTGGTGGCTATACAGTATGCACAAGCATACAGGCACATACGCTGAATCGTAGTCATATGCATCGCCGTATGCTCAAAACTACATGAGCCACAAGGTGTGCATTGCATCTCCTTATAAAAACTACCACGCACAGGATGGTGCGCACAGGTATGCTGCAGAGTCATATTCAGAGCCTGAAAATTAACTTTAGGAAAAGGAAGGCAGGATCCTCAGTGCAAGTACTGCCTTTGCTGGGGTAGGGAACAGCAGCTTGCTCCTCTCCAATGGCTTCAGCAAGGGCAGCGGGCAGCACCCCACCTCCCCTGTGAGTGACAGAGTACTGCTTCTGTAACGGCATTATTAGCATATTATCAGAATTACAGTTTACAGCCTCCGAATGACTTAAAACTACTGGCTAATTCTTTCTGTCTCACAAGCTTGGGCAGAGAGCCCGGCCAGCCCTTTCCTTATATCCAGGAACAGCTCTAGTGCTGTTCCACCAAACCCACAGGACAGCATGTTGCCTGCAATTCTAACTGCCCCATGACCAGCCACTTTCTAAGTGTGATACACAGTCTATGCAGGGCTCTGCTAATCAACATGAGTGTTACAACGCAGTTTCACTTTGTGACTTTTTCCACCACTCTGGGCCATACTTCAGAAAAATGCAGCGTGCAGCTCTTCCGAGCCACCCCGTACACCTATGAAATGGAGCCCTACCTTGATGGAGTCTCTGTCTGCATGCAGAGCAGCCCCCGTGTGCAAGGAGGGGAGGAGGCAGTGGCAGGGGATGAGGAGGTGGGGGGAGAGAGAAAGAGAAAAGTACTGGTTAGTTTACATAAAATTATACATTTATCATACTCGGAAGAAAGAATCCTGATGTCTGTTAAATAATAAATTGCACAGATGTTAACTTTCTTGTACAGTTAATTATTAATACTGTATAGCCAGATTTATGAAACTGGATTTCTAGCATTTGAACACAATTTCTAGCTACTGCTAGGTAATAAATACTGAAGCAATTAGCTAGGAACCCTTGTGAAAATTCCTTTTGGTTTTGTTTGTTTTTTTTTTTAAACAGGAGAGTTTTAAAAGAAAGGAAAGAAGAGAAATGAATGAAGACACACACTCATCTGGCAGCACCTACCTCTTTGGTGATCGTTATCATGGTGCTTCTTCTCATCTTTAATTGGGAGGTGGGACTGCCCCCCCAGTGCACTGGACAGTGCCAGAAGACCAGCACTGCTGCCAATGGGTGGGATGGCTGGAGGCTGCAAGCCCGAGGGATGCGGAGTGAGCGGCACGGGAAGACCATGTCCATGTGACAAATGCTGGGCCTGGAGTTGTTGCTGCTGTGAAAAACGAAACACAGATATTGAATTTGTTCAGGGAGCCAGGGGTTGTCCGATTGATCCTGTACATCAATTGTGATTGATCACATCAACCAATGCATCTGATCGATCCAGATATCAACTCTCACAAACACCCTGGCATTTTAAAAATGTCCTTATGTTCGGACACAACACAATCGGTAAACTTCAGGCTGAATTAAGAGAACAACAAAAAAAATTAAAAAAAAATAAAAGGAAAGGAATTTTACAGTTTTGGTGAAATTTTTATGTCTCTGACAGAGGTATTACATTTTACTCTCTAGCAGAAATGCACCATGTACACGTCTAATCAAAACATATGTAACTATAAAAGCAGTTATATAATGCCAAAAAAAAAAGCAGCTGAAAATTGAGAAAATTAGTGTTAAACAGTTCTCCCAGCGCTACTGCACAGCATGCAGTGAGAGTTAATTTGAAAGAGAAAACCTGAATTAACAATCCAGAAAAGGAAACTGGTTGCAGCCACCGTTTTAAGCCCTTTAAGTGTCCTCAGTGGTACTTGAGCAAATTACTAAAGAAAATCTAATGTAGCAAGGCTTGGGTCCTCCTGTAGGCTTGCTCAATAATGCTGAAATAATTGGGCACTCTGTGCACGTTTAGTGATGCTCGAATGAAAAGCTAGAGGCCTGCCCTTGTACTCTTCTCTAGCTGCTGACTCTGTGTTGTGACAGGTTTATTTGAGTGGGACTGTGATGCATGCACCAGTAACTGCGCTGACAAGAGTTTAAAGTCATTTTTACCAGTACACTGGCAACACATAGAGAAAGCCCTTGAGAGGTTCGAATTGGAGTGCTTGACCTCAGCTAGGGCTGCACCAAGCTCTGTGCTATACTAACCATTGTGGGATAGGTAGATTGTTTGTTGCTACTCAATGGGAAGGCAGGGGAAGGAAAAAAACGCAACAGGTGAAAAAGCTATGTTAAACATATCCCAAGTGAGATCTGTTCAGGTCTAAGGCTTGCCCTCTGACCATCCACCTAATTTCTGTGCATACAGTAACTAGATTAGCTCTGAAACTTTCCTTTTGTTTTCAAGCAGTCATTGCTTAGGACTCAGGGTAAATTGAATCAGAAGTCCTCTAGGGTTGCTCTCTCCCCCCTGCAAGTCTCTATACAGGACTTTGGAAAAAAGAAGAAACAAAAACTTAACTCACTTTGCATAAAACCATTCCATTTTAAATTCCTAAGATTCAAGTCCTACTTTTGTTTGGTTTTCACTTGAGCCTAAATTCAATTCTCACCCTGCAACCCAGCTTTAATCAATGAAGAGACAATATGCTCTTCACTTAATTTTTCTCTTCCCTCCCTAGCATGAATCTCTACATAAGGGTGAGCTGAAAGTAAAAGACTGTGTGTCACATACAGCATACTAGGTAACTTGTGCCGCACACTACACGCACGCCTCCCTCAACATCCCCCTATGAAAGTACAGATCCTTCTCTTACTCTTGGAAATACAACCCAGGTGGTAGAATCGGACTGGCAGTGGCACACATGCATCTTTGTCCAACCCAGATCAGTGCCAGGGAAAGGAGGGGAACAATCCAAAAGGAAGGCAAGGAAAAAAATTAAAAAAAAAAAAAAAAAAAAATAAAGCAACCAAACCAAACCCACAACAGAAAGAAAATTCTTCCAGGTGGAAGAGGGAAGGCTGAATCCTTTCCCTGGTTGCAAACCCATGTCATTCCACCAGGTGCTCCTTCTTGTAGAAAGTATGAAACACATTTTTCTTGCTTGATACTCTTATGGAAGGATGCTTCATTTCTCAGAATTTTAAATTAACTACAATGAAATGAAGCAAGAACCAACAGTGTATTGTTTAGCTTCAGGGTTTGAATGGGGCTGCCTTACAGCAAGGGAACAATCTGGCATGCCTGACTTGGTGAGGGAGGAAGAGAGCGAGAGAAAGAAAAGGAACGGACAAAATAATCTGTGTTCTGGAGTCTCATTTTAAACAAGGAATTTCCCATTCCTGTTTGAGAACATGCTATAAACCACTGCAAGAAGGTGTCTGCCTGAATCCTCCAGTGGTTGGAAGCAAAAGCTTTGAGGAGAGCCTGAGAATATCAACAGTGACAGAGCTTTCCCCTTGTTAACTATTTCTCTGTCAATCAAAGTGTACCAGGTAAGGGACACTCATACTACAATCCATACAGATCTGCCTAATAACCCACCCAGTTTGCATTATATGACCTCCTTTATGGATACAGGATGGTTTCTGAAGAGCTTGGAGAAAACTGTACTGCGAGTGCAATCCCCATTTTTACTGCTCTTTGTTGGGAACCTCTCTACACAGCTCAGTAAGACAGCAGCACAGATTGCACCTTGGATGCACTGAACATCGTTAATGCCTCCCAGACATAATATGGGCATTAGGAGTAGTATGGGTAATGACACCTCAGTGCCTAGTGGGCTTGACATCACCCAGAACAGCATGGCTGGCTCAGTCCCTCTTGGCCAAGAACTGACATGTTTTCACTGCAATTTGATTTCCAGAGAGCTCTGAAAATACCTGGAGAGAGTAGGGGGAAAAAAACAACAAACCAAACAAACCAACAGCCTTCCTGCCTTGGAGAACCCTTCTGAAGAGACCAAGCTCTTCCATGGAAAATTATGGGAATGTCAAATCTAGAAGGAACAGGGCCCCTGCAGTCACAAAATTGTCATTCACCGACACAGCAAAAATTTGGTACAATTTAGTTACATTGTAACAGCACAAAGAAAACACTTTTATATGAAAACCAGACTATTAAATAAATCTAAGCTAACATCCAAAATTCCAGTATAGCCACACATGCCTGTGCCACACAGACAAGGATAACATGGGTCTAAAATTTCACCAACAGGAGGAGGATCATCGACTAGGATTGCATTGGTACAGGAAAGGACTATGAGCTCCTCCAAAACCATCAGCAATGTTGTACGGCAAAAGTGAGGCACTGGTCTGAAAACAGAAATGACAAGAATTCAAGTGAAATGCTGGGCAGGATTTTGCTCTCAGAATCAAAAAGAGCAAAGGGATAAAAAGTATATGATTGCATAATTAAGCACTGTTTGATAACAGACATACTCAAGAAGGTAAAGACAAAGTGACAGTGCATCTCTAACTGCCATTTCCAGAGCTCTGAAATCTATTACTAAATTTAAATGCCCACGATATTCACAGCTTTGGTTTGCTTTTCCACTGTCAATCGGTGTCACGGGTGAGCATCAGCTTCCCAGGTGGCCTGTACACAGCTGCTTAGTTACAGGGAAAGTTATAAAAACATGGGCAATTCCTTAGCCCACTAGGCATCAGGTTAGTGCTACAAAGTGGTAAAAAAAGATGGTCTCCTCTAGTCATCAAAATGGTAAAGATATGGAGGAGTAAGACAACTGACAGGTATTCTCCCCATACAGAAATACTCTACTGTGGAAGAAATTTTACATTTCTTTCTGCCTATATCATAAATTTAGATCATAAAATCTGACACAATTTAAAAACTTGCAAGGAAAGCCTGAAAATGAGCCAACTGAGCAACCACATAATTTTTTGATGTTGCTGTAATGCTTTCACTTCCCACTGCTCCATCTTCCCTTTAATTTGTTATCCTTAGTCATGTTATGTATGAACTCCTAACACGTGGCTAACTTTAGACAATCCCATCACAGTTGACTATAGTATGCGTAAAGTCAAGCATACATTTTCAGCATCAATGCATAATAGGTGAAAACTTGCAAAGGCACTATACCAGGCTTTATTATGCTGTAAATTTTCCAGAACTATTTAAATATAAACACAGCAACAGTTAGCTACTGAGAGATATGCCCTACAGAACTGCAAATAGATTGCAATGTTTTTAAGAAGCACATGACACACAAAAATATAAAAGCAAGGGTAAACGCAACAGTCAGAAAGAAGCCAAAAAAAGAAGACCGTGTTCTTTTTGGTAGTAAGTTTAGGAAGATGATCACTGGAAATCAGCTCAGTAGTAAAAACTGAAGTAAAACTTTCAAGACATATTAACATTTGTCAAATAAAGATAACATCTGGTTACTACTAATCTGATTTTTTTATTTCTGTATATTATTCTAGGCAGTTTACAGTAAAGAGTAAAATAATTCCAAAGCCACATCCAAACACATGGGTAAAAAGGCTTTGCAAAAAGTTCTTATCTGAGTATCACTAATTTTTACAACTGCAATTCTAAATATTGATGCTTAGCCCAATTCTTTTCCCAGCACATCTTAAGAGATCAAATTTAAAGTAAAATGTGATAATAAACCCACTAACAAATTAGCTTCTAATGCTCTCTTGTTATAGTCAGCACATTCAAAGCCTATTTTCCTGGAAAAGGTTCAAGTTTTTACTGGATACTTTCCAACCAGCTCTATGTCGCAGTAATCTACCACTTTTCCTCTTACAGACCCTGAAAGTTCACAGCCATTATCCAAACAAACTGAACATACTCCTCTAACCTGAAGACATTTCTAATGTTAACAAACTAATATCTCAAAAAGATATTTTATATCTATACATATGCATGCACTACCCATACCTGCAATACGGCTGGGAGGGGACCTCAAAAAAACTCCGGATAAAATAGATTATCTGAAATTTGTTAGATGAAGTTATTGATTGCTCAGGGTGAATCATTAGTAAGATAACATACAGATAAAACTGAAACCAAGATGAAGTGGAAATAAAGACATAAAAACAATGGCTCAAGAGTACACAGTATCAATGTAAAGGGTTTAAACAACAGCAAGAAAAGGAAGTCCTTTGGCCCACACAGTTATGAGCATGCTTAGGATGATATGAATTTTTATCTGTCATGCCTGTTCACACCCCTGACATGATATGCACTGTTTGTGCTTCCTTTGTACAGCTCTCTCTCTGCTGGCACACCACTACAAAGAAGGTTTTTTCTGATGTTAAGATACAACACAGCAAAACAGCCTACAAAGAGAGTCATGTAGCAGTTCCTCCAGTGGAATGGTTCTGGAGGTCTGTGCATGTATACTGCACCATTGGCTTGCCATAAAGAGACCGTGGTATGGATGTAGAGTAGAGCAACCTATATCCTTACTCTTCTAAGGGAGAGTGATCATTTAGCAAATGAACATGCCCAGTGCGAAAGAAAGGTATCAGAGATTGGTGGGACTCTAAACAATCAGACGCAGCTTATATACTGGAAAACACAAATGTTGTTTCTGTATGTCGTTTCTGTTCATAAAGGGGAATGAATGCACTGGTTAGAAAAAATCTAGGAAAAAATGAAAAACAATTTAAAAGGAGAGAGAATAAGGATAATAAGGATAATAAGGATAATAAGGATAATAATAATAATAATAATAATAATAATAATAATAATAATAACTTAATTTTAAAAAAAGCAAATGCCAACCTTCTTACTCTCTAAGAATCAGTAATTTCTGCCTTTGAGGATGCTGATTCTACAGGAGGAAAGCAAGCTCCACTGAGAAAACTATGGGGGGAAGAAAAAAAAGCGATAGCTGTCATTAATCAGAAGGGGAGGATTTAGAACTCCTACATAAATAACAAAGAAACTATCAGAATCATATCTCTACAAATTACCTCAAAGATCTTTTAAGTGATCTAGGAACAAAAAGTCATCTCCCAAATCATATTGTGGGATGAAAGGCAATATATGCAGAGCACATTTCCGTTCTTAACCATATATATATATGAACATCTGTCAGGATACATGTTTCACCATTTGTCCTCCCTTCCCCCCTTATGACTATTTTTTCACTCAGTGAAACAGCATAGACAGAGGACTAAAGTAACAAAAAAAATTAATACAACCTACTAGCAAACAAAGATTTGTGGTTTAAAAGGCCAGCATTTTAATAAAGGAAAAACCTAGCCCCCTGCAAAAGGCCAAGTGCACCTTCCCCCAGAATCTTGGCATTCAGTAGTTCCTTCTTCTGTTTTCAAGACTCCTCTCCATCTCAATTTCACACTGGAGGCGGAGGGAGGCAGAATTAGGCTCTTTAGAATCACTTTCTATTATCATTTAATAAAGGGCAGAAATTCTTGCATAAATCATGCCACTTAAGCTCTCTTCTCCTTCCTTCTCCCCCATCAATTGCTATCTAAGGCAAAGAAAATCCACATCTCCTGCAAGAGAAGGCAGAAAAGCACCAAATGCAAGTAAGCTCAAGGTCTTACCACATGGAGTGCCAGTGGTGCGAAATGTGCCACGCATACCAAACTTCCACTTCAAAATCTCTTCACAAAAACCAATGCAGAGAAAAGAGTAACGATGGCAGCAACCGGTTGTCTTCTGTTACAGCTGAACAGATGGCAAAAATCAGCTCTGAACAGGTAGGTGCACACTGGTTGAAGTACCTCATTTACCAAGTGCTCCACTCATGTCCTACCCATGGACATTGGGAAGAGATTTATTTGCTCTCCCCTGGACTGACAGTAGGAAAACAGTGTCCCTATTGTGACCTGGTGAACCTTCGTCCTTTAATATAGAGCTAGAAAAATTAGAGCAATGCCTATGCTTTTCCCAGCAGAGTCCTAAATAACCTTCTTCTAGGGCCCTCACATGAAAAAGTGTCTGAAACCCTGGGCTACATAAATATGACTTAAAACGTGAAAAAAGTACCATCTGAGATGTCTAATGAACCAAACAGCAAAAGCTAGCAGAAAAGTTAAGCAATGTCACTGGTCTCAGAGACACCTGGGTTGCTAAATCTATAAGCAATTCTATCACCAGAGCTTTTAATGTGGCAACTATAATTCACTTGAAAGCTTCCTCACAAGGTAGAGTCTAAGAGCCATGTAGTCTTAGCATAAAAGACACGCATGTTAGGCATCTCACACCTGCATTTCTTTAATGCATTTTTAAAAGTCAACCCTTAGCAAGTCAAATTTCTGGATAGCAATTACTGAGAAGCACTGGCTCCGTAACTCTGTTAAGTGCTAACACTATGTTTCATCATGCTTACAACACACAAACACACACTGTGTTCGATTTCAGCAAATTGTCTTTGCTTGGGATAAAAACCTGGGTTGCTTGGACTGATCCATTCTTCCAACCCATTCTGTGTCTTTAAAGACTGCCATTTCTGGTGCAGCTCTGGTCCTGTGCAGAGCACTGTAATGCCTACTCTTCTCGGCGGTGAGCAGCCTCCTCTCACAGGTCAACATTAGGTGTTAGGACATGTGGGTATCATTATCTTTCTCCAAGCATATTTCAGTGACAGATGTAGTGCTCTGTCCCTTTAAAGTAGTGCCAATTAGTCGAATAACTGAAACTTAAAGTGATTTCTTTTGCTTTATTGCAGTTTCCCAGCTACATCAGCTTTGATAAAGGAAGGTCTTGACAAGGATCAAATCACCTGGATTTAAGTTGCAGCTCCAAGACTGTGGAAGGACCGCTTGTTCTTTTTGCCTCAGCCTCCTCCAAAGGTAGAACAGGGAAAGCACTACTCCCTTGTTCCAGAAACATTACTGGATTAAGTTCATCAATGCTTGTGACTCATTCATATACTAAGGAAGTGACTGTGAAAAGTTCACCAAACAATAAGCAAGGAACTGTGTCACTAAAAGAAGTCAGACATCCTGAATTATCAGACAACTTAAAGATTTAAGACCACTTAAATTCCTTCTTCATGGATGAACTTAACATCTGCAGTTACTTTACTTATGCAGTACTTTAGCATCCATCCCAGGTAAGCACTAAAGCCCTTGTTTTAGCCTATGTTGAAGACTGAAGACACTGCAAGAACTATCCACATACCTGAAGAAAAGCAAACGCTTAAGTGGTCCACTGTATGAAATCCTAGTCCTCATTCACAGCTGTAGGCAACAGCCTACCACTTGTGGTTGGGAAGAAGTCTATATAACAAATATACAACCCTGTTTAGGAGTGATATCTGAGCTCTGTGGTACGAAACCATGACCCAGTAATAACCGTCTTTAGGCTATACTGTACAGTAAGGGTACATATTTAAATGGGCTGCACCTCCATTGAGTACATAAACACTGCTAATTTTGCAATGAAGCCTTTTTGGGAAATCCCTGCCTTCACAATACTTCAAAATAAAAAAAAATCCTTCACACACTTTTTTCTTCTTTTGCAAAGCACCAGTATAAGGCCATCACTGAAGGCAATATACAGTAGATAATGGACCAAGAGTCTGATGGCAATGTGGCAATTCTGTATTTGGTTGGAGACAGCTTCCATACACTGGAGTACAGACCACCTTGGCAACAGTGTTTTGTCCTTTCTACTGTGTGTGAAGTGAGACCGTACAAAAATAAAATATTGCATATGGTCATGTTGTAGAATATGAAGAAAATTCTCCGAGGACTCCTCATACTTGCACTGATTAATCCTAATTTTTAAAAAAAGACACAGTGGTCACATAGCTTTGGTGCCAGTGTTTGGAAAACCTTGAGAAACATGGGGGCAGAAGTCAGCTCTCCTGCTTGATCAGATGCAGCATGTTAGCCATAACACTCGTGTCACATGCACTTACTTAAGCAAAACGAGCAGGGCCTCTGGCATCAGCATATTGACAGTGAGATGTAATAAGTGGCCTGCACTTCACACTGCAATGTTACAGACTGCTCATATAGTGATAGACCAATGTAAATTCAGTAGCTACTGCAGCTACTGAAAAAAGGAGGGGAGGAGGAAAACAGTGACAGCTCATTCCAACTGTAGCAACAGTATTTAAAATCCATCCTTAGAGTGTTTTTTTCAGTAAATATGGAATCTGGAATTATTTACATTCTAATTAGTTCCCTCAAAAAAACCTAAGAAGATCCTGTGCCTCATTTTCAGCTTTCTTAAATCAGGATAATGCTGCATATGAAGAGATTTATTTAAATTAGTCCTCCCCTGCAAGGCTTGCTCTTAAGCTGGCCCCTGACTATAAGGGGAGAAGAAAAATCCCTACAAAAAACCTCTTTCCCCCCAAAACCCAAGGTATCTTTAACCTAGCCAGACTTCAGATGAATAATTCAAAACCGAAAGTGCCTACCCAAAAGCCTTCTACAACTTGATTTCAGGCACTAGGCAGCATCAAAGTATTTGCAGGACCATATCATCACACATCCTCCATACACAAGCAGCAAACGAGCAATTAAATGGGGAGGAATGAATTTCAACATTTCTTTTGGGTACAAAAATAAACACAACTTGAAGCACGTACCCATTAAGTCAACCTCCTTTGCCCCCTCCCACTGTAACAACCTGTGTACAACACACGGCAGGCGGCCAGCTTGTTTTACAGCATTTAAGTTTCCACCGCTGCTTAATATGCCTTTGAACAAGAAATACAGAAGGGCCAGAGGGACGAGTGACTGTTGCCCCTGTGCTACAACATGCTTGCTCATTCTACCGGCCTTCCCTATCCTCCCCACAGCTTCCATTTCTGAGCATGCATGCTTGGCAGGAATGACTGCCATAGAAATGGGCACCAAAACATTCCCCCTCAACTGCCTGAGTTCAACCCAAAAAACCCCTCCTCTTCCTCGCAGCGCAAGCACAAGCGAGAGGCAGAAACAACCCACCCTCCGCGAGGAGTGGGAGATGCCTCTGGATGTTAAGCACCAACGCAAAAAAGCCCCTCAGCATTTGGTGGCAGGAGCCCTGGACCACAGGTACCACAGCAATGATAGTGTGCACCGATGCCAAGTTTTTATTACAACTTGGGTGTACTTATCTGCACCGCACCACTTCCAGAGGTTTCCGTGACTGCAATGGCATACTGTTATTTTTCAAACAGGCATTGTTCTCCACAGCTGTAAAATGGACTGCTTGCTCGAAAGCAACCAAAAATTACACACCTTTCTAGATGGGCCAAACGAGCACCTCAGCCTCAAACACTGGGTGGAAATTGTGACAAGCCGTGTATTAAAGAAGGAACTTTATAGCTTGATGATTATATGTGACAATACAGAAGAAGTCCTTTCTTCCAGTAACTGACATTTGCTTATTTTTAAAGACGATAATAAGTGACATAATAAAACAAGATCTTTAAAAATTAAACCAAAACCATTTTTTTTCACTCAGATGTATAGAATGGTAAAGGAAAAATAATTTAAATCATTTCCTTAGTAATACAAGTAATATTTAAATAGATTTAATAGTGCTGCTCCAAACCAATGAATTATGAGTTTAAAACCTATTAAAATGTAATGTTTTTTTCCTGAGCTGAGAGGAGAGAGATTTAAATCCACTGAATTTTAATATTTCAGCTTGAGCTGCAGGAGGTAGAGAAAGTCCAAATGAACTATTCCATCAGCACCATTCAAGCATGAACATTTTAATCAGTTTTACTTCCTTGGAGTTCTCCAACACAGTTTACGCTGTCATTCTGAAAGCACTTAACACAGAGGGTGTGAAAAACCACCAAGGCTTGTTATTGCCTTCACAATTGATGGCAAATAATTTTGCAGACTTCCTATCATTAAAATGTCACTGCTAAAAATTGAGGTTCAGCATTTCTTGTGCTAAACTGCATTTTCTTTGAACGCCATCACATACCTGTTCTTAAGTTTTTCGTACATTTATCTCTCTCCATGTGATAAACAGGCACACAAGCAGTAGCCTCCATTTCTGCCTTACTTTTGACTGCAGTTGAAAACTGACTATTTTAAACGGGGGGTGGGGGGGGGAGAAAGACTGATATCTTTCTTATAAATTTGCAAGTTAATTCTCTAGTTCCCTTATTTAAACGTAACCACATTCACACAGCATGCTCCAATTATATAGCATAATGGATTTAAAAAATAAAATAAAATAAAAAAAAACAAAACAAAACAAAAAAAAACACAAAAGAACCCACCACATTTTGAGAGTTGGATGACTCAATTTAATAATACAGGAAATGAAAACATCATTCCTAATTAGATTGTATTTCCAATTTAAGGCTACAATTTGTGTGTTGCTCCAACAGTGTGATCTTACAGATTCTAATTTTAAAATATGGCAGCTGTGACACATGACAAGATCAACTGGATACATCACACTGCTCATCCCCATACATCCAACCTGGAAAGGAGCTCAGGATGTGTACTACAAATTGCTCCAAGCAAGAATGCTGTACCATATCATCTATGGCAAACACCAGATGCAGAGTCTGGATGCCTGCAGATTTACAGTCCTCCTACAGCAAGCTTATGTTACCTAGTTTTGGTTTAGTTTTTCTCCCTGCATCTCTCCAGAAGAAGACAGATGATATTTAACTTGTTTCAGCCCGTCAACAATTTTAAACTGAACATGACCTGTGAAAGAAGTCATTATAACTGTGTTTCATTCCATTAAACACAACTAGTTTACTGTCAGGAGAACAAGCAGTCTCTCCGGGTTCCAGGCTCACTTCGGTATTTTGCATTTAAACTGCACGGATCAGTGATTTGGTTCATTTACCAATGAAGACAGAATAATATTGCAAAGTTAAAAGGTGCTTCATCAGATTCCATTAAATCAGAGCACATTCATACAAAAATATATACATGTGAAACACAAAGAGAGACATGATTTGTGCACATTCAGTTCTTTCTTGTGCCATCCTCCACTCTGGTAAAATCCATTTTAAACTCAAACCCAGGGTTCTTCCATTCAAACCAAAGGGGTTTAGCACGAGTGAGGTGAACTGAACAGGGCCCCAAAGCACAGAGAAACTTAAGCTATAGTTGTATTTCAAAAAATCAAATATTGCTTCTGTCTTTGTCTGATACACAGCTCAATGGGTAACTGAAAGATGTAGTTTTAAAACTGAAGAGCAAATGAACTTCAGAAGCTTTTAAAATATCACAGGGTTAAAAGAACACAAACTCTGTCAGACTTGTCAAACAGTAAAATAATATAAGACAACATAATTAGAGTTATAAAAAGCCGTAATTTCTAATTATGTTCTTTGTTTTATTGTTACTGGTATTGTCTTTACAAAGTACGACAAGCCTTTTTTAGTCCCATGCTACATTTTCAGACTTTAAGAGCAGACATAACATTATTGTGACTATTCATGCAACTAAGAACTTAAGCTTTTTTGATGACTTGCTATCCTATTTATTCTATTTTTTAATGAATCTCTTAAAGATTGGATTAGATTACTTCTCCTCAAACCTGGTGAACACAAAATTTTCAGTCTGTATTCCTCCTGCTTCTCTGAAACAGTATTTCCTAAGTCAACATAAAACAGAAGAGTGATAAAAGGCAGTAGGGCAAGGTAAAATTCAGTCTTGTGAGGGAGGTGAGAGATGTCCAACTTTAATGCACAAAACTAAAATTCAGGCATTATGAAAATTTGAGGCAATAGAATTTCAATTGACTTGAAGAGATAAATTCAGACAATAACAAAAAACCCAGAAAATTTACTTCTGTCTCGATGGGGGAAGACTAACAAGTTACTGCCAGGCTCCCAGACAAGTGTCTAGTCTGTTTGTATTTATTCTATGTGGTTTAGTGGTTCATGAAAGCAGGATAAACTTAAATAACAAGTGTGATAGCCAGTATCTATAACATCACATGTTTTACACCAATCAACTTATTCTTTACTAGAAAGCAAATTCCTTTTGCAGTCTCCCTAATACATACAAAGGTGAATGGCAAAAAAGTACAGAAGTAGACCATGAAGTATTCACACACACGCATGTGCACGTACACACACACACGCACACAAAACGGTACATGCACATATACACACACGCTATATATCCACATGCAGCACACACATATAAAAACCTCTTTAACAAAGAAGACAACCTTTAGCTACTTACTTTATGCAAAGAATGTTAATAGAAGGCAATATTTTTGGTTAGGTAATGAAAACTAATTGGGAAATTATTCATCTCCCACTCTCCCCACTGGAGCATAAAAGACATACAACAAATGTTATTCATGATTCTACATGACTCGCTCCGATTCACCCCCTTCTTTCTAACGGGCACTTCAGAGGAAATAAAGGTTACTCTTTTCCATTTATATCTTCTAATTGACTACCAGTGTTTTCTTGTGGTCAGAGGGATACAAAATAGAGTTAGAAACAGCCTATTAAAAACAAGCTACAATCAGACTGCTGCTCTACACTACCGTCAGCAATGATCAGAGAGTCCTGATTTCCTTGTTAAAAGACAGAGGCATAATTGAAGCAATATCTTCACTTCAGATTGATTATTCGGCGACCCTTATCCACATCTTCACTCAGCAATTTGAATTTTAATGAAAGTAAATGGAATAATTAGCATTTCAAAGTGTGTTTGATACACTGAATAAAAAAAAGGAAAAGACTTTTATGTATAATCTATACACAAAAGAAAAAGCATTTGGGAGGGCGCAGAAGATGGGAAGTACAGTTGTAGTGTCTTCATTAGAATAACTTAAACAACTGCTTGTACCAGCTGCATAATTACACATGTGAATAATGTGCTATTAAGCTATGACTTCTCACCTTTATTTTATGTAGTGTGAACAGCCATGGCTTTTGTTGTTATGCCTTTCCTCTGCAGTTGTAAACAGTGGCTGCCCACATCCATAAAATCTTGCAGGACTGCTATACTGAGCTAATACCGCTGGCAGTAAAGCTTTTACAAGAAGGGCTCCACACACCTGTATTTTTAGATGACTAGGAGCAGGGCGCCTATGAGTGCACTGGTGACAAGTCATTTTGCCATCGATTTTGGCTTTTTGTGGTTGTTGGTTTTTTTAAATGTAAAAATAAAAACTGTGGTGAATATTCACAGTTTTGAGCCATCACCCAGAAGATGTGGGCAGCAGGGATGGGAAAACGCTCCTAAAGCACTGTATGTCATATGAAGGCTACCTATTACTGTGGCTGCAGAAGCAGACTGGCATGTGGTATGCGAAGGAAACAATGTTACTTAAAAAGGACAAAAAAATCCCAGATACTGACCCAGCTTTGGGGAATGGATACAACACAGAAATTACCCTGTTTGTCTTCTCGGTACAGTGAAAGCAAAACTTTTCAGGTAGTACCCAGCTTTTATGAAGATCAAGTTACCAAACTTCACCACTGCCCACAACTTCTGCCCACCTGATGGAAATGAGTTCATACAGGAGAGAAAGAAAAAAGAAAAACTATTTACAAACACTATTAGAGCTAAAACAGAAAGACCACATACCCCAATGATTGCGTTCAGTTCTGCCATGGTCACTTGCTTGGCACGCTCCACAGCCTGCACCACTTGTTGCTGGTGCTATAAATGAAGATCAGAAACACAATAAAATTATTTGTTTTCTAAATTATTAAGCACAGATTCTTCCTTTTATCTTTTTTCTTTGCTTTTCAAACACATGCAGGGCTTGAAAGAACTGTTCTCTAACAGACAAGTCACATCCTGTCTTGATCTGCAAGAATATCAGGTAAGTGGAGGATTTTTTTTATGGCATTACTTGCCAGGAATTACACCTTTGCTCCCCAAAGAGCTATTTTACAACCTGGCTAAACGGGGAACTATCTTCCTTTTGTTCATCAGCACAGTGTGCTCTTGAATTTACACGCCAAATTAAAATGCAAGCCACTTTCTTTACAGCCATGGAAACTTTTTATTTTAACAAAAAAATATATATATACTGAAAAAGAAAGGTATGTATTTTCAACAAGCACATGGCACCCACATCACTGAAGGATATACAGATTTTGCTTCTAGGTAAATTTCAAAGCAGCTCTACCATACGAAAGGAATTTAAAATGCCACTCACAATTCTGTCAAACATGTGAAAGAGAACTAATTATTTGAATCCCCAACATGTAAATTTTAATAGCTTTAAAAAGTCCATCAAAAACACATGGTCTAATTAACAACACAATTTACAAGCTTCAGTGGTTATATTATCTCAGTTTGAGTGATACTGTATTCCTGCAGTAAATTCAAAATTGCTGTATGCTGAAAATTGATTGATATTTATTTGAAAACATCAACTACAAATAAAATAAGGTCCTCATCTTGCAACCAGATCTGTGCCTGTTTGGCGCTCCACCGGTGGCAAATCCATCTGTACAGGCAGCCTCACAGGATCAGGATTACACTCGACAAATTGGTGCAAGGCGGGGTCAGGCAGTACTGCAAGTAGGTTGTGTGATCTGCACTGAGTGAGTAATCTTTGATTTACAGCCACGGGTTGAACACGGAACTAAGTGAGCTCTTGCCTACCGCAAGAAGTGCTGAAACCACAATGAAACATCGGCTCTGTATCGAAACCCATGTCTACATGTTCTTTGGTGCAAAGTTTAAGGGAAGGGCTGAGAAGGGCACTTTAAAGCCTCCAGTTTGCCCCCCATAGCTGTGTATATGGGCAGAACAAAGCCAAGGTACAGACCATGCAGCAACACCTCCCGTGCACCCTTAGCAGGGGCAGAAAGCTGCATAAAATAAGGTGGGAACCCAAATCCTCAAGACTTCCTCCAACACAAGAGTAGGTAAAGAGCATCAGAAAGCCTCCCCAGGCAGCAACCTCAGCCCTATTGGGAGAGATGGACCCTAAGGAAGAGCTCCGCTTCCTCAGGGGCTTGGCAGTCTCGGATTTGCTGATTCTCAGTGCAACGCACAAACAAAAAATGGCATTTTCACTTATAAACTCTCTCCCATAAAAGCCCTCAGGGCAGGGAAAAGCAAGCCTAAAAATCCACCCATTAACTGTAAGAAATGCTGGCCTCTACGAAAAATGGATAAATGCAAATAATGAAGAAGGTGATTTAGAAACACTCCTGGAAGGAATAAAGTAGTTTTAAGGCTTGTTTGTTTTTAGGCAAAGAAGAATTAAATGAAGGAAATGCCAGGAAAGCAAATAACATACTGCTGCAAACAGAATCACAGCAGTCCCATTTAGAGTTTGTAAAGCTACAGTGCTAACATAAACCAAATCTGTCACTTATAAGCAAACAATGTAAAGAACAAAAAGCAGGCTGAACATGAGCAAATGTGTTCTTGGCATTCAGGAAACAAAACCCACCAAAATGCAGTGGTGTATCACCATCACAGATACCCATCAAAAAGGAAATTTCGATACTCAACACTCAAGTTCCTGACAATGTGTTATCATCTCCAGGTCATCACATATTAAGGACAGGTACAGATTTTGTCAACCATGTAGCTGAAAGACCAGCTCTACATGGCAACAGGGTGCCATATAAATACATAAAAATTACAGTGCCATTTCCTGGTGGAGGTCAGCCACACCAAGAATAGTTCATAACATTTTTGATCAAGTCATCCAAAAAAAAACAACAAATGGGTTTTAAAAATCTTTAAAATTATTTAAAAAAAGAACACCAAAAGCATTTACTGAGAAGTTTACAGTTGTCTTTGCTTTCCTACCATTTCCTAGACAATGCTTTTTGCACTGAGCTAGAGAAAGGGACCTAGCTCTTGATTTGTATATATGAGCATTCAATTCCAACAGCCATTTACTTAAATCCTGTTCCCATGGCCACAGGCAGGAGAAAAAAAAACTTCTGAGGGACCTACAGAAAGCCAGCCTGAAAACATCAAAGGTACTGTAGAAATTACTCCAATTTTCATCCAGGTTTTGGAAGGATAAGTCAACTCCACAAGAGTTTGAATGTTTTCCTTTCCTTTACAGCAAACACACAAAGAAAGGGTCTCAGGGGTATGTGGGAAAAAACATTATTTCATTCCCAGGGGAGGGGAAGAGAAGATGGAGGGGTGACGTACCAAAATCTCACTTAAAGATTTCTGCTGAAAAGCACTGTAAGACAGAAATTCCCTAAGCAGCCACACAAGGCATCTTCCATAGATTCTAAAATGTCTGGGATCAACCCTTCATAGAGAGAAGAAAACCCAAGGGCTTTAACACTGAACCTAAATTAGGTATGGGAGAGACAACTAAAACTCTCCAACTGCTAGCTGCCTTAACACTGATTTAATCTTCAGAGGCATAATATGCAAAAGACCCAAAATAGATGGTATCTGATGGTATGACCCCAGGGCTACTTCCAGGTCACCAGCGCAAAGCACACACTCCAGTGGATAAAGACACAGAAAAGAAAGAAGTCACCCCACAGCATGGCAGTGTGTTGCGCAGGCTTCGGAGCGCCCACCAGCAGCTGCCATTCTGAACCCGGGGTGGGCCACAGGGCTCCACATTACCGACCATGGCTCCAGGAACACGGAGAAGGAGCATGACTGGGCTCTGGGGACCCACTACAACCCAAAACCACGGTGAGGGCCAGGGAGCCCAGGGGCCTGCTGAGCAGGACAGCATCAGGACGGCCCAGCCCATGCTGGTACACAGAGATGGAAGGCTCCAGTGCTTACCCCATGCTCGAACGTCTCCCCGGCCAGCGTGCAGGTGACAAGCGGCATTATGTTAAAACCAAGCAGTATGCATTAGCCAGCCCATCGGGTGATCAGAGTAGTAGCTATTTACAGCCAAGTAAAAACAGCAACAACAAAAAAAGGGTTACGTTTTTCCCCAACCAAATATAGACACAGAGTTGTAGCTTTCACACACATTTAATGCTAGCCTTCCTCTGTGCACACAAGCAAATGACAGACCCATTTTCTTCAGTTACAGGAAAACAGTATTTTGCATTGCATTTAAGAGGCCAGAGTAATGAACTCAATACCCTGCCCCGCCTATCATGCAGCCTAGTATCGTTTCTCCCTTTTAACTTCTTCCCTGCCTTTTCTCTTCACCCCTTTTTGCTTCCTGTAATGAGCGGTGTGGCTGCTCTTGCCTTGTGTTGGAAAATCAGCTCCTTTCAGTCTCGCAGTGGGTGGCAACAATGGAGACCACAACAAGGATGTAGGCTTTTTCACCATCGCAGTGTCTCACCAGACCGTCTTGTCACCGAGCCCTGGCTCTTGCACAGGTATTGCAGCATGGTGGAAAATACCTGGGCTTTTTATACCATGTCACAGCTCCCTGCAGCTCCCAATGACAGGGGAGCCGGGCTGACAGCAACCAAGCAGCCAAAATTCCCCCTGGTGCATATACACAGACGCTGCTGTAAAAACGCCTAATTCCAGCCTGTCTTCAGCACCACCAACAACATCCAAAGCAAAATTCACTGAACAATTCACTTTGCAGAAGCAAGCAGGCTCTGCTATGTTTTATTCATATTATTTTGTTGTTGTATTATATCTGTTTAGAGTGAGTACAGACCAGATCTTGCTTAAGAAGTGCAGCAGTGCCAATCTGAAAAGCCCAATCTAGAGACAGCACAATGAGACAAGGCTGCACCAAAAACACTAGTGAGAACTGGAGAGCAAACACACATTTACCATGGACTACAGCACACACTTAGCAAACTGAAAGGGACCAGCAGGGTCACTGCATCCAGACACCGTAACTCAGACAAGATGTAACAACCACTTCATAAAACGTAGTAACATTATTAGCAAAATATGCATAAATTGCTATTAAGATGCCTTCCTTGCTTGAAGGATCACAGATATGTGACAGCTTCTTTGTAGTCTCGTTCCAGCTCTAGTCTGGGACAAGTCTAAGATGGAGGAAAATAATTTTGTCTTCTCAGCCTCTCACATCTCAGACCAACAACTACTTCCTTTTGAACTGCATGTAGGGACACCTACTCTGCTTCTATATAACGGATCTCACGCTCTTCATCCAAATTTACCGAACTTAAGAAGACCCTCTAGGGAATGTATGTACAGAGAAGAGCAAACACATCATGGACTGTATCTCTCTTGTGAAAGAAAAAACATCAACTAATATTGAAGTGTTTAAAAGGAAAAGACTGCATGCAGCATCTCCTTTTTGTATGTTTGGTTGCATGTATGTATGCCAGTGCTTGGCATTTTATTGTATATTTGAAGTATATTTGACCACCTTATCATGCATGGGGAACTGAAGATTCCTATTAAAGAGCAGTCCTTCTAGCTTGTTATTAGCTAGTTCACTGGCAGTGGGAAGGGAAAGTGCACCTTCCAAAAAAGTTTATTACAGCCTCCTCCAGCCTACATAATGCTTGCAGTATGGCATGGAAGTTGACAGGGGCCAATACCATGAACATTTGTCTGGCTTCTCGAGCAGATTTTGCAGGTTGTGCTGAGCTCCTGGTTGCCACAACTACATTGTTAGCTGTAAATCAGCCAGCCTGTGTGTGTCTCATGAATATAAACACAGTCAATATTTACTCAAAAGAAGGTAACCATGATATATGAGTATCTCCAGCCACACTGAACAAATACCACTATACAGCACATGAGGTCGTTCAGCTCTTGATAGCCCACAGGGTCCCACAATGATTGCCACAGGTTGCAGCCAGCCACACACACCAGCTTGACCAGACAGGAACCAGCCCCACCTGAAAGCCACAGGGTTGTGCAAGTGTCACACTGTGCTGCAGCTGGTAAATTCAGTTGAGAAGAAGTGTAAATTAGCAGGGGCATGATCTACAGCTTTAGACCCAAAATGAATTGCATCTTACTGGCTAGATCATTTGATGACAGGAACATCGAACTGTCTATACCAGCTGCAGCAGATCAAAACTACGTTAACTGAGTGCTAACAACCTCCAAGTATTAACCTACAACCTTGCAGGCACGCCCTTCACCTTATGCAATAGGAACTACTTTGAGCACACTGGTATCTCACAACATCACAGGGAGGTGGAAAATGACTGTTGCAACACAGGAAGCTTGCAACCACAGCAGAAATTGAACACAACATCGCCCCTGAGGTCCACCTCATGCCTTGACCACAAAGTCACTCTTTCCTATCAAAATGGGAAGCTCGTATTTCTTGGTGCTGTTTTTTACAGTCTGCTGAAGCTGGAGTCAACATAAAAACAAGGCACACTGTTTATTTAGGCAGTGTATCTAGGCAGCTTAGGAACTTTATTTCGAATACATGCTTAGATGATGTACAGCACAGTAAAACTGACTGAAGCCTGGAGAATTTCCTGAATACTTTACTGGATTGCCCCCTGAAACAAAGCAGATACGAGTACACAATAGGGTGATGTATTATAATTGCATCCTTTTCACAAGATCTCTAGCGATTTTGGCCACTATTTCTTACTTCTAAGTGAGTTATCACAAGCCATTGATTCCTTACAAAGTTAACAAGCAATAAGACAAGTTAACCTGGTGCTATTATGAGGTAATAATGTTGCCATCAGTGCATGTAACCACTGTATTTTGTTCATTTTTCCCTCAGGCACAATACAAAGGCACCTGATCGCATTTTTCAGCCACTATTCTACAATTAGACTGTATGCAAAATGCATAAACAGCAAAAGCATGCTGCAATTCAATCCTCTATTAATCTAGATGATGAAATAAAGAGGCTTCCATTAAGACACTCACTTTTTAAAGACACAAATTAGATAGAAACCAAGACTAGCAGAATAGTCAAATCTGGAGATAAGTTCTCTTTTGCCTCATCAGCATATGCCAACATAAACTGATTTAAGTAGGTGTTTCTAATAACAGTGGTCAAACAATTAGCAAGATTTTCCTAAGCCAAATATGAAAGCTGTCATGATCAGTGGCACTGGCAAGACGTGTCAAATTTTTTTTGTGCTTCCCTTTTCAATCCCTGTCTGCTGTCTAGTCCCCCTCCCCTCTTGCTAGGTGAACTAGAAAGCACACTTGCCTCCACACAAGACAAATGTGTACACCGGCTTTTCAGAAGTGCTCCCTTTTGTCTCTGTCAGTGCAAGTGAAAAAGCTGAAGTTGTCTATTTTTCAACCTCTCCATCTCCCCTGTAGTCCAAAGAGCTTTGACACCATGCAACATGCACAGAGGAGGAGCTGTAAGACTTGGTAAACGAGATGTGCAAACAGGTGAAGGGAACTTTATGGGCCACGGATTTAAAAAGCAGAGGCTCACTAGTACAGAAGCCATACAAGAGCCTGTTTTCAGATCTAAAACTGCTTCACTCAAATCTCTGATCTAAAGCCTAAGAAAGTAAACTACAGCCACTGAGCACACTGACACTGGTGGCGTACTTAAGCCCACACTGGGTGGTACTGTACCCATGACAAAAGTGGGACAACATCATTTTCTAAATTTACAATCTGGATCATCTCAGTTGTCTACTTACATAGTTCTTACAACTTGCATATTAATGACAAGCTACTGTGATGTCTAAGTCCAGAATTACTTTAAAATTGCTCTCCATGACTAGCTTGATGGCCAGGAGGTTGTTAAACAGTGATGGGGGTCCTTGGCTCATAGTTCACAAGTTACTGCATGTGAACACCCCATGAGATTCTCCTCAGTGGACAAAAAAAACGAAGTACAATCTGCAGCCTTCACAGTGCCTTCTCCCTCTAAGGCAAGGACTTAAAATGTACCAATAACAGCTTTCAGGAGAATAAGTCCAGGGCAATTTAGCTCCAGGGACAGGAGGTACAATGCATAGGGAGCAGAGAAAAAGGAGAGAGACCATGCTCACCTGAGTGGGATGCCATTAACACCAAAGCTCAAAAAACCTACAGCCTTCCCCTTTCCCCCGGCTTTTTATTTTTTTCCCCCTCAATTCCACGTGAGCATGTAGAGGGGGTGGAGGCTAGGATTTCCGAAATCAAAGGCCAGAATCTATCAGTCACTGTAAATCAAACACAGCTTTCTTCAAACGTATTCTAAGACCATGTAATCCCTTTGCTCGTTTAATTGGCAAGAAACACCTACTCCGAGAAAGCACAAGGGCTGGGGTCTGTGGAAGCAGAGCAATATGACTTTCTTGTGTAGAGTAATAAAGTTTTGTTTAGCATTTCAGCTGAAAATAGCAGTACCAGTACCACCAGCAGCATAGTGGTACAAAGTTTCTAAACACAGAATTACATACTCTGGAGAAGACATCTCTGTCTTGGAAATGCTGATCCCATGTCTTTGCCAAGATCACAGCTTTGCCTGCCAAGTACTCACCCCTCCCTTTGTTTCAAAATCATGTCATTTTACTGCTCACTTTAGCATGAGTATGAATCAGCTTTACACCTCATTTTTATATGCTGTGCTATTCCTGCACAGCAGATAAAACCCTGTAACTGTATATATAGAGATGCTGTAGCAGTCAAAGTATAAAATCAACAGCTACTCCTTTTAGATCTATGCAGGACTTGAATTCTGGTCCCCCAGCAACGTAACTTGATCATTACACATCATTTAGTTTCCACAAATCCATCTTTACAAGCAGAGAGTACAGCAGCACTCATGAACATTGTCAGGTTCTAGTCTTGATAGCGTTTTTCTCATTTCAAACACACACAGATACACACACACAGAGCGCATTAGCTGAATGCTAATATCGAGCACACAGCCTCTCGTTTGCAGCAGGATGAGCAGCTCTCTTGAAAAGCAATGGCATTTTATGGAACAACTGAAAAGGTGGGAGAAAGAGTCGCAGCATGTTCTCAGGCACGATGTTTTACAGATGAAATGCACAGAAATATACCTTCCAGCTTTTGACTTCTCAGCTACCGATTCTACTGAAATGAAACCATGCGTTAAATAGATGCTTGCCAGCCCGCACCAGCAGACCCCAGCCTCCAGCCCCTTTCCTCCAGCAGGGTGGGCAGGGGAAGCTGTTACGCACCCGAGGTCTCCTTTCATGAACCACGCTTTCATTTTATTTCACACACGCCTGTGGCTCCAAGGCTCCCTCACTAGCTCCCACCAACTCCCCCAAATCCCAGTGCCCCCCGAAGTATCTACAATGCACTCAAGATAATACTAGCAAGTCATAATTTGGAGAAAATTAGTGCTTAGAGAAATTAGCTCACAAAGAGTTTCAGTCTTCTGTATATATTCCCTAAATACACAGAAAACATGAAAGGATTTAAGGTAATAAGTAATCTGGGATGCAAGGAGAAAAAAGGTAGGAAAAAAAGCTGCATTTGTATGCCTGCTACATCACTACTCGGTATACCAAAATAGAAGTTTCTACTGAACTTTAATGCCCACTGCCAAGAATGTAGCACAAATCATGCCTTTCTAGCATTTTTGCAAGCTGTCCTCTGATTTCAGACCAATGAAGTCATAATTGTGAGAAAAACTGCATTGTACATCAGAGCAAAATAGTTAAACAACTGAAAATCTGCTTAGCACATTACAACACGTTCCATTTCATAAATGTATTTAAATGATATTATAATGGACTTGGAGAAAATAATCAAGTTACAGTGATAACAGCCCAGTGGAAAGTCATCTATGAGCACCAAGAGATCCATAAGGAAACAGTCTCAACACAAAGTCCCACTTTTGTAATAGATACGAAGCAATCGTTTAGATCACCACCAGTACAAACAACTACCTACCTCTTGGGACAGGAAGGGAATGACTTGTGCACATATAGCATTCAGTCTTTTGACAATTTCTGCCTGCAAGAGACAAGAAGAAAGAAGTTCAATTATATAAATTCTCAGATGCAATTGTCACCTATGAACACAGAAGATACATTTGTTTGCTTTTTTTTTAATCTCTAGTCATCCTCTGGCCAGGACAGATCATCAAAAAAGCAGAAGTATTTGGACACCAATTCAACAATACCTAGAAAGCAATTAATTTCTGGCTAAGAAGTTTTCCTTAAAAAACGCAGTTTAGAGCAGACATAATGAAATGTTAGGTCTTATTATGCAATCAAAGGCATTTAAAGAAAAAAAAAAACTTCAGGAGATGTAACAAAAAAGATAAAATACTGTGTATCGAACTAAATTCTCTCCTAAGAGGCAAAAAGAAGGATCATTTCAGATTACAGCGATGCCACTGTAAGCAAAGGGAACAAATAAACCAGTTACTTCTATACTAACCTTGCATATCATGAGAACATTAGCAACATAATATACAACTTTTCTGATAATCATTCTACCACATATTTTAGAAAGGGATACTGCAGTCTTGTATCATATTTATGTTGTTATCAAACCTGCGGTTAAAAGTAGTTACTTTCCTGTTGCAATTGTGATCAGAACTGAATAATATACTATGTTTTATTTCCATACTGGAGATCAATTCTTATTCTGTGTATTTAATCTGCAAATCTCAATAGAGACAGAGGAGATTTGGAGAGATAACACAAGAATTACAGCTCCAGAAACAGAGTATTTAAAGCCACATAAGACTTTCTTACAATAAATCACAACTTTCTTATAATATATTGTAACCAGGATCAGTTCCTCATTATACAGTAGGACAGAATATTCTTCCTCTTGCAAAGTCACTAATGGTATGATGAAGAGATACAAACTTGTGCATTTTAGGCTTCCTTCTTTTAACAGCAACCCTTCCAGCCTTTTTGCTATGCTGTCTTTTTAAATTGCGAACACTTATGAAAGAACCTGTAGAACAGAAAGGCCCAGAAGTAGCAGTAAAAAAAGTCAGAACCACACCTGGGTTCAAGAAATGTTACAGTAACACCGCTAGGTAAGCAGAAGACATGGTATGCTAGAGGTAAGGGAACATGTGAAACTAACTCTGCCCCCTTGTGCATACTGTGATACACTCCAGTTAACACACTACTTTGCAATACAATTTCTTCATTTCTCTGAAATCCATCTAAACTCCCATAGGTTACTTATACAGCAATTTCTATGTTATATTGTCCCAGTATCTTCTCACTGGTCTTCACTGTTTATGCAAGTCCTCATCTCATTAAAGTTATGCATTTTAATACATTTTTTTATATTCATCTACTACACCTTTTCTGTTTATTCAGCAGCATAGGTACCTTAAAGGACATTTGAGAATATGTTCTGTTCACCACAAAGCTAAGCTACCTGCTAATTTCAAAGGTCTATATGTGTCTGTAACATTAGATATATCCCACAATGTAAAATTTAAATACCCCTTTAAATAGATAGTGTTCACTACACTAGTTGACACAGACATTTGCAAACTGGTTGTTACACAGAGCAGTACAGGGAGTGACAAGTTGTCTGCATCTAAGCTTCAGCCAGAGAGCTTGCACGAAACAACACGGCATTACTTCAGAAACAGTATTTGATTAAGGAATTGGAGACCGTAATATAACGAACAGCTGCAAAGTACCTGTGCTGTAGTGGTTCAAGTACCATTATTTAGGCTTTTACAAATTTGGAGTCCCAGTGACGCTTTTTTCTTTTTTTTAAAGGGATATCCCAAGTCCCCTAAAATCAAAGAAAAAACTACATATCCTGCTGTTAGAGACTTTTCCACATGAAAACTCCAAAGTGCTGCCTGACTTGAGCTGAAGCCCCTCTGACCTGCCATTTAACTCACATACCTGCCTTGGTAAAAAAAGGCAGATGATGCTTTCCTCCACTGCAAAACAACTCCTTCTACCCATCTTCAAAATGCCTGTCGCAACCTTACGCACCTCCTGCACAGCTCCTCGGGACAGCCTTTCCCTTAGCTCTGCTCAGCAGAAGACCACTCTTCCAGCACAGCTACTACATTAGTTGGATGCCTCTACTGCACTACTTAGGAACTGAGAATAAAACTGGCTCGAAGGGCTAAGCAGAAGCTCAGCATGTAATTTTAAAAGGCTTTTAGATTCACAGATTTTAAGGCCAAAAGGGAATGTTACAATTGTCTTATCTGACCTCCTGAGTAACACAGGCTGTGAAACTTCACCAACTTCTCTATCAAACCGCTCAATTCTAGTTCAGCCAGAATATAGCTTAGTCAACAAAAGTAATTTTATTCAACTCACTTTGAGGCATTTCTTCTCAATTAAGGTACTCAACCTCTGCTATTTCAAGCTATTTCAGCTATGATGTTTTTCTTTTGATGACTGCCCTACCCCCTCCCCAACAGAAGAAGTATGTTTCTCTTCTACTGCTCTTCTGGCCAAAAAGCAGTTGAAATATATTTACTGAGTAGGTATACAAAAATTCACCGCCAGCAGATTCTGAGCCTGGGAAATGTTAAGCTAAAAAGCATCTTCCAAAAAGCTGTAAGTAACTGAAAACAGGTGACTGAATATGAATGGTTACACAACCGTAATAAACCTCTTGCCTCAATCCCACTGGAGTGCAGAACAGCCAGTCTTTTCACAGTGTACACAAGAAAGTGAGGTGACGGAGACCGCACCTGGCTCAACCTACAGACAAGAAAAAGAGCTCGACAACAGCTTCAAGAGATTGCCAAGATGTGCCCCAGCAGCATTTCTCAGCTAGACAAGGGGCCTGCTAGGCCAGTCACAACGAAGCAGAGAAGCCCTCGCTACACCGAAGCAAGTGTTTACGCTATTTCCTTATTAAAATGGTCTTCTCTTCCCCTAACAATGAGCATCCCCAGTGGCGCGGTTGAGCACACTGTTACGTTTTACCACCCTCAGCACTCAGGCAGCAAGGAAACGGCCCAGCACAGCAGCGGTGGCCTGCAGAGGCACAGCATGACTGAGGCACGGACTGCCCCCCTTTGGAGGCCGTGGCCAGCAGGAAGGCAGGAAGGAAAACACTGTGTATGTGCACATATGATTGGAAGGACATTGCACCTTCTGTACCGAAAAAAAAAAAATCTTAAATCAGACCTTTTCATGCGGTAAATACAAAGTAACTACTGCCTTGGCACTGCAACTGTTTCTGCAACTAGCTGTAGGGGATAACACCACAGCAACGAGCTTGACTGTTTACCACAAGACATACAAGAGAAGGAGCTAGCCACTGGAAGGTACTAGAGTGGGTTTCTGGCAAAATCACCCCAAAACTTGAAGGCGTAGCTACTGATGATGTAGGTTAGCATTTCAGTAGACCTACTGCTGCTGCCATCAGAGGGGGCCTGGAAACGCATTCTTCTTTGCATAAGATACAAAGTCAGACACAAAATAAAAAACGAGGATGCTGCACATTTCTACGCTCATACAGATTTTTAAACCCCTAGGTTTAAAACCAGTTTAGGATCCTCTCTTTTCTCTTAGACATCAGGCCAATGGTTTTTTTGTGACCAACCTAACTGGCAAGAGAAGGAAAAAGTAAGATTTCATAAAATCAGGCAGCCAATTCCTCACATGGAAAGGCAAAGTTGCCTCGGAAACATGGCTGCTTCCGCAGTCATCTAATTTTGCCTCTTTTGTCCCATGGGACCAGGCTTTACAGAGGCATCATTTATTTACAGGCCTTTCCACTGGGCTTCAGTTATCGGCCAATAATACTGTGGACACACACACTTCTAATGGCCTATGTTTTGAAACCAAGTCTAATCTGATGGCACAGCGCCCAAACTCCTTTTCCAGCATAGCCATTAAAGGATGTAGGTTATTGCTGTTGTCACCATTGATATTTGTCATTGTAATGTAATTAGGGCCCTAAAATGATGCATTACAGCCCTTGGCACAGCTTCTATTAAAATCTTTTCTTCTGCTCACTGAACTGCGACCTGCTTTCTGATGAATAACAGACAGAGAGCTTTAGGGTGAGGAACAGATTCATCAAAGAAGTATTTTTCAGCTCCAGAAATAAAATAAATAAATAAATAAATAAATAAATAAATAAATAAATAAATAAATAAATAAATTGCAGAAG
>JANZLQ010000079.1:41580177-41591109 GCA_026212715.1 Elanus axillaris
GGTGGGGGGTGGCGGGGGGGGGCGCAGAGAAGGCACACAGCGCATTTGAATTTCATCTGACCACTTGAAATTCTGATTGCATCTGATGAATCTTTCTTAGGACAATATATTCCCAGCCTGTGAATCACATGGTTAATCAGGGCTCTAATCTGCTATCCATCAGCCTATGCCAGCACTGTAACTTCCAATCAAATTTATAGGTTATATGGGTCACGCATCCCTGAACAACTACATTCACGGATATCCCATTTAAACCAGCACAGATTCTGAAATGCTGTTGTTAGGGTTACTGAATGTTAGAATACTATTCAAAGCTTTATGAAAGCTCCTGATAAACAGCTGCTAAATTATTGCCTGTGGATACAGCACGATGCTCTGAAATAGCATTAATGGCCCAATAAAAGGGTGATTGTTCATGCCAAAATATAAAAAGGATAGCTTTCGCTGCCACAGTTTGTCAAATATGTTAACAAACACCGACACTTCTATTACTCCTTTCCCTAAACACAAAAGATGTTTGGTTTTGCATAAAAACACACCAGCATGGAACCAGAAAAGATGAGGGAGCGGCAGGCAGGGAAGGCTCAGGCTGGAATAATCTTTTTACTTATCTGATGTAAAGCTTGTATTGTTTGCATCCTTTGGGAGACACCTACAAAGGACACTATTTTAACAGTTTTGCGTTCTTTTCATGGCCTCTTGCATGGCATCTTTTTTTAAAAAGAGAAAAATTAAATATTTATTAACTACAATGTTAACTTTTTCTTTTTGTTATGCATATAAAGAGACAATTATAAAATCACTGTGCCAGAATCTGATCTAAATAAAGGAATGAAGATCCGTATCAGTTAACAGTCCCTTAGCATTATTCTAGGGATACAACACAAGAGCAACAGCTTAGGCCCCCAATTCAGCCAACAAAATCTTTTTGGCCAAAGCCAATAGTTAAAAGGTACTTAATTGCCTAAATATGCTTAAAAACCTGACCTTAAGTTCCTAAGTGCCTATGAAGCATTCTGAAAAATGTTCAGTGATAAGCTTGTGGGCAAGGCTACACCTAAGGCCCCACAAGGTAAACCAGCTGCTGAAGGGGGCTCAGCAAAGCTGGTCCTTGGGGTACAACCACAGCCCTGCAGCTACCAGCTGTACGCAGAGGGGACCATGTGACGGACCATTAGACTTCTAAATCCCTTTGAGGATGGCAACATAGGGGTTTAATTCAATTTACCCTTGCCACACACAGCTAAAATAGGACATAAGCACAAGGTGAAATATGGAAATGTGTTTAAGTACCTTGATAAGTATTTTGGTGTATGTCCAAATTCTTAGCACAGATGGGGACTAAAAGAGAAGCAAGAGTCACATAAACTCCAGATATTAAAATACGCAGAAATGTTCTAATACATAGGGAGTTCAGAATAAATTTGTTGCTTAAAAATCTCCATTTGCATTCTTTTTTGGCAGAGAAAAAAGAATTGGGATTTTATTTATAGTATATAAACTTCAGGAAAATATTTCCACTATATTTCACAAAGTTCCATAGTTATTACAATTATAAAAAATTGCTGGTAAAGAATTACCACTGGAGGCTGTAGGTCTGTCAGTGGAATGGAAACAAAACTACTATATATGTATTGTCGAAATAAAACAGAATAATAAAACACTATTGGGAAACCCATTTCAGCAGCCAGTAGGAAAAAGAATATATGCAATTACACTTTCAGAAAAATAATCTGAAACAACTGTTATTTCAGGTTTAATTTGTTCTACACAATGCAGCCTTTGCCAAAAAGATCAATCTAGTTTATTAAGTGCTTACCAAGAACACATGCACACACCCATAACATCTAAACAAGCATTTCACAAATTAGTGAGAACAAAACATTATTACACTGTATGAGACATATCATGATTCTGAATACAGCAAGCAAAAAAGCTAATCTTAGTATTTCACAGAAAATTAACTCTTCTTTCATAAAGAAGAATGTGTTTTGTTTTAATCACAGACTGTTGTCTGAAAGTGCTTACTCCAGTTCTACAGAACCGGAGGAAAAACTGCAAGCCCTGAATATAAAATTTCTCTTCAGCCCTAAAGGAATGGTGTTTGGAAAGTGAGCCACAAAATGTCTAGTCTTGTAGTCAAAGAAAGTGGACAGGAAAGTTCTCTGGTGAACAGGATACTAAACAGAAAACTTCTTCACTAAGCCAATTGCTCGCGTTTAGAAGATTTAATTTGAGCAATGCCATGTATGAGTTGAATGCAAGCAGGACCACCAGACTCTGCTGAATAATCATGGCTACATTCTCGACCTCATCGTCCTATCAACCTTCTTTACAAACATCCTAGCTAAGCTCATGAAGTACTGTAAACTTGATACTTACCCTTTGTAAGTTAATCTAGGTGCTTATTTTGCACAAAATGCTGCAGACAGCAACATAAGCAGTAAATCAGAGTGGCTGAATTTTCAAAATCAATTTTCCAACATACATCCTGATCCGTGGGCTGCTGAAGTGAACTGATAAGACATGGCTTTTATTTAATGTGTCAAGAACCACGTGGAGCTCAACTGAGCAAGAAAGGATAAATATTGAATCATTCATGATTAAGACAATAAAAAGCAAGTCAAGTAAGGTGACATATAAACATGCTTCAAGCCTGTCACTTGAGGAAGTCAATGTTTTTTGTTAATATTGACTTCCACCAGCAAGTAGGGGAATAGAAATGCACAGCCTTGAGATCCCCATAGTCCTTCAGTTGTTTGGGCTGCCACCAGGTAGCAAGCTGCATCCTGCCCTCCCCTGCCACAAGCACCTGCAGAGCATCCAGAAAAAAGGCTGCAAGAGGAACTTGAAATGGCAGAGACTGGCTTCCATTTCCCTTCCTCAAAGGCAGCAGAAAACACTTGCTGAAAAAGCAGACAGAAATGAGTAAGAAGGGGACACTATCATGGGAGGTGCTGTTTCCATCAGTAGAGCTTTGAAGTCCTCTATAAGGTACTATCCTTTCACCTACCAGCAACCCTCAGCATTTCACAGCAATACTTGTTTTGTGAAATATGGCCTCATAACACAGGGATGCGAAGTTTCCACCACTCTCCACCAACTGAAGGAATCTGACTTGATAGTTTAAAAAAAAAAAAAAAAAACTTTTTTTTAAGCTTATAAACCCATAGCATCACACTAAGGCAGCTTCAGCTCCAAGTTCAGCCTTTTGTATCTGTCTCCTGGCTGCAGTTAGGTCAGAATTTCCCATTTTAATCTTTCCCATAACAGCTGAAACACAGCAGTACATGTGCAATCACCAGTCTCTTACTACTCAATTCCTCCCCACACACATCCCTCCAAAAAGTCCGACCACAGTTCTTCTGCAATTGCTAGAAATGGCACAAGCTGTCCTGAGCCTGTCCTTGCAACTATATGCATACAGTGGTTTTAGTGCACAGTTCTACTTTAATTGGATGCAGAAAGTCCCCTATTTATTTACATCACAAGTTCATACTCTGTTTCTGAAGGGTAGCAGTAGACGTAGTCAGAAAGAAGTATTGCAGATCAGTATTTCCATGTATTCATCACGAAAAACCAAAAAGAAAGGTGAGAGAGAGCCAAAACCTGTTTCAGTAGGCTTATGTTTAACTTCAGGTGTCCTTAACTGCCCTGGAAAAAATATTAAGCACACAGCATTTCAGGAAAAAAAGCTGAAAACCTCTAGCAGGTGAATCTAAAAGGAACTATGCTTTTAAAATTTACACATATAGTGCTTAGGAAAAAGTGTTCTGATGCTCTTTTAAATTGTTACCAGAAAAGAAACACTAAAGTAGTTTTCCTTCTACAAAACAGAGCTGTCAGTGTCCACTTCCCATCCCCACCAGCACTTAACCTTTCATTTGCAAATACACACAAAGGAAGACTCAGATGTAACCATAGGCATCCATTAGCCTACATACACTATCTGTATTATGCCTATAGTGCTTACCCCGGAGCAGTATGCTCCATATGTTAATCACCAAGAAGCTAATATGCTATCACGGTTAAGCACTGTGAAGATTGTGCCAGACTTCCAGTTACATCTACAAAGTTATACTGTTCAGTCTTGAAGCTTGCAGAAAACACTGCAGCCAATGGTAAACACATAATAGTCTGACAAAAAAGAAGGAAGAAAATTTAGTTTCTCCAGCAAGTGTTGTGTTGTTCCAGGTTTTAATGAACTACATAAAGCTGATCAATAAACTTATAAAAGCGGCAATCAGAAGTCCCCTATAAAAACAGGAAAAGCAACGTGACTGCTGAACTCAATTTATTTTCTTCCAGATTCATCTGGAGGCCTGGAATCAGCCCTTCTGCATCAGGAACAAGATAATTTCTCTTCCACCTCTGGTTTCCTTTGCTTATCCACCTGAGCCCTGCAGGTCATGAAAAGTGGAGCCCATAGCCTGTCTGATTCATTGATAATCACACTCGATAACATTTGCTTCCAGAAAAGATAAATACTAGGAATCAGCACACTGATCTATTCAGTGCATTTGTTGGGTCTGGTTACAAGAATTCTTACAGTGTTAAAAAACTTTGTCATGTTTTGCCTTCAGTCCCTCATCTCTTCTTCCTACCCAGCGATTTCACACCACATGGTGAATAGGTATCAATTAGCTTAAGAAATACAGCCAAAAAAATGGTATTTATTTCAAGGAAAAGTAGTCTACACAAAGGAAACAACATTTTAACTCCTTTTCCATTGTGACTTCCCATTGTACTATGAAAATGAGCAATACTCAGATACGATTTCCATGGATTAAGGTAACAGGTTTTTGTATCTGACAAAGTAGACAAAAATCCTGCCCCTTTTAAGCCAGTATACAAAGCGTGACTTTAACAACACCCCAAAAGAGATGAAAGAATAGTGCAGTGTATATTACAGCAATGCTATAATCAAGCTTCAATTTTAGAACCTTGCAATGACACAAATTCAAATAAGGCATATTACTACCTCAATTTTTAAACAAGGTGGAATTATGATACCTTTTAACTGTTTCTGAAGATAAATTAATGTTTCATACTCCTTGGTATATTAATCAAGTCCCAGTTTCTGCAATAAAGTGATCATCTGAGAATCAGATTACACTTAAGATACCTTTCTCCCTTATCTCCCTTTCCCACCTAGAGAGCTCTTTTTTTTTTCTTTTTTTTTTTTAAATCAACACTCAACAAGTGAAAGTTATCTAAAATACAAAGGGTGTATAAGTACGGCACATTTTCTTTTTCTCTGAATTTAAATGCACGTTTCAAGTTTGGGTCCTGACTCATGATTTCTTCATGCTTTGAGATGGCAATGCCACATTCCTACTGAAGCACAAGCCTTAAACTTCCATATTGCAGTGCCTTGTGGAAGGGCAAGCTAGGATGAACCATCACCAGCCTTGTCACTTGGGGCTTACACCATACCACGTAAGATGACATAGTCAGTCAGGACCCTAATTCCTTTTCTCTGGAGCAGGTTGCCCTGAGAGTAAGAGGGACAGTACACCAAGGAGCTGGCAAACCGAGTGCATTCATCCCACAAGGAAAGACTGGAAGTTTGAGCATTTCACACATCTCTACTGACTCATTTTCATTTTTGTTTTTTTTTTTTTTTTTAAGTAAAATGCTTGCTGCAATGACTAGCTAAACAGCAGAATGCTGCTTTCCTGAGAGCAACAACAAAAAAATAGTCTGTAGCTCCAACTCCTATTGAGGAGAAAATACTGATATGAATTCTCATTGCTCATAATTTCAATCATTGTGGATCATAACTACCTCTGCTGAAAATAACTCTATTTGGATTTAAGCATTTCTGCAACTATGGTTGCTTGCTATTTTTCCCCTAAGTGAAGGAGGACAAGGAAAGAACAGGTAATTTTATCCTTCAATGTGTGAATATCTAACAAGTGGTAGTTTCACTAGCAAAGTACATCTAAAATAATCAGGCAGTTTACGATTCTCTTTGTAGCCTTCCTGAAGACTACACATTTGCAAAGCAAATGCTAAGACATTTGCAAGACATGCACACTTAATATGTTTAGGAAACTCACTAGTCCAAGACTGCTGGATACTCTTAAGTACATCTTGATGTTCAATTCGTTTGAATGGCGTTACCCCAGTAAAACTCCTGCCAGGACATGCAACACTAAATGGCATTTATCTTTAAATTACATCAGCATTACTGACGTTTTCAAATGCTCTTCACCAAAGAGGGATTTAAACGGAAATTAACTTTTTAAAGAAACACAAAGTTTAAGAAAATGCCACAAAGAAGCAGAACAAGAGGCATGGAGCAAAGGAGAACTCTCTGGTTGGGAAATGTAGATTTCATTAAACCTTTTCCAGTGCTGTATGTCCCTGCAAGATCACACTTTTTGTGGAGAGCTACTATGAACTGCATTGATTTCAGACAAATGTTCAAGATGCACCATATGTTAAGCACGCTCTTCATCATACTGCACCTACAGACTTCAATAAAAACATCTAGAATATGGGAAGTAGGTAAAATGTAAGCAAATGAAAGGGGTAAATAATCAACTCTGTAAACAGATTAACCAGGTGATAATATTATCAATGCATTTCTCCTTAAATGTGCTCTTCTCAGAAAAGGCATCAGACAGGATTCCTTACAAAGTTGATCCAATTTCACACCCATGACCTCCCTACAAAGATGCCTAGGCCAGAAATACGGATTATGTGGCCACCACTTCCGCTGTACCTGCTCTTAAGACAGAGAGAAGGCTTTTGCTCTAGCTTCACATGCACTTTAAATTGGCATAAAAACAGTCACTCAAGAGGCTCTCCCCTAATCCAGCTACTTCTGCTCACCCCACTCTTACACTGCTAGCATTTTTTGTGGGTATGTGGTGAACTAAGCAATGAACTTACCCAAGTTAAAACCCAGCTGCCACCCACCCCCAAAAAATTTTATTTTTTTTAAATACAAACCCCATCCCAGACCCAGTTTACCATAGGATTAACCCAAATGTAGATCACCCTTTTCATTACCAATGCCATCTTCTGCCCACTTGAAGTGCACAGAAAACTTCAGTCTCAGACACACAAAATCTCTAAGCTGAGACCTTTTGTGAATGCTCCTTTAAGTCAGAAAACAAGAGCATGGTTAAGAGAGCAAACCACACAACAGCACTCCTGGCAAGCTGCTCATCTTGTTATAGATACTGATACTTCTCTGGGCATGGGAAGGCACTCTGTTTCACTTCCTCCACCACCCTGCAACCAAGATGTATTGCTATCAACCACATCCTAAACTTTTCACCTCTCAGGTCAGCATCACAATCTGGTTTAGCTGCAAGTTCCAACCAGTGTTCTGAGTCACCTGTCAGATCATCTGGTAAACCAAATCACCAATACTCGATCACACTGTGAATTCAAAACAATAAATAAATAAAAAACTAGTGTACATTAGTGGTGGACATATTAGCTAGGTAGAGGTCAGATGAAGAAATCAAATGCTATGGTCGAAACTGTGAAAAAAACAGTCATAAAACAATGTATGTTTTTTCGGTTACAGCAGACAGCATGACAGACAACAAAACCACATTTCTGTGCCTGGGGTGGATTTTTTGGTTTTTCTTTGTTTGGTTTGGTTTTTGGTTTTTTTAATGGATCTCTGGCTTTTTGCCATGGAGTAATTCCATGGTTTACCAAAATGCAGGCTCTGGGCTTGTTAATTTCCTATTTAATTTGCCAGGTCTGTAATCTTGTCACACTTTTAATCAAAAAGGTTTCAGCCAAGCATTTATATGTATTTTTTACTTATTCAAATCCTAATATTTTTACCCACGAAAATACACAGAGGTTGTATCTATTTTGGTTTATGAGAATGTGTTTTGCGCAAACTATTGCAATGATTCATTTTTCTAACAGCAGCTTCCCATGACAATTAGAGACTTAGTTGTGCTATTCTGTTTGCATCAGAAATTTGCCAGAATACAAGAAAGGAAACCTTAAAATCATTGAACTACCTACTGACTGTTTGCAAACCTCTTTGTGTATAATCACTGTTTTTCACAAAAACAACAGAAGGGGGGGGGGAAGGGGAAGGGAAACAGGTTTAATGACTAGTGGATAGCTCAGACTGTGTTTCCTTTGTGTGAGCTTCAGTGAAGATAAAAGACTAAGTTGGAAAATATTAACCTGTAACATAAAGGGAAGGCAGTTCAAAATGAGCAATTTCATTACTGAATTAACTCAGTTTTCGCCACTGTAACATACCATGTTGCATAGGTGAAAACAAAGGAAAGAAGTGAGAAAAAAATTATTTTCTAAGTCACCAACAAGGTATACAGTGACTTTACCATCCCAAGTGTAGCTTCAGCTTGTGAACTCAAAACTTAAGTTGCCTTAAACTAGCTGCAGAACTGCATAAGAAGCTGGAGAAATACTCAGCACAGTAAACCCTGCTGACTCCTCAATGTCCTAGTTTCAGCTGAGATAGAGTTAATTTTCTTTCTAGCAGCTGGTATAGTGTTATGTTTTGGGTTCAGCATGAGAAGAACGTTGATAACACACTGATGTTTTCAGTTGTTGCCAAGTCAAGGATTTTTCAGCTTCTCGTGCACAGCCGTAACCAATCTGTGCCACTACAGACTGGATGAGAAGGGCCTTGGTCTGGGAGCTGCAGCCCCTTCTTGGTGCCCACAGTGGGGCATGCAACCATCACCCTGATAGTAAGAGTCTCATACTCTCCTGACTGAGCTAGACAGTGTTGCATGAAAGCTTGCTGCAACTTCCCCCAAGTCTATATACTGGGCATGACGTCCCATGGTCTGGAATACCCCTTTGGCCAGTTTGGGTCAGCTGCGCTGGTTGTGTCCCCTCCCGACTTCTTGTGCCCCTCCAGCCTTCTCCCTGGCTGGGCATAAGAAGCTGAAAAATCCTTGACTTAGTATAAACGCTACTTGGCACACCTGTAAGTACTTCAGTCATTCTCTTGAACACCATCCACATGCAACAAAAAGCACTTTATCTTAACCCTGTGCCTGTAAAAAAAGTTTTAAAAATAGATGCCATTTTCCGCCAATGCACCCCAAAGCAATACAAAATTACTGTCAATATCCATGGCAGAACCTGTGTAGAGGCCATTTGATACAGTTGTAAATTAGGCTTTCTCCAGCTCTACTGACTAAGCTAGACTATACACTAAGAGATATTACAGTCTTGCTAAGTTCACAGCTGTTCTGCCTCCAAAACTGGCAGCCTTCTCAGGAAGGATAACCAAGAAAGCAGCAAACTGATGCTCAGATAGAGAAAGTAACCTAGTCTAAATCCCACTGCTTCACGAAAGTGGAAAAGTACAACAGTGTTTGAGTGGAGAACACCAGATATCAAACCTTACTCCTATATTATGCTGAAGACAGCCCTCAGATTAGTATTTCTTTTCCAAAGTCCAACTTGCATTTATGCTCAAAACTACATTTACAGCTTCTCACATGTGGGGTATTCATATGCTGAGGAGTGAAGACTCAATCAAAGCTGTGATCCTCACTGTGGAATACTAAACTGATTTGCCTAATCTTTTGACAACTCACATTGTCATTATCTTCCTTCAACCTCTGCAACAAATAAATCAAGAAAGAGCCTTGTACAGATTCACTGTCTAATGGGAAGGTAGAAATTCAAATGAGATTAAAAAGAGACTGGGAAACTAGCTGTTGAGATCTACACCAAGAACCTACCTCAAACTAATTCTGCATAGAACCAGGAGGCACAGAAAGGTTTAACAAATCCTGTATTTTCCCTAACTTTACAATATAATTGCTTGTACCAGAGAATCAAGATCCCACTGTGCTGCAACCACTGCATGTATAGCAACAAGCTCCACCTCTGGCATTTGACAAGGTTTGGGTATGCAGAAAGAAGGTAAGGGGATGCTACCACAAGGTAAGAAAGTTTGTTTTGGTTTTCCCCTAAAAATCCTACTCAGGTAAAAAAGCAGTATTATCCCATTTTCCAGACAGAGAACAGAGGCTGAGAAGATACATTACCAAGGGCAAACTTCCTTAATACAAGTCAAAGCGTTGACTGCATTACCAATGAAAGGTGCATCACTGGAGCATGCTAATTGTAGCTGGGATGGAAAAGACAGCAGAATTCACATGGCAAAACAAGGACAAAACTCTCTTGGGAAAGAGCACCCTGCCCCAAGCATCTTACAATCTAGAGAGATAAACACAGCCACTTCTAAGTGACTCCCATGTAATAAAATCTCACCTCCCATTTCTTAGCATACTGCTCTCCAAAAACTCCTCTGTGTTAAGAGTTATGCTTCAGGAAATAATACTACTTCTGCTTCCCAGACAGAGAACTGAAACAGTGAAAGCCAGAGGTAAAGACTCCAGAAGGTATGTAATAGGATTTTTTAAAATGCCTCAGCAGACTAGACATGTAATTCAGGTAGAAAGTCAGCAACAGACAAATGCTCAATATTTTCAAGAATTCTTAAGCACAGGGGGGGTACCTACCTATACCTACAGATACAAAAACATACCTTTACGTCTTAGAAAAGGCACATCAAATATAAAGGCTGGAGCACCACAAGAACTTCGGCATTAAAATCCCAAACAACAATCTTCACACCCTTGCCTCCCCACTCATGAATGACACAGTGCTGAAGTCACCAGCAGTGCACAGGAGTCTCTGTTTCCAGCACTGAAGCTCCCCATTAACCCTGCTGAGTCCCCTTTCCAGACACATTCAGAATAGTGTTTGCCTTGATAACACCAAGCTCTTTGGCATCCAGCTAACAACTAAGCTCTGCTGACACCCTCCTGCTGCAACACCCACAACTCAATGCTTCTCCACCCATGTCCCCCAGGGAGCTGAGAACCACTGCCAGAATTATTCCCACATAATATACAGCATCAGCACATTAAAAAAAAAAAAAAAAAAAAAAAA